>JALJCO010000306.1:0-310000 GCA_023101725.1 Atherinomorus stipes | reverse complement strand
TGTCAAGAAATCAGGAAGTAAATGTGAGTTCATCTGCAGTCAGAGCCGATACTTCCAACGTTTCATCTCAGTTTTTATTTCCTCTCAGAAGTCGTTTGATTGAACTTTAAAATAAATAACCACATTCTTTGGGTTATGCTTTTAAAAGTAATTTGTTATAGTTAGTAAAAGAAATGATCAGTTTTGTAAAAAAAAAAATCTAATCTGGTGAGCAGACCTGGTAGAGACCAAGCCCGTCTAGCAGGGGTTGCCAAGTCCAGTCATCGAGAGTCACGATCCTGCAACTCTCCTCCTCCAACACACCTGAACCACATAAATGGCTCGTTACCAGGCAACCTGATCTTCCAAAAATACGTGAAATGAGCCTGAACAACCTTGAGGCCCCACCACTCATATGCGTGTCCCCGACACGAAACTGGGTCATTCCATGAAATCGGTGCCTTTTACGTCCCCAAGAAGTAATCGGTCATAAAATTATGATAAATCAAGAAGAACCCTGAGAGTCTCTTCACTTTACGAAGACAGCAGAGGATAAACTGTGACTTGTGTCCAGTCCCGGATTTTCGGGTGGCGGTTTGACAACCTGTGAGACAGCAGGTCGTCAAACGGGGGCTGGATCAGATGGACGTAGCACTGAAAGTGTCCATCGTCAGTGCACAGCTTCTGGAGCAAATGTTGACACTCAAACTCAGAACCTCTGAACCATCTGGTGACTGAAAGAAATGGTTCCCTGACTTACATAATTTTTTTATGTCAAGGAGTTGCACATAATTATGATACGTTACTTCAACTAAAAAAAAATAAGTTAATCATAGCTTGTTGTTCATGGTACTTAAATGAATTGTGTTAATGCAACACATGTACTGTATATTATGTTTGGATAACATGAGACAAAATCATGTTAACTGAACATGATTTTTTTAAGTAAAGTCAACAACTGCTCTGATTCAGCTTTTTCAGTGCAGACAGCGCGAAGACGCCTGACAACGTCGTTCTCTGGCCTCGTGAAGCAAATAAAGCCAAGCAGCTTGCTTAATTTCATCCACCATCGAACAAAGACACAAGCAAAGCAAAACAACCGGGTCCACCGCTTTGCTCCGACACACGTCTTGGTCGTCCAGAGCGCCTTTGTCTCTGCATGCCAATCGTTAGGACCAGCATCCAACTTTCGGTATTAACCGTGTTTTTGACGCCGAAATCGCGTTTGATCTGAATGCACTGTAACGTGTCAGGTGATCAGTTCTTCCTCGACCCTCTAAAGCAGCAGCTCGCAGACGGCAGCACAGCGCGAATGTTTTAGAAGCGAAGAAAAGGGATTGTGTCAGAGCGAGCAGAGCTACTCAGGAAATAAATTCCTATTCTAATAAATGATGTGGTATCAGATCGGTGCCTGAACTCCACCGATACCGATATCAGCATTTTCAACAGTATCAGCGACATTTCAGATACTGGTATCGGTATTGGAACAACTTTACCTGTTTTTTAAAAAATATTAAAATCTAATGAATATACAAGACACCAAAGTCTCTCTTAATGTGAAAGGGATGTCAAATCCAGTTAAAGAGGTCAAATATTACAAAAGCAAAATGTAAAAATGCTCAAAATTATTGAAGAACACACTCATACTATTCATCTTATCAAAATGGAAGAAGGAAAGGAGTTATTATACTCATAAAAAAACACTATTTGAATATGTTTCATCAGAGCCGGATAAAGAAGGGAGGAATGTAGTCTAGTCTCAGGAAAGATCAACAATGTAATACAGTAATAACGAATGTTTATGCTCCTCCTGGAAGCAATTTTTGTTTCTTTGATTTAATGGTTGGTGCATTGGGAGCTGAATTGTTCTGTGGAGGTGACAGGAATCTTTGCTTCAATCTTAACCCAGACTCACCTAAAAATGTTCCCACTACGGTGATGCAGAGAAAAGTGAGTCATCTAACAACTGAATTGGGGATACTAGACCTCTGGAGAATCCTTTGTTCCTCTCACATCCTAGTGATACTAATGGATAGATGACATTTTTTTGTGTGTAAAAGAGACCGCTGGTACAAGCCGTGATATTGATTCTATTAACTTATCTGATCTCACACCTGTTTTCGGTCCTATGGAGCAGTTTCTCCATAAAACACACTCTGGAAACTTAACATAGGTGCTTTAAACAATCCACAGTTTGAGGCTCAGATGAGAAAGAAAATAAAAAAATTTAGAGATCAGGAGAGGCTGACTCATCCATTGCATGAGACACCTTAAAAGCAATAATCCAAGGAAAAACAATATTAGGGTGGCCCAAATAAGAAAGACACAATTAGGATGGACAAAGCTTAACAGAAAATTGAAGGGATTAGAAATGCAACATCAAAAATGCAATGTTTTGAATGAGATTAAGAAAACTTCAAATGAAATAAAGTTGGCATACACACAGGAGATTGAAAAGAAGTTTATCCTTGTAAAGAGAAAATACTATGAAGCTGGCCCCAAAGCAACTAAAATCCTTGATAGAAGGCTGCAAAAAGAGAAAGCAGACAGCGCAGTATATAAAATTAAATATCAGTATTGTATGAACAGTAGGAACTACAAAAAGAAAATTATTGAGAAATATTATAAAAGCCTGTACGTACACTCAACCATCTCTAATAAAATAAGGAAAACTGTGATTTTTAATGTTTAAAAACCAGTACATGAGATGATGGTAATGAGCCATAATCCCTCCAGTGAGTCCTGGGTCTTTGTCCTGGTGGGACATGACTAAAAAACTCCTCCTCCACCAAACGTCCTACCCAGATACCTGAGCACTTCTACTGGCTCCTCTTGATGCTCAGGAGTAGCGGTTCTACCGGAGTTTCTCCCTGATGACCGAGCTTCTCATCCTACCTCCGAAGGAGACTGACTCTTTGGTCACCGTCCTGCAGGTGTAAGATGTTTCCCTGCTGCAACAGCTTTTGACACCGTAAACTACAATATATGCTTCAAAAACGGCATAAATATGGATTTAAGGATAATGTCTGTAATTATCTATCTAACAGTAAGTTTCTATAAAAACTTATGAATCCAAATGGAATTCTGTTGAGTACGGTGTGCCACAAGGTTCAGTTTTGGGACCATTATTATTGATTATTTACATGAATGAGTTTTCTTTGGTTTACCACTACTTTGCTGTTTGCAGATGATAACATTCTTTTTGCTTACAACAACAACAACGTGTTCTTATCAGAAGTTTTAATGAGGATCTTCTCAATTATTTGGAGTGGTTCAGAGAAAATAAATTGTCTTTAAATGCTTAAAAAAAAAATCTAGTTTCATGTTATTTGCTGGAAACAAAAAGTATTAAAGTGATTAGATCAAAATGAGTTTAAAGAAAGAAGTAATAAGAGTGTCATTTATATGCTTTTTAAGAAATCTGATTGATGATGAATTACGTTCTGGGGAACAGGTTGAACATGGCTGCAAAAAAAGTAAATAAATCCATTGGAATTTTGACATAAGAACTCTACATAATGTCTATTAACATAATATTACAGTTTAAAAGTCATTGTAATATAGTATGGACCCTTCCTAGCTCACCAATGTTTCTAAAGTTTGGCTAGATTACTTTGCAAGCCTGGTGCCCCAAGTTCCCCTTTTGTTTTTTTTTAACTAAATCAAGATTCTTCTGACATGTACATTTGTATTCAGAGCACTGTTTGATAATGACTGGCCTCCTCACATGAAACATTATTTTTCATATAATTACCAGCTTCACCGTTATTCTACGAGGAAGCTGGCAAAACTATATCTGCCGTTTTTTATCTTTCGAGGACATGCTCGTGGAAGCCACATGAAGCACATTTATTTGACATATTTTAATTTTATTTAGATATTTACTGTTTTGTGAAGACGGAATTTAAATATGTCTTATTTTCCTCACATTTCTTCAAATTTCTCACGTTCTTTCAAATGGTTTTCTGGCATTCACATAAGTGTTTATCTACATTTACTCAGTCATGGTGGATTGCCACGACTACATTATTAGCATCACAGCTTCAAAATGCAACAAATTAAAATGTTTCACCTGGACGTGAAAATCCAGAAGAACTGCTGTCAGACATCTGCTCTGCACCTGAACGCAGCATACAGGGAGGCAGGGCTTCGTTAAATATCTGAGGCTCCTGGTGTGAGTTGGCAGAGCGTGGCGCACATGAACCTGGTGTGAATCTGCCATGATGCTTTAAAGATTTAAAGGGGAAGTTCGTTTTATTTTTCAATCTGGATCTATTTTCTAGCATGAAATACATTCATTTCCTCACCCAGACAGTTTTGGTGCAACTTGAATTCCTTCAGGAGATATTTAGATCCACTCCGGATCAGCGCATGTCCAATATAATGGAAGTGATGCGGGCAACCGTGTGCAGCCTCTAAACAAGGCATTTTCTGCCACAAAATCCTTCATTTCACCAATGTTTTGTTACGAAACATTCGTCAGACCCCCCTGTGAGCTCAAAGAGGCTTTTTTTTGGTGATCCGTCCTTATTTACAGACATTTACTTGTTCTGGTGTCGCATAATAGTGAAGTCACGATGCTGCTTGATGGCCCTGATGTGCTGACAAATTTCTGCATTGACTCTGTTATTGTAAGAAATCCAAACAAGCAGATTATTACAGATTATACAAAAGTAATTGATGCAAATACTACTACGACTACTGCAGGTCTGAGAGTAAAATGCTTTCCTTTTTTTTTATTTGTGCTCTACAGTTTGCAGCTTCCCTTGCAACTCATTTTTCTAAAGCTTAACGATGCAGTGATGCTTTTTTTGTTCCCTTCACAGATGCTGCCTTTCCTACTCTACAGCGAACCCTCTCCTCTTTAGTCTGAAGGGTCTGGCAGCCATTGTTTCCCATTATTTTATTTTGTCAGACCACAGGACAGTTTTCTGCTTCACCTTAGTGAGTCAGAATGATCCCAGAGAAGGCAGCAGTTGTCTGGATTTTGTTTATATTCTGTCTTTGCTTTGGGAGATGCAGCAGTGACGATGGTTTTTATAAGAGTCTCTGCAGCAGTACTGCCCGAGGGCTGAAAGATAACAACCATTCACTGGCTGCTTTCTGCTTTTCCCTCGAATACAAAGCTTTCTGGGGATGCTCTGAATCTTTATTTTAAGCCCATAGACGTTAAAAAACCCCAAACTTGTGTTGTAACCAACTACTCATGCAGACTTGGTGAAAAGCTGTTTTTATACCCAGTTGTTTTACTGACCTCTTGCCAATTAAACTAATGAGTTGTCAGAGCTCCAACAGGAAATAATCTGTCAACAAAAACCAGAAAAGAAGAGTTTAAGCAGAATGACACTATGATAATGAGAATACACAATCAGGGAATGGTTATAAGGAGTTTTCTGTCGTGATCTTTTTCAGCTCCTTCTTCGCTGCCATAAAAAGGCCAAAACAAGGAGCTGATTGCAGGAATGATGGTCATGATTACTCTCAGACGAGGAGCTGGCTGTTAGCTGTTGCTGCAGGGCAGAGGCACTGCTGGGCTTTCCACAAACTGCTGTCAGGGTGTTGTCGAGCGCTCCTGATTGATTATGAATTGGTGTTGGTTTCAGTTCGTCTCGCTGGGGCTGCTCCAGGATCGACTGGTGAAGCTGTCAGCAGCAGCAGCAGCAGCAGCAGCTCCAGGTTAGGGCGTAGAGCTCCACCACAGCACCGCCTGCACTTCCTCTGACTTCCCAAGCTAATGAGTGGAGAGCTGTCAGTTATTCTGCAGGACTTTCAACGTTAGCTGGAGCTTTCAGGACTTCAGGTGATCTGAAGCGTACTTGTGAAATAATGAGCGCTCATCGGGGGAGTGAGGCAACACGAGGCAAAAAAAAAAGAAACTAATTAAGACAATTTCATTTTAGTGGGCACAGACAGTTTTTCAGCACAAGTCTTTTTCCTTCAGAATAATTTGCAGGAGGTGTTATTGATGATTCGCCACATTCTGCAGTTTTCTCACCATTCTCCTCCTCCATTATTCATCCACCTCTACTTTTTAATCTCCTGTGAGCTGACTCAGAACTCCACTTCCATTTGCAGACTGTTCCTCCTCTATGCTCATGTCTGTAGCATTGATTAAATGGACCCCAGTGGGCTGGGGGATTACATTGGGCTCCATTTGAAATGGCATTTCTACAGTGTTTTTCCATTACTGAGCATACTATTGGAATTTAGATAAACTGGGTCTGGGTAGGCTCTGCTGATTTCTGACTTTATTTGCCTGGTCCACATGGGGTCCATTTGCTCCAATTTAACAATTACTAGCATTGGTGTGTTTGCTAATTCTTCTGCTCTCACATCCTTCGCCCGCCTTCAGCGCAGCCGAGTGGGCTCCCACAGGAAGAGAACGGGGGAACAGCGGAGGCAGAAAATGAATACAGACAATTGTTTTCATCAGCTGAGAGAGCAGGGACACGATGGAGACGGACTGAGACAAATGAGATAAGAGAGGACCGAGACCGAGACTCACCACTTCTTCGTCTTGTAAACATATTTGTGTTTTTAACTGTTAATAAATGCTCAGCCCCCTTATAGCTTTAGATGAAGAAACGGGGGTTTTTTCTGCAGGGGAAGCAGATCAGAGTGAAGGTCCCTGTGCAAGTTTGTGGTCATTAAAGGAATAGTACACCCACAGAATGATGTGCGTTCATTTTCTACTCACCCTCATACTGAGCAAGACTGGAGCACTTTTTTAATATCTCAAATGCAGCCGGAGATCAGACGGGTTTTTGTTTTCCCCCCCAACTTTCATATAATGGAGTTCACCAGCGACTGAAACAAAAACGTCCACAAAAACTTGGCAATATTCCTCCATACTGCTCGTCCAATGTAATCTAAGTGTCCTGAGTGGGTAGCGTCCATAGTTTACTCCAAATGTCATCATTTAGTATATTTTTAGAGCCTAAACAGGACTACATCTAGTTGCTGTGAAGCGCATAACTGCGAGTTCACGACACAATGGAAGCTGCGGCAGACGAGATCACACGTTCTCTTTTCTTTCTTTCTTTTAAATCAGTAGCCGACCCCTCATGTGTTTTTCCCGGTTTGTCCGCAGCTCATTCGCTCTTAGCACAATGTAAACAGCGAATTTCTTCTTCTATCGGCAGAGTAGGCTCTGAACGCTGCGGCTTCCGTAGAGTCATGAACTTGCATGAATGCGCAAATAGAAAGTGCAATGTAGTACTGTTTAGGCTATAAAGAATATACTAAATTATGGCGTTTGGAGTAAATTATGGATGCTACCCACTCAGGACACTTGGGTTTCATTGGACGAGCAGTATGGAGGAATAATGACAAGTTTTTTGTGGACTTTTATGGACCTTTTTGGTTCAGTTGCTGGTGAACTCCATTATATGAAAGTTGGGGGAAAACGAAAAGCCTTCCTGATCGCCGGCTGCATTTCAGATATTAAAAAAGTGCTCCAGAGTCTTGCTCACCATGAGAGTGAGTAGAAGATGAACGCACATCATTCTGTGGGTGTACTATTCCTTTAAAGGCCTCCTTCCACTGAAAACCCGTTTAACTTGCTCCTTCTGAAATACGGAGGGTTTCCCCTTGTTTACTTACACATGCTGACTTGCTAGCGTTGCGTTCCCCCCCAGTCGGCTGTTCTTTCTCATCACAGAAACAATACGAAGAAAAGAGCGAATCGGGAACAGCCTTGCACTTCTACGTCACATTGCAAATAGCGTATCCCACGTGGGGTTTCTATCTGTCCATTGGAAGGCAGGTAACCCTCCACTACACACTAGAAGTGAAGACAGCACGACTGTAGCTTCGGAGTTGAGAAGCTAATTAGCTAACTGTTTGTTAGCATGACGGAACAAACTTGTTTGTCAGCTCTATTTCCTGTCTGTAACAAAATAAGAGCGGAGGGCTGAGCTTCCTTCATACACTGATGGGAGGCAGCCAATCAGACGGAAATTCATGAGAAGGACCCGGAAAAGCTGCCGTTGGACCACAAGCCTCTCTTCTAGTATACAAATACAGCTGGATACAAAGATACCAGAAGGTTTTTTTTTAAACAAACGATGCAGAATGCATTCAATAATAATGGAGAACACAGAAATATTAATGAAATGACCACAGAAGTACAACTTTAAAGTTCACTTTCTTTACTCACAAAATGCAAATGTTCCTGCAAACTTCCTGATCATATTGCATTTCTGAATCTCACGCATGCAGATGATGAGAATTGTGACATCCAGATCGTTTTCTGCATCTATTATTAACACTAGTGTTCCTTGACTAGAAAACCGGAGGGGTTTGGGCCTCTTGATCATACGTTATTCTCCTCAACGGTGTTCAGGGAAGAAGCACCTATGACATCATCCTCTCCACAGATGGAGTAAATGATGACAGACAGTACACTTCTTCCTGTCTGGTGCTCCGGTGTGTTCCAGCACCCTGCACAGGCAGCAGCAGCATCCTCTTCAGGCTCTACTCAAGCAAAAAATAATTGTTGCATCCCCTCCAGGCAGAATTCAATTAGCCTCCTGCTCTGCTGCAACTCTGGACAACTTGTAGAGACAGTAAAACTCCAAAAGGACCGTACGTGTGATGTATTTTAAGTTGTTATAATCCTCTCTGAAACCTGCAGGTGCACATCCTCTGAGACCGAAGCCTGGGATAAACGTATTGTAAGACTTGCAGTTTGCAAGTTTCTTGTCCATTTCTTTGCCTACAGCTTTACGTTTTGACTCCGTTTTGCCATTTTAAACGTACTTTTACAGCCACCTTAGGTGGCCGTCGTCAGCCTGCAGTAAACCCTGCTGTACACAACCTGTTCCACACCTACCAGGAGACACAGGGAGAGACAACTCTGAAAAAATTACACTTTGGATCAACTTTTAAAAAAAAAAAAAAAATACTGTAATTAACTGTAATTACTGTAAATTTTTAACTATTTAAATTTGTAATTACTGTTAAATAAAAGGAAAAAGAGACAGTTTAATACCTTGATGAGTGTGCTAATCTGGGCTATCAATACGTTGGGTTAATCTACCAATGTGTGAGAGGAACGCACCTTTGCTCTCAGTTAAACACATTAACCAATCAAAGTCAAAAAGTCAAAGTCAACTTTTTTGTCAAATGTGCTCCATGTTATACATACAACACTAATGAAACCCACAGTGCATATAATAAAATATGATAAACTATAAGATAAAAATATAAAAATCTAGGAATTCGCTCTGATAACCTAGAAATGTAAACACAAAACCTAAGTTTGAATACTAAAGAAGATTATAAATAACAAATGGGTTTACAGTAGACGATGTGAACGGTATTGCAAGTAGCGCAGATATTACAGTGCAATGACAATGTAAACAATGTAACTGTAGCATATAACAGTAAAGTTTGGGGGGGGGGGGCGAGTGGGGGCAGGGCAGGGAGGGAATTAAGCGTCCTCACTGCCTGGTGGGAAAAGCTGTCTCTGAGCCTGCTGGTTCTGGCCCGGAGACTCTGCAGCCTCCTCCCTGATGGCAGCAGGGTGAAGACACTGTGGGCGGGCTGGGAGGGGTCACCTGCCATCCTGGTGGCTCTGCAGGTGATGCAGAAGTGGTAAATGTTGGTGATGGTGTTGAATGCTGAGCTGAAGTCCGTGAACAGCATTCTGACTTGTGAGTCCTTGTCGTTGATCCTCCTGAGTGTCCTCACGCTGTCTGAAGAGACACATTAGTGGTCAGTGTAGTCCGTGATGGTCTGGATGCCCACAAGTTCCTGGAGTCTCTGCTGTCCCTGAAGCAGTCTGCGATCCTCCTGGAGTGCTGTTAAAGCTAATCTAAGAAATTGAAATTAGCTTTAACCACATTAGACCAAGTTCTGCGGAAAAAACTACAACACTTGGGATGTTTACAGAGAGTTTACAAAAAGTATTCAGACCCCTTTAAACTTTTCACTCTTTGTTTCATTGCAGCCATTTGCAAAAATCAAAAAAGTTCATTTAATTTCTCATTAATGTCACTCAGCACCCCAAGTAGAAATTTTTTTGTAAATGTATTAAACAAGAAAAACTGAAATATCACATGGTCCTAAGTATTTAGTACTTTGCTCAGTACTGAGTAGAAGCATCTTCTGAGCTCGTTCAGTCATGAATCTTCTTGGGAATGATGCAACAAGTGTTTCACACCTGGATTTGGGATCTTCTGCGTTCTTCTTGCAGATCCTCTCCAGTTCTGTCAGGTTGGATGGTGAATGGTGGTGTTCAGCCATTTTCAGGTCTCTCCAGAGATGCTCAGTTGGGTTAAAGTCAGGGTTCTGGCTGGGCCGGTCCAGAATGGTCCAGAGTTGTTCTGATCCACTCCTTTGTTATTTCAGCTGTGTGCTGAGGGTCATTGTCTTGTTGGAAGGTGAACCTTCGGCCCAGTCTGAGCTCCTGAACTCTGGAAGAGCTTTTCTTCCAGGATCTCTGTACTTGGCCACATTCATCTTTCCACAACTGCAAACAGTCGTCCTGTTCCTGCAACTGAAAAACACCCCCATAGCATGATGGTGCCACTACCATGTTTCACTGGATCGTATTGGGCAGGTGATGAGCAGTGCCTGGATTTCTCCACACATACCGCTTAGAATTAACTCCAAAAAGTGCATCTCTGGAGCTCAGCCACAGTGATCTTTGGCTTCTTCTTTACTCTCTCACCAAGGCTCTTCTACCACCATTGCTCAGTTTGGCTGGACGGCCGGGTCTAGGAAGAGTTCTGGTCGTCCCAAACTTCTTCCATTTAAGGACTATGGAGGCCACCGTGCTCTTAGGAACCTTTAATGCTGCAGAAACTCTTTTGTAACCTTGTCCAGATCTGTGTCTCACCACAATTCTGTCTCTGAGCTCCTTGGACAGTTCCTTCCACCTCATGATCCTCATTTGCTCTGACATGCACTGTGAGCTGGAAGCTCTTATATAGACAGGTGTGTGCATTTCAAGTCCAATTAGTTTAATTAAACACAGCTGGACTCCACACTGTAAATTGTAATATTGGTTTTAATAGAATCTATCAAGTAGATAAAACTTAATTTTAACTTAGTTGTTAGTAATACTTATTTTATATAAGTTGTATAAACTTGGAAGGCCAACATGTTAGATAACTTAATTTACTTAAGTTGAATCAGCTTAATTAAAATGAGTACAGGGAAATTAGGGATGGTGAGGGAGCAGGTTTCCCACAATGCAGTTCACTTCTTTTAACAATAAATTGGAGATAATTCACAAATGAGGGATTTATAAATGATGTTGGTAGTGTCATGTGACTGCTCTCAATTTGTTTGTTTATTCCTGCATTTAACAGCTACTATCCAGCAACTGCTGCACCGCGACACAGATGTATGTGGTCTGACATTAGTGGTCTGATATGCTGTCTGACGTATTAGCTCAAACCCACCTGTACCAAGTTCTTGCTACATAGGAAGAACAATTTAGAGTTTATCACTTACTTTAAGTAGGTCGAACTTGAAATCATCATGTTGGTAAAAAATAAAAGGAAGATAGTGTGAAACATCTTTTCTAATTTATGTTAAATTAATCACATCAAGTTTCTTCCTTAGCATCATTCACTTACAACTTAATCAAATTTATTGAGTTCAGAAAAGCTCTACAAACTTAAATCAGTTTAGTTTATTCTACTTAATCACTCCTATTAGTGAACACTTAATTTTTTTGAGGCAGAAAGTTTGCATGTTTTTTTTTTTTTTAAGTAAAGCCAACTCATTAGAATTTACAGTGCAGTGAAGGAGTAGAACCATCTCAAGGAGGATCAGAAATGAACAGCCTGTGAGTTAAATATGAGTGTCACTGCAAAGCATCAGAATACTTATGACCATGTGATATTTCAGTTTTTCTTTTTTAATAAATTTGCAAAAATTTCTATATTTCTGTTTTTTTCTCTCAAGATGGGCCGCTGAGTGTACATTCATGAGAAATAAAATGACCTTTTTTATTTTAGCAAATGGCTGCATTAAAACAAAGAGTGAAAAGTTGAAAGGGTCTGAATACTTTCCGTACCCACTGTATCAGTGTTTATATCTGGACTGGTTATTGGTTTATGAGACCTATGTCATGGAAAAAATTAAATAAGAACTTATGACAGTAATCCAGAGGAGAAAGTACATTCAGGTTTTCTCAGAATGTATGTATAAAGAGAGCTGTCACACAGATCCACAAGACATCTTTATGAGTACGTTGGTTTCCAGAATATTTATAGACTTGCAGGAGATGTGTATTTGTTACAGAGATCTTTTGCATTTAAAAAGGGGCCAACAATCACTCAGACAGGAGGGGAAATTAACTGAGTGGCCCACAGGTGTTAAATCTTACAGGGTGATGAGGAAGGTCTTTGGTTTCTTGTATGCAAACAGTTGTCAGTGTCTGCCTTTTGCTACAAACATTTGGTCTCTTGGTTAGCTGTAAGATGTGGACTGGTCTTGCAGGAAGAATGACTTGATTAGATTTTCTCAGGCACAGCTACTTGGGCTACACACATTCCTAAGAATGAGTGGAACACTAAAAATTTCTTCCACAGCATTATTTTTCATTAAGACTGAATGACTCCATTTTTCCTTGACATAATCTAGAAAAAAAAATCAGCCAAAAATTTGTCAATTAATAAAAAGGTATGTATAACAAATCCAAATGTTAATTATTTTCTTTATTTGGTTATATTTATTTTAAAAACTTAAAAAAGCTGAATGAACCTGGAGTGATTTCACAATGAGATTTCCACAGACTCCCTGAATCATTTTGTTTACTTCTGCTGTCTAATAATAATAATAATAATAATAATAATAATATTTTTATTATTTTAAATAATAATAATAATCAGAAGAAGAAAAATAATACATTTTATTTGTATAGCGCTTTTCATAAAACTCAAAGTTGCTGTACATGTCAAAAGATAAAAGAACAGCTAAAATATAAAAGAATAGTTAAAAACAAGATGTTTTTAAAGTTTAAAAAAGGGTGTAAATGTTGGTTGAACAAAGTTCTTTGTAATCTTGCATTTAGGGAAAGTATTTTAACTTTTTAATTCTAAAATGGACTTCAGTACAAAATGTGAAACCACATCCCAATGTTGCATTTAACAAAGCCTTTGGTGGATGCTCATTTTATACCCAATCCTGACACCCTAACCTGCCACTAATGGATCTGTTTGTAAAATTAACCTTATTTATCATTTATTTATTCATATATTTTGTGTTTGTTTTTTTTTTTTTGTTGCTTTGTTTTTTTTTTTTTTTTTTACTTTTTTTGTATTTTAGTAAAACAGTAAAAATATTCTCTAGGTAAATTTAAGTTGTTTTTCACTGAACAATTTAAATGTAGTGGTTATTTTTACAAATACTTTCTATGGGCATCTTCCCAAAGTGCAAATGGCTCTGAGGGGCAAAATATAGCCTTTTTAATCAGATATGACTGAAAAAAAAGTAATTCCATTCTTTTTTTTTCACATTTTAGCATTGCAGATGCTCAACTATGATGTGGTGTTGTTTACATAAATAATCTGTCCAGTAATCTCATTGGACCGTCCTGTTGGTCTTCAGTAAATAACCTGAAACAAAGCAAAGGAATGAATTTTATATTCATAAAACAGTGCATCTCTAGATCCTCCTCATCAAAAGAAATTTCCCTCACTTTCAAAATATCTTGTTTCTCCCAAAATTAGTAGATCAGTTGTGCATCTTATGAGACAAAACAATAACACAAAATTGGCAATTAACACACATGAACATAGAAAACAAATTTGTTTGTCATGTTACATTGATGTGATCATCTTGCAATATTTCAGTTCTGTTTTTACTTAAGTTAAAAATATAATACAGCAGCAGTTGCCCTCCAGTAAAGCAGAATATTCTGGATGCAGCCCAAATGCAGTGAGGCAGAAATATGGAAAATCCACATCCAGTTCCTCACATTAAGTTGGTAAAATATGCAGTTTTATGGAGCTGTTTACAGTTTGGTGATGAGTCTAGAAAATGTCACAAAGCAACAAGATTCAACAAGAGGGGGACAGGGGGGGGGGGAACTCAGTATAAAACATCACCTTGCAAGTGACTAAAATCTTATTGGCATAATTTGAAATGAGGAAGAAGAAAAGAGAAAGCAGAGAAAGGAAAGAACAACATCGCCCTCTGGTGGCGAAAATGTGAATAGCTTAAAAAAAAAAAAAATTTCCAGACTTGGAAAAATTAAACCAGTTTTAATGTCTGTTACAATTAAAGTGAGATTTAAAAAAAAAGCGTATCAGATTTTTTTCCTGAGGAATACCACAGATAACACACTGAAGTTCAAAACCTGAGAACGATCATTCAACACACCACATCCACAATGTAAAGCAAGGCAAGTTTATTTGTATAGCACATTTCATGTACAGTACAAAGAAAACATTAAAGGTACAGTATGTAAGAATTACTGGCATCTAGTGGTAAAGATGGATATTTGAAAGAAAAGATGTTTTCTTTCAGAAGAAAACATCCAAAGTCGGATTTCTCACATAGAAAGTCGAACAATCCTTGCAGCTCCAAGTTCACCCAGTGTCAGCAGTTTTAGAAGCTCCTGTAATGTTACATTTATTTACACTTTTCACTAATATTTTGTTGCATTAAATCAGTCATGCACGTAGTTTTGTTTGATACCTCCTGATCTCCGTACTCTGGACTCCTTCCCTCTTTTTAAATCCAGACTCAAAACCTTCCTGTTCAGACAGTATTATTCCACCTGAGTCCATATGCATCGCTCCAATGTTGTGTTCTTCCCTATTTTACTTCCTGTTGTTTTGTTTTCTGTGGTACCTCAAATACTTGTGTTTTTTTAACTGTTTTAGCTTCATGTTTTTAATGTTTTATCTGCCTGTACAGTGTCCTTGGGTGTTTTGATAAGGCGCTTTCAAATAAAATGTATTATTATTATTATTATTAGATGTGGGGGGAGCTGCTGTAGTGTAATTCACATTTTTCATGTGGTATATGTGAACTACACCCCCACTGTGCTAACAACGGCTAATAACAATAGCCTTAGCAAACACATTGTTTTGCTCGGCTGTAACTGCTTTTCCGACTAGTGAACTGGTCGGGGGCCCGTCCTCCTAAACATGTGAATTACCTACACAGCTTACCCTATATCTATATAAACAATACTACATGTGTGACTGATTTAATCCAACAAAAATAGTAAAAGTGTAAATAAATGTAACATTACAAGAGCTTCTACAACTGCTAACACTGGGTGCGGCCATCATTCTACTAGGGTGGGGGGAGGTTGTCCCTCTTTCTGTGGGGAAATCCCCCTTTGGGGCCTTTTCAATTAAAACTTCACAACTCGGAACTAGGAATTTCCAACTTCCGAGTTCAAATGGAATGCAGCATTAATGACTCATTCTAAGAAAAAAAAAAACATATAACAACTGTTTAGTGCAGCGATTACACATCAACAGAAACCGTTTTGAATTATGTATCACATTTTTGTGCCATTGACCTTTGATTTTTTTTACATACTGTACCTTTAAAAGTAAAATAACAAAAGAAGATGGACTGGAGCGCAGCGGAGCGGAGGCAGCGGACGGGAGGCGTTCCATTTGAACTCCAGAAATTCTTCCCCCCTTTTAAAAAAACCAGCTTAAGCTGGTCTTAGCTGTTTCAACATTTAGGATTTAGAAATAATGATAAATATTTAGATATAAGATTTAACATTAAATTTAGGATTTAGATATAATGATTAAGATTTATATATAATATCTAACATTTAGATTTAACATTTAGGATTTCGATATAATGATTAAGATTTATATATAATATTTAACATTTAGATTTAACATTTAGATTTAGATATAATTAAAATTTGGATATAAGATTTAACATTAAGATTTAAGATTTAACATTTAGATATAAGATTTAACATTAAGATTTAAGATTTAAGATTTAGATATAGTTAACATTAAGATTTAATTAGGATTTAGATTTAATATTTAAGATTAAGATGTAAGATTAAACATTAAGATATAAGATTTAGGATTTAAGATATAATTGAGATTAAGATGTAAGATTAAACATTTAGATATAAGATTTAAATTTAGATTTAATATTTAACATTTAGATATAAGATTTAACATTTATATTTGGAATGAACATTTAGTTGTAATATTTAACATTTAGATATAAATTTAAGATTTAGATTTAATATTTAGCATTTAGATATAAATGTAACATTTAGATTTAATATCTAACATTTAGATATAAATTTAACATTTAGATTTAATATTTAACATTTAGATATAAATTTAACATTTAGATTTGAGATATTTAATATAAAATATAAAATTTAGATTTAATATTTAACATTTAGATACAAAATGCAACATTTAGATTTAGTGTTTAACATTTAGATTTAAGGTATAGCATTTAGAAATAAACATTTAGACCCCTAGCATCAATATTTAGATTTAAGGTTGTATGTGATTTAAGGTTACGTTAAATGTAGGGGAAAATAAGCTAAATATGAGCAAAATTACATAAATGAGAAAATTTTCTGCTTACAACCTTTATAGTAAAATTTTACACTTAGCACCCCATAAACAGTAGGGTGCTAACATTTTGCCATTTTCATCGTGATTTCAGAGCTTCATAGGTAATGCCCTAATGAGTGTCCTAGATCAGCACTTTACACAGCCTACAGTGTTGAGCTGCCAGACCCAGCAACCCTCAATCCTGAGGCTGCCTACGCCGACTTCCACCCAGAATCTCTTCCACTAATCTCCACAATGAACATATCAGTTCAGTTAAATTCAATTTTATTGTCAAGTGGGCTGCCTGTGGACTGCCATCTTGCCACATCTGACATCAACATATGACATGACAAACCACTTGTGGAGTGGCAGCATCCTTCTGTATCCAAATCCACCTCCTACATCTGATGTCATCACCCATAAGGATGCCCCTCCATTCCCAGAAGTGTCACTCAAGTTAGAACTTGGAGCCAACAGACTGGAGCTGCATCAGACATCACTGTCTGTAGCACGTCTAAGCTAAGACGGCTAAAAAACGTTAACTTTTACACCAGTGGCAGAACAATTTTAGCCTAGACGTCTAAGGAGAGTTACATGTACATTAGACATCTTTTAGATGAAAAAAATGCTTTGTGGGGTTTATAGTTCACCACACGGAGTTGTGTTTTAATTTTGGACATTACATATGTATACAATACAAAAAAAACATTCAATTCCGATTGCGTTTTAGATCTTTATTGCAGTGAGTTAAATGTAAAAAACAAATGTATAACAAACTGAATCTACTGTATGAATTTTATCTAAAACTCAAAAAAACTGCAACAATCTTTTTAGGAAAGAAAAAGAAATGTAAAAATATAAAAGACATTGAGACAAATAAAAGGTACAAATTTCATTTCAATGACCATCAACAACCTTAAGCACCTGTTTACTACAAACTACCACAAACGGCTTAAAACTTTGATAAATATAGACTTGTAAATAAATGTCAACCGTTATATTCTGCACGTTTTATATAGAACTTGCAGAACCAAACAGAGAAAAACGTCCACTGCTAAAAAAGGCAGTTTAAATGCTCCCTGAGTAAGACCTGAAGGCTTGTCGAGGACATTTTAAAGTGTCAGGCCTTTTTGGG
Organism: Atherinomorus stipes; assembly: GCA_023101725.1. Lineage (NCBI taxonomy): Eukaryota > Metazoa > Chordata > Actinopteri > Atheriniformes > Atherinidae > Atherinomorus > Atherinomorus stipes. Next base: position 292,363 of record JALJCO010000306.1, on the reverse strand, counting down.
ACAGTACTTTTTCTCAAACTGGGCTACATTAAACTTTCGAAGGCAGCCTTTGTAGTTCATGAAGCGGATTTTCCCAAAAACCGGCCTCTCCGCCCAGCCCTGGTCATGTATCCCGCAGATGGACCACATACAACCTACAGGACCAAAAACACGGCATAGAGGGCATCAATCATCAAGCTACAAGCTACAATGAGTTTCTAAAATATGTAGAATTTAGTCCTATTTCCTCACCCACAAAGCCGTTCGGGTCCTGACCGTCCAGCTCATAGCGGTCGTTCAGGTACAGAGCGATGGACAGCGCCTCCTCCGGTGAGGGGGTCCACTCCAGAATCTTCTTGGCCCAGTACATCCTCAGGAAACCGTGCATCTTCCCCTCTGTTACCATTTGGTACTGGTGGAAAACAAGGAATGGAAAGCTGAGTAAAGATTTGCAATAAGGAGGCCATGATTTCCCTGATCTGGATTTAGAAAGTTAACCCACTGCTTCACCCGTATAACTTGCTTTTAAAGTGATTTGTAGGGAGGGAAAAAGGTATGTGAAATATCTTATTTTGTGCGCATGTTCTTTTTGTACACAAAAAAAAAGGTTCAAAATACATCAACAGAATATAAAAGATGAGAAAACACACTGGATTCCTTTAAAATGGACTGAATATTAGATGTTTTTTTTCCTGGTTTTCTGCCACTTAGAAAAGGTCAAACATGGTTCATAAGAGGATGAAAAGAAGCTTTAATGGAAAAACGACAACTTTTTATATTTTAACCTCAACGGCCTGACTGATATATAAAGTGTTCTTTTTTCAATTTAATCAAATATCTTAAAATCAATTTATTTGGTTACTTTTTACACGTTGCTTACATCTCTGTCTTTTCTGTTTTGTATTATAAACTTTGGAGGTTCACTAGCAGTAGAAAGCTTGGACCCTTGTCCCATCAGATTTAAATGCTAGGGATCACCAAATCCAGACATCTTTGACCAGTGTCCTGAAGGTTTGACATTTTCCTGCTCCACCACAGCTGACTCAAATTACATGGACCAATGAGGTTCTGCACAATTATTTTGAGTCAGGCGTGTTGGTGCAGGGACACATTGAAAACCTTCCGGACACTGGTCCAAGAGGTCTGGATTTGGTGATCCCTATGGTAACGGTAGTAACTCAGATCTACAATGGGAAGGAGGTAAATCGGTTTGGTGTTAGACAAATGTTTGAAATTTTCTAGCCTTGTATTTCTTATAAAAAAAAAAAAAAGGTACAGTGTGTAAATTAAAAAAAAAAAAAAAAAGTCAATGGCAGAAACAATGAAGGCATAATTCAAAACTGTTTATATTGACGTGTAATCGCTTCACTAGAATAGCCGTTAGGTGTTTATTTCTTAGAATAAGTCATTTATATCCATTTCCTGGGGTCACACATATTTGGAGGCTGCCATACTTATACTTATCATACTTGTGTACTACTATGGGTGGGAAAAATATAGATACACTGAAATATTGCGCAATTTTCATACGCTTATATCATATTGAGATTTTAAAATGCGGCATCGTTCTATTTTACTTACAAAATTTTGAGATTTCACAAAATCTCGGGTGATTTCTTGACAGACCGATAAAATCTCGCAAGATTTCGTTAGTAAAATAGATCGATACCGCGTTTTAAAATGTTGATACGATGCCGACGTATGAAAATATTGTGATATTTCAATGTATCGATATTTTTTCCCACCCCTATTTACTACGGTGTCCCAAAATGGACAAAACAATGTCTGTGTGGTGAGAACACCTGAACTTTAAAATTGCTGTACCAGCTTTGTAAAATGGGAGTAAGAGACTGTTTGGGATCAGTAATGCCTTAAAAAGACATTAAAAATAGTTCCTCATAGTCCAGTAATAGCTACACCTGAGACCACTGGATCCACTCACAGATGAAAACATCTTTATGTCTGGGAGCATTTTGACCACTAATGGCCACCGTACTGTACAAAGAAAACATCTTTTCTTTCAAATACCCATCTTCACCACTAGATGTCAGTAATTCTTACATACTGCACCTTTAAAGCAAGGGCTAAAAAAAGGAAAGGCAAAATTCTGCATGTGGTGCATTTCCAACAGTAAGTGAAAGAAAAAGAAATGGCAGAGTTATAGCAAACATACATCTGCTGTAACAAAGACGAGTCACGTCCAAAAACCTCTGAGGAGGTCAGAAAAGTTGCAGAGCTCATTTCTTCGTGGCTTACAGAGCGTGAGGGGAACTCGTAGCTGCCGCTCGGTGCAGGTCGTTACCTTCTGCTAAGAACTTGATAAACATCTGTGTGGCGGCCGGTGGCGTACCTGAGCTGCGTTCCACAGCTTGTCGTGCGTCTGTGCTTTCTCCAGTTTCTCTCGCGTGTAGAGATACTCCCTCTTGTCTTTGGCGTGGTCTTGGAGAGTCTTCTGAGCCCACTCATAAGCACCTGAAAACACCGTAAGAGAGACTTCTGAAGCTGGGGACGGTCGGCTTTCTTCTGACGGGACTGACTCAGATTATTTCAGCTTGTGAGGAAGTGACTCATCGATGATGAAGGACAGAACAGTTATCACAATGAAGTGGACAGGACTGGGTCCTAATGAGACACTGACCCTCCACCTTGTCGTAGTTCTTGTTGTAGAAGCAGAAGTTGTCTGTGAGCTCCCTCCGGACCACCAGCTCTTCGATAAAGGGGGGGATGGACTGGCTGGCGCTCTTCCCGCACCGCTGAACCTGCAGCGCCACTCGCTGGGCCGAGATGTGACCTAACCAGAGAAGAAGACCAGCTGTTACCGAGACGTCACCAGTTAAAGGAAAATCAATAGGGCTGAGAAAAAGAAAAAAAAAATCGATACACTGAAATATCGCGATATTTTCATATGCAGATTTCATATAGAGATTCAAAAATGCAATATTGATCTATTTTACCAACAAAATCTCGCGAGATTTCGTAAGATAACGGTGAAATCTCGCAAGATTTCACGAAAACCTGCGAGATTTCGTGACTGACCAACAAAATCTTGCGAGATTTCATTAATAAAATAGATCGATACCACATTTTTACATATCAATATGATATCAGCATATGAAAATATCGCGATATTTCAGTTTATCGATTTTTTTTCCCAGCCCTAAAAATCAGTGTTTACCTCTTCGATTTATGGGATCCAGTCAGATTCTGCTTCAGTCAGTCATGCTTAACTATAACGATCCATTTATCTGGAGAAACTAGAGTGCAATGAAAAACTCCAGAGAGGAAACAAGTGTGATCTCATCATTTTTCCAAACTGCTGCATTTTACCAAACTAATTCTAAAGTGGGTTGCCGTTGCCGTTTATCCAGCAGCCAGCGTGAGTAGAAGCTGACATGTCAGTCGACTGGTAACACATTTATTTATGCTTTTTTCTGTCCGTCAGGCTCCTCCACGCAGTGAATATTCTGGACCGCAGAAGCCCAGGCTACTGCACCCAAGAGACTAACGGCAGGGATGGGCAAACCGATACCCAGGAGTTGATACTTCGATACCAGCCAGAAAAAATATCAGAACTGATACTTTTGAGTATCGCGATACCACTGTACAACTACAAAACATGTTTTAAAAGTCAGGTAGTTAGGTTATTATCAGTCGATATTGGCATTAAAATGTGATATCGGAAAAAAAACTGGGGGGGGGGGGGGGGGGGGGGTTTGGACCAATATTATACCAACAAAATCTCGCAGGATTTCATAATGGAACAACTAAATCTTGCGAGATCTTGTTCCATTAGCATTGATCCAGCATGTATAAAAGTACCTGTTATCCTGGAAGAACTTCATTTCCCAGCATTCCTTTCAGAATCATGTGACTACGGTGCAGCTGCTGCTGCTACAGACTGACTTGCTTTGAAGCTGCTTATAATATGTCTGGTTTTAAGTTGTTGGTTAAGTTACCAAGTTGTCAGAAACATTATAATTAGCCACATGTTGGCTAATACCTGCTAGTATCTGATATCTGGCAGCCAGATGTCCAAAATTAACTCCTCTGGCTGAAGTGAGGAGATTTTGGGATCTTTACTCTTGGAGTAGAATATAGTTGCATCTCTCAAAATATGAGAGATACAACATAGATTGGTATCATTTGATACCAGATACTGGAATACAAAACTTGGACAATATCGTAAAAAAAAAGCCAACATCTAACATCCCTAATTTACACACATAATTTGTGATTTTCTTATTTGCTTTTAACCTTTTTCTCATTTTTATTGTGCCATTTTCTGTCCAGCACTTTGGGCAACCTTGATTGTTATAAAAGTGCTTTATAAATAAATAAACTTGAACATAGGGACGTCCTGATTTCTGTTTGATTTTTGGTAGAAATGTTAAATATAGGCTTCTTTTTTTTTTTTTAGATTTCTGACATACTGATATTGTCCAACTCTTAAATTCCAATATCTGATATCAACCGATACTGATATATGCAGAGTACTGTGAGGTTGTATCTCTCATATTTTGAGAGATACAACTATACTCTGCTCTGACAACAAAGATCCCAAAATCTCCTTAACTCAGCCAGAGGAGTTCATTTTGGACATCTTGCTGCCAGATATCAGATACTAGCAGGTGTTAGCCAACATGTGGCTAATTTTAATGTTTCTGACAACTTGCTAACTTAAACAACAACTTAAAACCAGACATATTATCAGCAGCTTCAAAGCAAGTCAGTCTGTAACAGCAGCAACTGCACCGTAGTCACATGATTCTGAAAGGAATGCTGGGAAATGAAGTTCTTCCACAATAACAGGTACTTTTATACATGTTGGAGCGGTGCTGATGGAACAAGATTTCATGAGATTTCGTTTTTCAAAATATCAGCCCAAAAAAACGATACCGATGTTTTCCGATGTCACATTTTAATGCCAATATCGGCCGATAATATCGGTAGGCCAATAATATTGGACATCCCTAATTTTTGGTTCTCACTCCAAGCATTTATGATCCAAACCAAAGCTGTTTTCTTTGGAAACGATAGTAAATATTATCACAACAAGAACCAAAGCGGTTCTGTTCATCAAATGTCTGATCCCAGTCACTTGTATTCCCTCCCTACAACTACCAGTAAGCTGAATGCACTGACCGAAGCGGAGCCACGGGGACAGCTGGCTGAGTGCCGCCACGTTGGGGTCGTTGCGATGGGTGTTGAACAGCTTAAGACGGACGTCGATGAAAGACTCCAGCATGCTGATCCCGGCCTCTGCTCCCGGCTTTGCCCACAGCGGCTCTCCCACGGTTCGGTCCACCTGCAGCGAAGCCAGGGTCTTTTCCCAGTCCACCGGCTGAAGACGAGGACGAGAGCTCAGGAGACAAATACTGACCAAGCCTTCTTACACCGTCCTAAAGTCCTTGAACTAAAGCTGCCTGTGCGCTCTGACTGCTGGCTGTTGCCGTGCTCACCTTGGCCGGGCTGGCAGCCGTGTGGGGGTGTTTCTCTACCAGAGGAATGTCAGTCAGGAACTCTGACAAGGCGTTGGTGATTTTCCCTCTGATGGTCCTGGCAGAATACTCCTGCTTAGGGGAGGCCACCCAGCAGGGGACGATGTTGTGGGCGTCAACCTAGTGTGAGGAAAAGAAGTTTACATGGAGCAATACGACAAATAAAGGAGATGGAGGTTGTTTCATGAGTTTTCATCCCGAAAATGGAGCAGGAAAGGTTGAATGACATCCCTGATAGTGAGTTTTCACACCTGTATGAGGGGAACGTCTTTTGGGAGGCTCTTTTTGACGCTTTTTAACCACTTCAGAGGTTCTCGGAGGGGGGAGAAGTCCGTCACCACGGCCCCAAAGCCACGATCGGACACAAAGCCAGGGAGGACGTCGCCTGCAGCACCATGCAGCAGGTGGAACTGGATGTTCAAGTGTTTGCATTCCTGTTGGTGGAGGAAGAAGACAACATCAGGTCCGCACCAAAAGAAATTTTGTTTCATGTTCATGGATGCTTAATGATAAAAATTATAAATGTGAGACTTTAGTATATCATAACTGTCATAAATAAGGAGGATAAAGTTGTTTTTGATGGATTCAGTTTACCACTAGAGCAAAACATGACATGCCCAACATCAGCTTCCCTCATCGAAATGACGTCATAGTCAGATTTTAACATTTAAAAAAAAAAAAAAAAAACTTTGAAAAGGTACACTGTGTAAGAATTACTAACATCTAGTGGTAAAGATGGGCAATTGAAGAAAAAGGTGTTTTATTTCAAATAACTTCATATTGCAAGCACTGTTGTGAATGTAAGGTGGACATTAGTGGCCAAAATTCTCCTCTACATAAAGATGTTTTCATCTGTGAGTGGATCCAGTTGTCTCAGGCGTAGCTATGACTGTACTATGAGTAACTACTTTTTATGTCTTTTAAGACATTACTGATCCCAAACAGAGCTCTAACTCCCGGTAAACAAAGTTGGTCCATCTGTTTTAATGTTCAGAGGGTTCTCACTTCACACACATTGTTTTGTCCATTCAGGGACACTGTAGTAAAAATGGTGGAACAAATATGGCAGCCTCCATATGTGCACCTGCAGCAAGTAAATATAAATGACTCATTCAAAGAAAATAAACATAACAGCTATTCTTGTGGGGTAATTACACATCAATAGAAACATAGTTTTGAATTATATATCACATTTTTCTGCCACTGACCTATGATTTTTTACATACTGTACCTTTAAAGGTGCAGGTTGTAACAAAATCCTGAGCTTACTTAGCTTATTTCACAGATTAATCTGTTTTTATTAACATGTTAATTTTTACAGCCCTAATAAGACCCCCAAATTTATTTTATATAAGAAAAAAAAAAACTTTTTTTTTTTTTTTTTCTTAAGTGATCTGACGACCTACTGAAATTATCTTGGAACCCCTAATTACAGATGGGGATGGGCGATCTCAAAGTTTTTCCTGTTGATACGATACGAGTAGTTTAGGGAACTTTCTGCATCTGTATCGATACCGATACTTTTAGTCCCTTAAAAGAAAAATCACATGATTGTACAGATTGTATTAATATCTTGAATGTAAGGGGAATAATGAAAACAATTAAAACCAGAGAACAAAAGTACTGGAAAGAAATGCTTTTAAAAACAATAAATTATACTTATGAGTAAATTAAACGATAAAATTACAACTTTTTTTCAGTTATCAAATACCTTTAAGTACAAATTAAGATTATTTAAATTTATTCCGTAGAATATGTTCAAATACAAAATGTAATAGTAATATGATAAATTTACCAAAACATATTAATATGCAATAACCTGCATTAGACCGCTGAAAAATAAAACATCATCATCATCATTAGTCTGTAGCAGCATCATCATGACATCTGATTGGCTACCATCATCATGTGACACAGAGGCTAGTCTGGCTGGTTTCACACATGATTTATTTCATTGCCTTAAACCCTCCGAAGTGAAAACAAATTGCATGTTTACTATCTGTACATTGGTATGTCGATACTCAAAATAGTATCAAATCTGATATTTTGTTGGCTGGTATCGACTCCAGGGTATTGATATGCCCATCCACTAGTTACAGAACCAGTTAGTGCAGATAGGGATGGGTGATACCAAAGTTTTTCCTGTTGATACGTTACCAGTAGTTTATAGTACTTTTTCCATCAATAACGATACTTTTTGTCCCTTAAAAGAAAATCAGGATTATACAGTTTGTATTAATATCTTGAATGCAAGAGCAATATTAAATAAGTAAAATTTGACAACAGAAGTGCTGGAGAGAAATGCTTTTTGAACAATAATAAGTTATATTGATGAGTAAATTAAACAAAAATAAGATTAAAACAGATTATTCAGATTTGTTCGGTGGAAAATGTTCAAATATTGTATTATGAATATACCAAAACATAATGTGCAATCACAGCAATGACCATGAAACTACTGACGGATAAAACATCATCATCACTAACAGTAGCAGCATCATGACATCTGATTGGTTACCACCATCATGTAGAAGCTAGAAAAAGCTAGAATCTGGCTGTTTCCACACAATTTCATTGCCTAAAACTCTCAGAAGTGAAAACAAATTGCATGTTTTGTAGAAATGTAACTATATGAAAATTTCATATCACGGTTATTGTGACCAAAATGATCACGGTTATCCTTTTTATCGCGGTATTATAGAAATATCCCCCAGCATCTTTAAAGGCGGGGGCAGCGGGGGCCGGCCCCCTCCCCCTTCTTTTCCTCATTCCGTGAAGCCGCACGGCCCCCGCCCCCCTCATTTAAAATTTTCCCCCGCCTCTATTTGAAGATTTGTCCTTCAGTTACATTGACCTCCATTCCTTTTTTTCTTGTCATGCGATTTCTTTTTTTTCCCTTCCCCTTTTTTTCTCTCTCTCCTCCCCTTTTTTTTATTAAATTTTCTTTTTTCCTACACCATCCCCTCCCCCCCCCTCCCCCCGCCCACTTAGAGCTCTTCTTTCCCCCCCGCGCCTGTCTTTTTTTACCTCTTCCCCCCTGTGAACTAAATCCCCCTTCCCTTTTTCTTTTTTCCCCCCTCCCCCTCCCCCCACCAAAAACATGCTTCCTGCACCCCCCCCCGCCCCCCCCCCGTTGTTATTAATATTATAGCACAAATTTTTTATTTTAGAGGAGCTCTTTTTTTTTTGGGGAGTTCTTATTAATAAAAAACACTTTTTAATCAAATTATTATTTTTTTTTAATAAAACACAAGAGGACTTCCCCAATTTCCCTTTAAAAACATCCAAAATGGGTCCAAATTTCTACTTTGTGCTTTTTAAAGGGGGGTAAAATTTCAAGAGAACTGTCCATGTAGGAGCCTTTGTTGCTTTCCGCCATGTTTTCATAAATTAAACATCGCAAACTGCAACTGCTACTACTTTTCCAGCCAATGAGCAGCATCACTGGGAGTTTTTTAAAGTGCGGAAATCAGTCACGGTTTTAACGATAATTAAAATTTGAAACGGTATTACTAATTGTTGGGAATTTGATCACGGTTAACCATTTTACTGGTTATCGTTACATACCTAATGTTTTGTATCATTACAGTAGTATCTTGATACACAAAAAAGTATCGAATTTGATATTTTGTGTAGCTGGTGTTGAAGTATCGACTCCATGGTATCAATATGCCCATCCCTAATTGCAGAAGGGAGGATTTAGGATTGAGCCGTGTGAGGCGTCCATCATGTCATCTCATTGGCATTTTAAAGGGTTAACCCTTTAAATGCCAATGTCATGACATGATGGAATAACATATATATTTTCCATATAATAAATGTTGGGATCTTCTTTTTTTAAAACCCTTTTCGCACCACAAGTTTAGAAGTAAAAGAGTAAGGGCAGTTTGAACGATTAAAATTGCACGAAGTAGCGATGAGTTACGGTAAGTTGAAATATACATGCACAGCGGTGTCACCGGTGATTTTAAAAGGTTTTAAAATGGTTAAATAAACGCATGAAATGTAAGAAATGCGAGTCTGTACCTTGCTAACTTCTTGCAGACCCTTCAGCAGAAAGCCAAAGTGCCTGAGAGTGGACAGCTCTGATTGTGGGACCACCAGACAGAAGCAGACATGCAGAGGAAGGTTCTCCTTCGCAGCCAGCCGTTGGGCACGAATCAGTGCCCAGTTATCTGGAGAAAAGCGCAAGTCAGTGGAGACCAAACAAATGCATAACGGTATTATTATCTTTATGTTCAATAATGCGTTTACCCTGGACTCTCTGGTCCCTCAACATCCAGTACAGCACCCCCTCAGAGCCCTCCTTGACCCGCACGGTGTCGGTGAGGAAACGCAGGCGCTTCTTATTAAACTTCATGTCCTTCTTGTCCGCCCTCTGCTGCTGCACCAGGCTCTGCAGCCACCCTGCAGCTTTCTTCGGCTTCTCCTCCTTCTCAGAGGCCATCTTCGGCTGCTTGGCACTGGGCTCCTTCCCTCCGGCGGCAGACGTCGCTTTGCGCTTTTTGTCAGACATGTTCGGTTTTACGATGAATGAGGTGGTCGCGAGGAAGAGAGTCGGACCGGGCCAACGCTTCAGTAACCGGCACGATGCAGATGAAAAGGATGAGCTGCAGGGAACGATGGAAAGTTTTAACACTCCTCAGTAACACGAGCTACAGAGATGGAAACCTGTAAATAAAAAAATAAGAAAAACTCAACCCAATCAGAGGATCATTTAAAAAGGTAGATCTGAAAGAGAGAAAGTTACCAAACCAGACATGAACGAGCCAAATCCTCATTCAAACTGTTAAAGCTCATTCTGTAAATACACACCTCGTCCGCGCACAGACCAACATGCAGGGGATAAAGCTTCAAGTTCAGCCGCCTTGATTGTAGTTTGAGAAGAAAAATAAACCAAATTTAACGAAACAAAGCGCGAGGAAGCGACTGCAGCTGTGGAAAAGCAGTCAATCACTCATGTAACCCGTCCCTCTTTACACAACAGCTTACGTGACCACGCTAATGTTTGGTAACGCTGTGCTTTACGCTTAATTCAACTACACTTCCCACAATGCACTTCTACCATCCTAACTGAGCATGCGTGGCACCGTTTACGTTGCGTTTAAGGCAGATTGTAGCGCAGCCTCAAAGGGGCGAGCAGCTAGCAAGTTGGCTAACTATTATAGCATTTCTGCTCGTTTTGGTTCATTTCTTCGCGGTTTAAAAATATGAACAACGGCAATTTCACGGCAGTTGGAGGGAAAAGACAAGCGGTTCCCGACAAAGTTGATATGTCTCTGGGTAAGGTTATCATTTTCTAAAAGCAGAGTTAGTGAGTTAGAGTTAGCTCATGTTAGCTACCGCTCCATGTAGCTGGTGAAGCTAAATAAACATGTCTGAGTGAAGGATTCAGGTGTGTTTTTATCATTAATCATCTGATTACTTTGGCAGATGACATCATTCGGTTGAATAAAAAAGAGAAGCACTTAAAACGGAGGCAAGCGAACATGAACCGTAGACCATTCAAGAAGAAAGGCCGTTTAAGCCAAGGGAAGGGGGTTTCTCCGAGGACTGCAGGACCAGCCCAGAGAGGTTTGAGCTCAGTTTTTACTCTGCAAGTTATCTCCGCGTGCTGAAGCCGCTGTAGACGTCAATAATCCCCATATGACCCCCACCAGGAGGCGGCATGCCCCGAGGAGGAGCGGCCATGGCAAGAAACCGGAGGTTTCCACCTGTAACGAGTAGACGACGGGGTCAGGGGGTCGTCACGGGCCTGGCAGCCAAGAGGCCGGTGGTCCTGCTGAAACGAGCCGGTGCAGCCAACAGATCAGCCAACCAGGTGAAGCACGAGCTGGTTCACACTGTTCCCAGCACTCAGGATCAGCCTCATCTCTTTATCTGGATCATTGCATCCATACAGTCTCCCTCGCCAACCTGGTGTCCATCTTCATCTCCCCCTCAAAACCAGTTTGTTTACGGTCTTTATTGGAGAACAAAACAGATGCAGAGTTAAAATTTTCTGAAGCTGTCGGCTCTTTTAGTTTGCCTGGTTAGATTTGAACACTGTTTAATGGGAAGTATAAGAGATGTAACTGGAGTTGTGTGGTCAGCATCCACATTTGATGGAACATTTCTCCAGTCATGGAAAATGAGAAAAAGAGTCAAATGTCCTGGAAACGCTTGAGTTGTCCTGGAAAATGATTTTTCCTCCCTCCGTCTTTGCTTTGTCACTGCTTTGTCACTGATTCATCTCCTCCCTCTTCGTCACTGCTTCGTCTCCTCTTTGTCGCTGCTTCGTCTCCTCTTTGTCGCTGCTTCGCCACTGATTCATCCTCCTTTTTTTTTTTTTTTTATTCTCTCCTCTTTTTTCCCTTCCCTTCTTCTTTTTTTTTCTTTTTTTTCTTTCTTCTCTTTTTTTTCTCCTCCTCTCCCCCTTCTTCCTCTCTTCTTCCTCTCTTCTTCTTCCTTTCTTCCTCTCTTCTTCCTCCCTTCTTCCTTCCATTTCTCTCTTTCCCTCTTCATCTCCTCTTTGTCTCCGTTTGTCCCTGCTTCGTCACTGCTTTGTCTCCACTTTGACTCTGCTTCATCTCCGCTTTGTCGCTGCATCGTTTCTGTTACGTCGCTGCTTCATTGTAGGGCTGGACGATTATGGAAAAAATTATAATCACGATTATTCTGACTGATATTGAAATCAAGATTAATATACACGATTATTCATTGATTTTATAAAAAGTGTTTATTGAACCACCAAAACTCAACTTCAAATATAACTTAAAAAAAAAAAAGAAATAAATTAAATACAAGTAAAGGAATAAAATAAGAATATTATTTAAACTAATAATAGCAATAAAAAGGAATACTCAGTCTACATGCATTCCTGTTCTATACTCCCTGCAGTTCGCTTTCTATAACTCCACCAGTCTGTTCACTTCAGGATCAATCGTTTTTCTTCGATTACAGTGTTTTTATGATTGTGAAAAGGCAAAGTTGAAATCACGATTAAAATTCGATCGGGGGGGGGGGAATTCTTCTGGAGGAGATGAAGGAAATCCTCGGCCGTATCTGAGCCAGCTGTTTGGGTCAAAACACAAACGAGGATGATACGTCATCATGCAGATGCTACAAATGTGTGTAACACTAGTATTCAGTGTGCAGAATGTTATGTGGAGCATGGTGACTCTTGATTTCATTGCTTAAATAAGCAGTCAGTCTGCTCATTTGTTCTTTCAGACAACTGAATTTCTGAATTAAGAGAGAGAAAAGAGAGATTTATTAAGAGAGAAAAGTTTTAAAGGAGTTGGTCAACATTTTCTGCATCTTGAATACTTGGTTTTATTTTTTCTCTCTTGTAGTTTTGTAAAAGCTGATCAAAAACGGCGTAAAATTAGATTTATAACGCCACTTTTTTGCAGCAAATAATTAAAAGTATCTAACTTTTACTGAAAGTAAAAATAATTCAAGTACTTTTTTAGTTTTACCCAAGTACATTTTCAAATGGGTACTTTTACTTGAGTAGAATTGAAACAAAGTAAAGACACTAGGGTTGAAATGATTACCAGTAAAATGATTAACCGTGGTAAATTCTCAATGTAATACCGTTTAAATTTTTAATTATCGTTAAAACTGTGACTGATTACTGCACTTTGAAAAATTCACAATGATGCTGCTCATTGCTGGAAAAGCAGCAGCAGTCCCAGTTTGCAGTGTTTAATTTACGAAAAATGGCAGAAAGCAACAAAGGCACCCATGTGGACAGTTCACTGGAGATTTTTACCCTTTCAAAAAAAGACAAAGTAGATTTCTAAACCCATTTTAGATGTTTTAAAGATGCAAGGGTACCTAAAATGGGTTTAGAAATCTACTTAATATCACCATAACACTGATAACAGTGATATGAAATCTATATATCGTTACATCCCGTAAAGATGCTTTCAGTGAATTACAGTTTTCAAGTACGTTTTGACTTCTGGTGAATCTTTATGTCAGATGTGAGTTTTTCATCACGGTAAAACTAATGTAGGATCCAGATTTGCCTCTGATGTGACAGAAAACTGATCATCAGATGTCTTTTCTCACCGGTTAACAAATCAGCGTCGGGTAATCAGCTACATTTAAAGGAGTGATGACATAGCAGTATAAACTATTTCATGTAGATTTTGCTCTATATGTCAAATTTCCCCCCCAAAAAAACAACTTTTTACAGCGGGGGGTTGTTTTGGCACTCTAGACCAGGATAGACTAGTAAAAGAGTTGGGTGCGGAATGAAATGCGGCTTTACCCGGAAACCAAGTTGACTTCATTTTGATTGGCTACACCTTATTTGGCTATAACCTTATTTAGAGAAAGGGTGAGAGGGAGAGGGGGGCTGTTTGCTTGATAGTGTGCTCTAATTGGAGCAAATGAATTACGTAGAATGACGAAACTGCATCGAATGATAAGCTGCTGTCTGATTCAACTGTTTTTGAACAAAGAAACAAAGCCGACAGACCATAAACAGGAACTTTGATTCTCACTCTGGACATTCACATGGCCTCATCAGTGCACAACATTTCATATTATACCCCCCAAAACCCCAGAAAAGTGAAATTTGATATCATGGCACCTTTAACAGATTGTCGCTTGGCTCTTTTAGAAAACCAGACAGAAAGCCAGACCCTTCCTTCAGCGCTCCGAGGCCCCGTTCAGGAGGCCGGAGGTCCAGAGGCGGCTTTACCGGCAGCCCGACCCACAGAGAGGCCCGACCACGGCGTCGGCCCGGCGACCGTTCCAGCTGCGACGGCGGTGAGAACATCTGAACACCTCCCACCACCAGGGAGGCGGTTAGGTGGACTTCCCGCCGTCTTCTCTGACTGACCATCCTGTGTTGTTGCAGACCCCTGCCGCCTGCCCCGCAGACCCAGAGGGAGGCACGTCAGGCCACCTTTCTTTTCCGGAGGGGACTCAAGGTACCTGATCCAGAACCTGAATCAAATCCCAGCTGTTCATCATCAGTCGGTGCATCGCGCTGACTCTTTGTGTTCTACAGGTTCAGACCCAGGTGCAGAAGCCCACCCCCCACATTCCCCCGGTCAAAACACGGCAGTGAGTATCCCCCCCCCCCCTGGCTTGGTTGCCTGAATATGAAGCTGTAGCCTCGACTTCTGTATGAGGAAGAGGAACCGAGGATATGAGTGTTTGTGGGGGAGACGGACCGTTGTTGTGTAATTATGAGGGTGTGTTTGTCCACCAGATGGCGCTCATCAACAACCAGCAGCGGCATCTTGACGGTTTCAATCGCCAACCCCACAGCCAGGACTCAGCCTGAGTAAGCGCCTCTTTTACATGTAGACATGAAATCACAGTGAAGTGTGTTTACTTAAAGCAGCTTCCATATGTAGACCCCCCACCGCCTGGACCCTGCACCCCCCGCCCGCCAGCGCCGCTCCGGTTAAAATGGAAACGGTCGAGAAGAAAATCCCGAAAGGAGTCCCTCTGGAGTTTGACATCAACAGCGTCGGCAAACCGGTGAGGACCCCCCCCGTCTAAAACCATTTCTGTCACCACCAAACAGTTCACACAAACACACACAGCAGCAGGTCAACAAATCCTAAAAAATGTAAAGTTAATATGAATTTACCTGCTGACACAACATGAACACGGACAAACAGCATCTACGGGGAAAGTTTCATCCAACCAAACTTCTGCTTCACATTTAAACAGCATAAATTCTCTGAACTTTGCTGTCTGGTCTCCGAAACGTCCGTCCACCAGATAAAACCACATAATCGTAAAACTCCATCTCCCCTGCCCCTCTGAGAGCAGTTTTCCCCTCAGAAATCACCGTTTTCTGCTCGGTTACTTGATTTTAATTGGACTAAGACGGGTGTTGGTCAATTTGCATCGCTGAATTGCCCCTCCTCACTGTTGATGCTTGGTGAGATGAATGTAACCATGGTGACATCAGCGTACCAGAACTGCAGAAAGTATTTTTCCATGTTCCCGCACGGATCCTCCTGTTTTCTTCCACTTTTCATCTCCTGGATAAAATAACATCCCAGGAGAAACGCTCCACCACAGAAGAAGAGCTGGAGATGAGTTCAAAGACAGTGGGACAGAGTCGTGTTCTCATCAGAGGATGATCTCAGTGAAAACCTCTGGAACTTGGCTGTTTCCCTTCAGCTGCATGAATCTTTGACCAGATAACATCATGTTGCTTCATTCTTCAGAGGTTTTTTATTTACTAGAACAGTTTCTCATTTATAGAATGCAAATAGATTCTTATTTTTCCCGTTTCATCCTCATCTACGTTTAGAAAGTGGCATCTGCAGCCATGCTTCCCTCTGAATTTCAAGTCTCGGCTTCAGTTTGATCAACACCAAGTGTTTGTAGTTACAGAGAAATAATTGATTCTTTTTGGAAACATTTTTTACCACAAACTCTAAAAAGGCCTTTTTGTTTAGGAGGTCAAAATTTAAAGGGTTTGTGTTTTGCATATTAACTTTTCCAAGTGCTTGAAATGGTCTTCTGGGGGGGGGTTAAAGACATACTTTATTAATCCCAATTACTGTAGAGTGCCAATTGGGAAATTCGTTCTTTGCTTTTAACCCATCTCAGGTTGAACCTGAGAGCAGTGGGCTGCTGATTAAAGCACCTGGGGAGCCCCCCCTTCCCCCGCCCCCCCCACCACCTCTACTGTCAACACGTAAACGCAGATTTTATTTCATTTAATTTTTTATCTACTTATTTACTTATCTTTTAGTAACATTTCAAAAACTTGGGCCAAAGTGAAGATTTAGTTTACCTTGTTTATGCAGCTGCGTGTGGACATTAATAACCAGGGTTTTAAGGTTTGAAACATCTCTGCCTGCAACAAAATCTGCTCTGATCACATTTGCGACCTGTATTTACTCTGGATCGCTTACTGCCCAGGCGAACAAGCTGTGAACCGTGTCGGAGGAGTTTTCACTTGTTTAAAAACGGTGATCAGACAGATGACCCGCTCAGATCCAACGGACTACTTTCATTCTATTATATTTTATTTTATTAACTTTACTCCCTAAGATCCATGCTTCATTTGTTTTGTCTTTCCACGTGCAAATGCTTTCCCCTCCATTTAAGCAGCAAACTCCTACCTGCCCGGCATTCTATCACTTCTATTTTTCCCCGTTTAATTTATCCATCCATATTAATATTTCACCGTACTTTATCTGATGTAGGGCTGTATATTAAAACGTGGATAAAAAGGAGCACTTCTCCCAGGCCATCATCTGGCTGACAGTGAAGGAGCGAACCCTCTGAAACGGCTCAACCCTGTGATTGTGCTTAACGCACTTCTGCAAGTCGGTGTGGGCGGATTTTTCTTCCAAAAATAAGGTGGCGTGGAGGCGTTTTTTGTTTGTTTGTTTGTTTTTTCTCAGTTGGAGGAGGGAGGACATTCGTTTTACAAAAAATCCAGCTACACATATTAGCCCATTTGCCCTCATCTTCAGGCTATCTGGGCTCGTTAATGTTGTTACTTCCATTAAAAGTGCTGTAAAAATAATGTTTGGAGAGATGGTGGTGTGCGTTTGGCAGCAGGTGTTTTTGTGCAGATATGTGATGTCGGCTGCTTTGCAAATGTGAGGCAACGTGTCCGCGGTGAAATCGGCGCCGTCATCTCCAACCACTCATCCAGGCTCAGGACACCCAGAATATCAAAATTCACCACAAAGTCCACAAAAGTCTAAAAACAAATGTAATCCAACAAGTGGGTTGAACACAGAGCAGTTGGTTGCTAGGCAACACAACGTCTGTTTATGCTGGCGCAGGGATATTTTGTGCTGCGGTCTGCCGGATCTACGCGTGGGTTACAGTCTGTTTTACTACCGGCTTGGAACGCAGCTCAGCCAATCACATTTAAGAATGAGAAACACCCGTTTTATAATCTGATTTACATGGTGATGAATATTTCTGCCGTCTGCCCCCCCCCCCCCCCACCCTAATCACCGCATGGTCCTTGTTTTTCTTTTCCCACAGCAAACGTCAATGACTCTGAACGAGCGATTTCGGATCCTGAAAGATCAGCGTGTGGCCACGGCGCAGACCAGTAAAGGCAGCAGGTTCGTCACCGTGGGCTAGCCGTGGAGAGGAGAGGGGGTCAAACTGAGGACCCCCCACCCAAGATGGATGGGACATTGCCGCTGAAATGACTGCAGGAAAACTGAAGTGTGCAAGTGTTGTTGGAAGAATTTGTTTGGGAAAACCTTCCATTCATTGTCCATATTATCGTACTCGGCTGTTTGTACTGTGGATGCTCTGCTGGGAGCCCCCCCCCAAACACACACACCCCCAAGCTGGACTCAGAACTGTTAACACTACAGAGACTTTTTGAAAGTATTTCTTTGAGAAAACGATGTATTTGCAAGGATCATGTGTTTCAGCAGATTTTTTTTTTTTTTTAAGATCTGTTTTGTAATTTCTTCAAATAAATTTCTCTATATTTATCCTTTAGCAGCTCGCCGAGCACAGAGCAAGTTTTGTGTGTTTTTCTGTGGCCACAGACTGAAATACAGAAGCATGTTTGCTCCCCTGACTGCAGTCTGGTGTGAAACGCAGAGCTATTTCACACATCTGCAGGGATCCATTCCTCTTTGCATCCAGGTGGGTGTCGGGCTCGTGCATTGCCCTGTAAATGTTTGTTTAAGACGAACTGAGGCAAATTTGCTCATCTTTTTCATCATCAGAGATTTGGGAGCCCAAAAAGGCTGAATTTCTAAACCAGGACCCAAAGTAAAGAAATGGAGGACATCTAAAATGGCAACAAATATCCTAAAAAACCTGACAGAAAGCAGCTGCTTAGTTCCAGGT
Organism: Atherinomorus stipes; assembly: GCA_023101725.1. Classification (NCBI taxonomy): domain Eukaryota; kingdom Metazoa; phylum Chordata; class Actinopteri; order Atheriniformes; family Atherinidae; genus Atherinomorus; species Atherinomorus stipes. The sequence continues at coordinate 274,079 of JALJCO010000306.1, read as the reverse complement.
CTGGGTCCTGTGGTTTAGCCAATTTTGGTCCAGTTCTAGCTTGCGCAGGTAAATTCGGCCCCCGACACACTTACATTACATTCACACTCACAAAAAGTTAGGGATATTCAACTTTAGGTTATAATTTAAGGAAAATGTTAAATGTTCACACCTTATTGATATTATATCATGAATGTTGGACATTTAACTGGAACTATGATGTAGTAATTCCTCCATCTCAAACAACTTATTGAAAGAAAAGCTAACAACAGTGGTGGCTGAACAAATATCCCTTACTTTTTGTGAGTAGTGTAAATACACCAGCTGATCTGAGGCTTAATTGTGACAACTGAATTTTACAGACTGAAGTGGAGGTGCTTAATGGTGAGGCAGAGGCTCTCGGAAACATTTGATTTGGGCGTCACAGTTGGAACAGGGTCTTAAAAAGTCTAAAATTCTGCAATTTAGTTAAAGGTCTTAAAAACAGCCAGCTTTTTCTCCGACGTCTTAAATTTGATTTAGATGAGTCTTAATTTTTTGCTTTCAGTCATCCCGGACAAGCCTGGCCGTAGAATATGCTGACTGAAACGCAGCATCAGAACTTGAATCTGTCTGAGAGGTTCAGAAAGCTACGAGTGTTGGTACGCTACGATTAAACTACGTATCCAGGCAAGAGGGGTTTGTTTACGCCGCCGTGCTCCAACACACCTAACTGAAATTAATGAGTCATTGTGCAGAGTCATAGGCTGTTAGATTAATTTGATTTAAGCCAGGTGTGTAGGAGCAGGAAGGACAAGAACACTTGCAGGACAGTAGCCTTGGAGGGCTGACTCAGCACCCCTGATTTGATCTCTTTTTTTTTTTTTTAATGCAAGGCAATTTCTTCTTGTTTAATTTCTTAATTAATGAAAAATATAGGTTTTAATCATGTTGGTCTTAAATTTGATTCATAAAGTTCTTAAAGGTACAGTAGTAAAAAAATCAAAGGTCAATGGCAGAAAAATGTGATAGTTTTATATCATTCAAAGCAGTGTTTCTATTGATGTGTAATCGCTGCACTAGAATAGCTGTTATATGTTTATTTTCTTAGAATGAGTCATTTCTATCTACTTGCTGGGCGGTGCACATATGGAGGCTGCCATATTTCATCAGTCAGTCATTTTCTGTAACGTTTATCTAGTTTAGGGTTGCTGGAGCAACCCCCACGAGAGGCAGGGTACACTCTGGACAGGTCACAGGGCCAACACAGAGACAAACAACCATTCACACTCATCCATTCCTATAGCGCCATTTTAGAGTGATCAATTAACCTAATATGCATGTCTTTGGACAGTGGGAGGAAGCCAGAGTACCTGGTGAGACTCCACACAGGAAGGCTGTTGGAATTGTTTGAACCCCCTCCCCAGCCGGGAATCGAACTAGCGGCCTTCCTCCTTTGAGGCTGCAGTGCTAACCACCACACCACTGTGTAGCCTGGCTGAGATGTTCGTTCCACTATTTTTACCACCGTGTCCCTGAATGTGTGTGAAGTGAGAACCCTCTGAACCTTAAAACTGCTGTACCAGCTTGGTTTAAAGCAACCCTTACCGATGTTGCATTCTTACACTATTTTTCTAACAGGGTAAAATGCTATGAATGAGGTAATGGAACTCTGAAATACAAGACAGACCCACCATTAATCAAAATAAAATATTATTCCAATCTCTAAATATTCAATGAAAACTCCAACCAATCCTTGAAGTGGGGTGCACCTCTAGGATTGTCCAACGGACCTGCCTGTCAGACCTTTGCTTCTGCATTGGGAGGCAGAGGGAATAAGGGGGTGTGTCTTAGAAGTGTGGCGGGACTGTTTATATTCAAATTATCTTGCTGTGCTTTCTGAAATGCAAGATTGGTAAAGGTTGCTTTAATGGGAGTTAGAGACTGTTTGGGAAAAGAAATGCCTTAAAGGAGTCATCACCCGAAAATCGCACTTTTTCATGTTAAAACGTGTGTATTGGAATAGGACCTCCGTTAAAACATGCCAGAAACTCCAGAGAGTGAAAATGGCTTTGTTTTGAGCGCCGGCGCTCTCGTCACACACCAGAATCGGCCACCGGAGCGCGCTCTCCACAGTTACGCAATTTGGATTTGCTGCTGGCATTGACGTCATAGCCAGTAGCTGCTAACAAGTTCTCTTTAGCTCCACCTGAAATCAGCTGATTACCTGCTGCGGAGTGGCGATTAATGACGAGTGTTGTCAAAGAGGAAGAGGACCCCCCCACCGCAGGGACAAAAAAAAAGAGCGAGCCGCAGAGCTGCAACAGTGTTTTTGGCCACTCGGTGCTTCAGCAGTGGGCTAATCGACCAGGGACCAGTGGATTATATTTATTCAGTGAAGATGTGCAGTTGGTAAGTGTTGCTGCTTGTGTAACTTATCTTTTGTGAAAGAGACCAGGAAACAACGTTAGACGAACGGTGACAAGCTGCTAACATAGCTAAACAAGCTACACAGATCTTGTTCACATTGGACGTACGCCCCTTATTTTCATTTGAGTCCAGCCCTTTTACCCTACGTTTTCTCTCTATCAACCGTACCGTTAGGTTCTTATGTCTTTCTCTGTTAGGACATCATTTTCCTTCACTCGGTCCATCCTGAGTTCTACAAACCAAACTTTGTTTGGTTTGTGAGGCTTGCTTCGTGAACGCGCTTACAGATAAGTCTACTTCTCGCCTTTAAACTCATGAGAAAAAAAGTGGGGGATGAAAAGAGATCAAACTGAGCTTATTAAATTTTCCCCCCACCCAACTATGATTAAAAATTCATTTAAACATAATTTAAGAAGGACTGTGTATGTAAAATACCAGGTTAGGACACCTTTAAAAGACATTAAAGGTACAGTAGTGCAGTCATAGCTACACCTGAGACCACTGGATCCACTAACAGATGAAAACATCTTTATGTCTGGGAGAATTTTGGCCACTAAAGGCCACCTTACATTCACAACAGTTCTTGGAATATGAAGCCATTTGAAAGAAAACATCTTTTCTTTCAAATACCCATCTTTGCCACTCGATGGCAGTAATTTTTACATACTTTACCTTTAGATTTAACTTGGTGAAACCTGCAAGAACCCGGTGGAATCACAGGTAAAGGAAAGTCTGCTGAGTGGTGGCAGCGGTGACTAATGGAGTCTGTGGGAGCAGTTGGACATTAAAGTGGAGGCAGAAAGTGCATCACTCTCTGTGGAGAAAGGAGAGCGTCGCAGCTCACCCCCAAAGACGGAAAGCTGGAGGGATTATATGACACAACTTCACTCAGGAGGGGGAAGTTGTAACGGTGGCAGAGGGGGACAGACTCACCAGAGCCAGATGTGTCAGAGGTGTAGCGGTGAGGCCGGTGACTCCACAGCACCTTGTGCATCCCCAATTGCAGCCACGTCCACAGATGAAGTTCTGTGTGCTGACAGAGGGCCATGGAGGTGGCCAAGGTGGGAAATACTGACCTTGACAAAAATTGGCACAACACTAAAACTAGTAGACAATAAGATCTGTTTCTGTTTCATAGAGTTGCATCTCCCCAGATGCTGCATACAGCAGCAGCATTTAGTTCAAACAGGAAGGGACGGGGTTGCAAGTCAGTCACCAACCTCTGGTGGTAGCAACATGTTCTCCTTTATAATATTTTTAAAATTGAAATTAACTGAAAACCCTTGTGGGATTATTAAGTTGATTTCATTTAGTGTCATGTAACACATGCCCTCCCTTCAGACCTTTGTGGGTGTAAAACAGGCTCCCTTCTGTGTCCCTCTACGGGTTTGGAGAAGGAGAAAGCAGTTACCATTTGAGAGGATAGCCATTGTCACCGTGATAACAGTCACCTACAAGGTTGAAGAACAGGTTGGGTTCTGCAATAGTGCATTTTTTTTACATGAATTATCCTCCAAGAAGCCACCATCTTGCCCCCTTCTGGGTCTTAGAATGAGTCATGGCTAGATCCAAATAGATCCAGACTAGATCTAGATCCAGGCAGACGACCCGCATTGTGAAGCAACAACATACAATGTAAGTCTTGCTGCTTTCTGAGACCTGGAGGGGCGTGATTGGGAAGAACGGCCCGGCTGATCTGAATCCATATGGTGTTCTGTTGATGGAGGGAATACTTCAAAGACCTCCTCAATCTCACCAGCACGTGTTCTGATGGGATTGAGGTCTTTGAAGTATGCTTTCCAACAACAGAACACCGCTTGGATTCACCGATCCTGTTCTTGTTTATGGACAGGATTTGTAGGCACAGCCAAGGTGTTGAGGGAATCCGGTTTGGTGCCCTCAGGATCGGGTCTCTGCTGTTTGCGGATGACGTGGTTCTGTAGGCTTCATCAGGCCGTCATCTCCAATTCTCACTAGAACGATTCACAACCAAGTGTGAAGCGGCTGGGACGAGAATGAGCACCTCCAAATCCAAGACCATCCTCAGCTGGAAGAGCGTGGAGTGTCCTCTCAACGTCGGGGTGAGGTCCTGCCCCAGGTGGAGGAGTTCCAGTATCTCTGGGTCTTGTTCACGAGTGAGGGAAAAATGGAGCGGGAGATGGGCAGGTGGATTGGAGCAGCATCTGCAGTGATGCGGACTCTGTATCGGTCTGTTGTGGTGAAGAAGGAGCTGAGCCAGAAGGCGAAGCTCTCGATTTACCGGTCGATCTACGTTCCTACCCTCACCTTTGATCACGAGCTGTGGGTTTTGACCGAGAGAACAAGATCGCGGATACAAGCGGCCGAAATGAGTTTCCTCCGCAGGGTGGCCAGGCTCTCCCTTAGAGATAGGGTGAGAAACTGGCCATCCACAAGGGGCTCAAAGTAGAGGCATCCAGAGCAGCGAGATGAGATAGCTTGGGCTGCCCCCTGGATGCCTCCCTGGTGAGGTGTTCCAGGCACGCCATACCAGGACGAGACCCCAGGGAAGACCCAGGACACGCTGGAGGGACGACATCTCTCGGCTGGCCTGGGAACGCCTCGAGATCCTCTGGATGAGCTGGTAAATGTGACCGGGGAGCAGGAAGTCTGGGCTTACCTGCTTAGGCAGCTGCCCCTGTGACCGGATAAGCGGAAGAAGATGGTATGGTGCAGTACGGTAACTCTTTTAGTCAAGAGTACCTAACTGCAGTTACAATAGCCGATAAGGACACCGCCATATATCCAATCCATACAGGAAGTCTCCAGCAGAAGTTTGTTAAACACCACTAAGAGTATTTATCTGCAGCTTGCAAACACATGCATTTGGTGTAGTCGGGTGGTTAGGTTTAGGAGAAGGGTCAGGGGTAGGGTTAAATTTTAGTTAGTAACATAAAGAACAAACTTCTGATTAGGACTTCCGGCGTGGATTGGATATATAGCGACGTCTCGTGACTGCAGTTGGGTCCCTCTCCTTTTAGTTTATCTTGTATAGATCTCCTCAGTAGTGTCCTTTGATTGTTTTTCTAGCTGTTCAGTTATGCCTGCAGCTGACCTAATTCCCCTTTTCCACCATCACTTTTCTGCTCAACTCACCTCACCTCGCCTCAGTTATTGGGCTTTCCTACTGGGGGTTTTCCGAGCTGAGGTGATACATTTTCTGTACCTGCTCTAGCGAGGTTCTGAGTGTGCTGAAGCGAGCTATGTCTAACGTCATCTCACTGCATGGCGCCTATTGGCCAAGGGTTTAGCCAATCGGATGTCAGGGTCAGAGAGTGACATCATTAAATGAGCAACAGTTCACACTCCCTAACAGTAAGTGGCGGTAACGTAACTCATGAATTGTTAGCCAGCCGCCGGTGAAAACAGGAACAGAGGAAGAAGATGAGGTGAAGTAAGGTGGAAGGAATGGATCATATAATTACTTGCACTGCCAGTGGGAGCACTTGTGGTGTAATTGGTAGCAAGTTGGCCCAGTAACTTGAAGGTCATGAGTTAAATTTCTTTCTTTTCAGGCGAGTAATTTTTTTTTCTCCATGTTGAAATAGATAGATAGATAGATAGATAGATAGATAGATAGATAGATAGATAGATTTCAGATTCGCAACAAGATTGTGGAGAAAAAAAAAAAGAATATTGTTTGCATTAAACCAGCCTTGAATCCAGGACTTTCAGGTTCTAGGGCAAGCTTGCTACCAACTGCACCAAATGAGCACTCTTGTTGGCAGTACAACTAATGATATGATCCATTTCTTCCATCTTATTTCTCCTCATCTTCTTCCTCTGTTGCTGTTTTTACTGGCGGTTGGCTAACAATTAATTTTTTTTTTCCTTCTTTTTTTTTTCTTTCTTTCTACTTGTCCTGTCCAGCATCGAAGCAAGCAGAATGGAAATCTGATTGCTTGATTTTGTTGAACAGTTTTGCTTTACCAAACAGAGCTTTATGAACATAAGGCTCCACTTGATATCCTGTTTATTCATTTTATTTCTTTAATTAAACATTTGTCTATAACAGCATTCATTTCATACTGCTGGGCCTGACAAGGGAGAAATGAAAGTTAACAGAGGTAATGATAGAAAGTGGAACAGAGAGAAAGGAGTAAGGAAGAGGAAGAGAGAGAGAGAGAGAAAACATGAATCCACTTCCACAGTTCACTGGTACATCTGTACAGCAATCCCTGACCAACATTCCAAGGTCTCTGTTGGAAAACAAAACAAGCAATCCCCTACAGGAGGACCTGCAGGTGGCTTGAGTATCCTCAGATCATACAAACACACACAAACACACAGCAGAACTACGCAGAGAAGAGGTACAACAATTAATGAGGTGCGTTACCGCCACCTACTGGTAGGAAGTGTTAACTGTTGCTGCTGTCATTTACGTCACACAATCTAGTACGTCGCAGCGTCTTCACTCTTACCCCGTCCACAGGGTAAGGGATTGTAATGGGCTCTATGCACAGCTCCACTACTTCCTGAACTTAAGGTAGCTCCTTTGTTTCCTGTCTTTCATTACTGGTCGAACTGATTAATCCAGGTGTGCCTGACCTCAGTAATTGACCAGACACACCTGGATTAATCAGTTTGTCCAATAATGAGAGACAGGAAACAAAGGAGCTACCTTAAGTTCAGGAAATAGTGTAGTCGAGCATAGAGCCCATTGAAAAGCTACCAAGCCAAGTTGAGTTGAGTTGAGTTGAGTTGACCTGTGCAAATGGAAAAGGCCCATAACTCTCCTTGCTCAGCTGTCTTTAAACAAGAACTGTATCTAGTCTCTACTGCTTTACATGCATCCCATCAAATTGGAGGTGTATCCTAACATTTATCATTCAGTTCCAGAAACTCTGTAATATCCTTTTCAATTTGATCCCTCATATGTTTAAATATGTGCATTTAATCTCCATAATGTATTTCTCTGCCTTTGATCTACATACAGTGTTAAATAGACAGAAATCTGGTCTGAGACGTCCTTTTCCCCACATTTCAGTCCCCCATCCTATAAATCTCTACCAAACATTTAAAAATAGTTGATCCTTGAATTTATCAAATGTATATTGGAATAATATGTATAGTTTTTCTTCACAGGATTTCTCTCAACCCAACATCTTTCATTGCTGGATTAAAACTCTTGATTAAGTGATTGGGCTGAGTATGCCCTTTAGAAGAGTTAAATTTAGGGAATCTAATCTTGCAGCAACGCCACCTCCACTTGATCTTTTTCAGTTCGGACAGAATCTTGCTTCTTTTGATGGGGTTGACGAGACTATTCACGCTAAGCTGCTATTTGAACAGCTTGCATTTTGTGATTGATGATGAAAATAAGACAAAAACCACTGAAAACCTTCATCTCTATTAAAACGAACACCTTCAACTGAATATATCTCAAACATGGCCCCAAAGGCTGCTAAGAACTGTAGTTGGAATCTTGGGTTTGCCAGTCAGGACTCAGGATCTCCTCTTTCACCCCCGAAGCTTGATATTTTAGCCATGATGGGCCTCTGTGCAGCTTCTATATGGTGTAAGAAAGCCATCGGTCAGGATTTGTATTTACAAATCTGTGCGTATTCATCTACATTTGTGCATGTATAAACATTTGGAGTCTCTTCTGTATAAAATCACACATAAAATCTTTGTTGATTTTGTCTGTGAGAATATGATTCAAACTGTTTTGATTTTAGAAATAACAAATATGAAATGATTTTATAACTACGTTTTTCCCCCTTAAGAATTCATAAAGCACAGCTGTCAAACAATGCGTCAGGTTACGGACATTCTCAATGCAGTAGAGATCAACTTATTCCAGAGTTCTGGTCCAGTTCTTGTGGTGTAGGAGGTCAGTCCTGGTCCAGGTCCTGTGCTCGTAAGAGGACAATTCTTGTCCTTTAGTGTAGGTCAGTGCTGGTTTGGGTCCTGTAGTTTGTCCAGTTCTGGTCCAGGTCCTGTGGTGTGGGAGGACAGTTCTGGTTCAAGGCCTGTGGTTTAGTCAGTTCTGGTCCAGGTCTTGTGGTGTAGGTCAGTTCTGGTCCAGGTCCTGTGGTGTGGGAGGACAGTTCTGGTCCAGGTCCTGTGGTGTAGGAGGTCAGTTCTGGTCCAGGTCCTGTGGTGTAGGAGGTCAGTTCTGGTCCAGGTCTTGTGGTGTAGGTCAGTTCTGGTCCAGGTCCTGTGGTGTAGGAGGACATTTCTGGTCCAGGTCCTGTGGTGTGGGAGGTCAGTTCTGGTCCAGGTCCGGTGGTGTGGGAGGACAGTTCTGGTCCAGGTCCTGTGGTGTGGGAGGACAGTTCTGGTCCAGGTCCTGTGGTGTAGGTCGGTTCTGGTCCGGGTCCTGTGGTGTAGGAGGTCAGTTCTGGTCCAGGTCCTGTGGTGTGGAAGGACAGTTCTGGTCCAGATCCTGTGGTGTAGATCAGTTCTGGTCCAGGTCCTGTGGTGTGGGAGGACAGTTCTGGTCCAGGTCCTGTGGTGTGGGAGGACAGTTCTGGTCCGGGTCTTGTGGTGTAGGAGGACAGTTCTGGTCCAGGTCCTGTGGTGTAGGTCAGTTCTGGTCCAGGTCCTGTGGTGTAGGACAGTTCTGGTCCGGGTCCTGTGGTGTAGGACAGTTCTGGTCCAGGTCCTGTGGTGTAGGACAGTTCTGGTCCAGGTCCTGTGGTGTAGGTCAGTTCTGGTAAAGGTCCTGTGGTGTAGGACCGTTCTGGTCCAGGTCCTGTGGTGTAGGTCAGTTCTGGTCCAGGTCCTGTGGTGTGGGAGGACAGTTCTGGTCCAGGTCCTGTGGTGTAGGAGATCAGTTCTGGTCCAGGTCCTGTGGTGTAGGTCAGTTCTGGTCCAGGTCCTTTGGTGTAGGAGGACAGTTCTGGTCCAGGTCCTGTGGTGTAGGTCAGTTCTGGTCCAGGTCCTGTGGTGTAGGACAGTTCTGGTCCAGGTCCTGTGGTGTAGGACAGTTCTGGTCCAGGTCCTGTGGTGTAGGTCAGTTCTGGTCCGGGTCCTGTGGTGTAGGACAGTTCTGGTCCAGGTCCTGTGGTGTAGGACAGTTCTGGTCCAGGTCCTGTGGTGTAGGTCGGTTCTGGTCCAGGTCCTGTGGTGTAGGACAGTTCTGGTCCGGGTCCTGTGGTGTAGGAGATCAGTTCTGGTCCAGGTCCTGTGGTGTAGGTCAGTTCTGGTCCAGGTCCTGTGGTGTAGGACAGTTCTGGTCCGGGTCCTGTGGTGTAGGACAGTTCTGGTCCGGGTCCTGTGGTGTAGGTCGGTTCTGGTCCAGGTCCTGTGGTGTAGGTCAGTTCTGGTCCAGGTCCTGTGGTGTAGGTCGGTTCTGGTCCGGGTCCTGTGGTGTAGGGGGACAGTTCTGGTCCAGGTCCTGTGGTGTAGGTCAGTTCTGGTCCGGGTCCTGTGGTGTAGGTCAGTTCTGGTCCGGGTCCTGTGGTGTAGGAGGACAGTTCTGGTCCGGGTCCTGTGGTGTAGGAGATCAGTTCTGGTCCAGGTCCTGTGGTGTAGGAGGACAGTTCTGGTCCGGGTCCTGTGGTGTAGGACAGTTCTGGTCCAGGTCCTGTGGTGTAGGAGATCAGTTCTGGTCCAGGTCCTGTGGTGTAGGAGGACAGTTCTGGTCCGGGTCCTGTGGTGTAGGTCAGTTCTGGTCCAGGTCTTGTGGTGTAGGAGGTCAGTTCTGGTCCGGGTCCTGTGGTGTAGGAGGACAGTTCTGGTCCGGGTCCTGTGGTGTAGGACAGTTCTGGTCCAGGTCCTGTGATGTAGGACAGTTCTGGTCCAGGTCCTGTGGTGTAGGAGATCAGTTCTGGTCCGGGTCCTGTGGTGTAGGAGGACAGTTCTGGTCCGGGTCCTGTGGTGTAGGACAGTTCTGGTCCAGGTCCTGTGGTGTAGGAGATCAGTTCTGGTCCAGGTCCTGTGGTGTAGGTCAGTTCTGGTCCAGGTCTTGTGGTGTAGGAGATCAGTTCTGGTCCAGGTCCTGTGATGTAGGACAGTTCTGGTCCAGGTCCTGTGGTGTAGGAGGACAGTTCTGGTCCGGGTCCTGTGGTGTAGGAGATCAGTTCTGGTCCTGGTCCTGTGATGTAGGACAGTTCTGGTCCAGGTCCTGTGGTGTAGGAGATCAGTTCTGGTCCAGGTCCTGTGGTGTAGGTCAGTTCTGGTCCAGGTCCTGTGGTGAAGGTCGGTTCTGGTCCGGGTCCTGTGGTGTAGGTCAGTTCTGGTCCAGGTCCTGTGGTGTAGGACAGTTCTGGTCCAGGTCCTGTGATGTAGGACAGTTCTGGTCCGGGTCCTGTGGTGTAGGACAGTTCTGGTCCAGGTCCTGTGATGTAGGACAGTTCTGGTCCAGGTCCTGTGGTGTAGGAGGACAGTTCTGGTCCGGGTCCTGTGGTGTAGGAGATCAGTTCTGGTCCAGGTCCTGTGATGTAGGACAGTTCTGGTCCAGGTCCTGTGGTTTAGGAGATCAGTTCTGGTCCAGGTCCTGTGGTTTAGGAGATCAGTTCTGGTCCAGGTCCTGTGGTGAAGGTCGGTTCTGGTCCGGGTCCTGTGGTGTAGGTCAGTTCTGGTCCAGGTCCTGTGGTGTAGGTCGGTTCTGGTCCGGGTCCTGTGGTGTAGGGGGACAGTTCTGGTCCAGGTCCTGTGGTGTAGGTCAGTTCTGGTCCAGGTCCTGTGGTGTAGGACAGTTCTGGTCCAGGTCCTGTGGTGTAGGTCAGTTCTGGTCCAGGTCCTGTGGTGTAGGTCGGTTCTGGTCCGGGTCCTGTGGTGTAGGAGGACAGTTCTGGTCCAGGTCCTGTGGTGTAGGTCAGTTCTGGTCCAGGTCCTGTGGTGTAGGTCGGTTCTGGTCCGGGTCCTGTGGTGTAGGGGGACAGTTCTGGTCCAGGTCCTGTGGTGTAGGTCAGTTCTGGTCCAGGTCCTGTGGTGTGGGAGGACAGTTCTGGTCCAGGTCCTGTGGTGTGGGAGGACGGTTCTGGTCCAGGTCCTGTGGTGTAGATCAGTTCTGGTCCAGGTCCTGTGGTGTGGGAGGACAGTTCTGGTCCAGGTCCTGTGTTGTGGGAGGACAGTTCTGGTCCGGGTCCTGTGGTGTAGGAGATCAGTTCTGGTCCTGGTCCTGTGATGTAGGACAGTTCTGGTCCAGGTCCTGTGGTGTAGGAGATCAGTTCTGGTCCAGGTCCTGTGGTGTAGGTCAGTTCTGGTCCAGGTCCTGTGATGTAGGACAGTTCTGGTCCAGGTCCTGTGGTGTAGGAGATCAGTTCTGGTCCAGGTCCTGTGGTGTAGGTCAGTTCTGGTCCAGGTCCTGTGGTGTAGGACAGTTCTGGTCCAGGTCCTGTGATGTAGGACAGTTCTGGTCCGGGTCCTGTGGTGTAGGACAGTTCTGGTCCAGGTCCTGTGATGTAGGACAGTTCTGGTCCAGGTCCTGTGGTGTAGGAGGACAGTTCTGGTCCGGGTCCTGTGGTGTAGGAGATCAGTTCTGGTCCAGGTCCTGTGATGTAGGACAGTTCTGGTCCAGGTCCTGTGTTGTGGGAGGACAGTTCTGGTCCGGGTCCTGTGGTGTAGGAGATCAGTTCTGGTCCTGGTCCTGTGATGTAGGACAGTTCTGGTCCAGGTCCTGTGGTGTAGGAGATCAGTTCTGGTCCAGGTCCTGTGGTGTAGGTCAGTTCTGGTCCAGGTCCTGTGATGTAGGACAGTTCTGGTCCAGGTCCTGTGGTGTAGGAGATCAGTTCTGGTCCAGGTCCTGTGGTGTAGGTCGGTTCTGGTCCAGGTCCTGTGATGTAGGACAGTTCTGGTCCGGGTCCTGTGGTGTAGGACAGTTCTGGTCCAGGTCCTGTGATGTAGGACAGTTCTGGTCCAGGTCCTGTGGTGTAGGAGGACAGTTCTGGTCCGGGTCCTGTGGTGTAGGAGATCAGTTCTGGTCCAGGTCCTGTGATGTAGGACAGTTCTGGTCCAGGTCCTGTGGTTTAGGAGATCAGTTCTGGTCCAGGTCCTGTGGTGAAGGTCGGTTCTGGTCCGGGTCCTGTGGTGTAGGTCAGTTCTGGTCCAGGTCCTGTGGTGTAGGTCGGTTGTGGTCCGGGTCCTGTGGTGTAGGGGGACCGTTCTGGTCCAGGTCCTGTGGTGTAGGTCAGTTCTGGTCCAGGTCCTGTGGTGTAGGACAGTTCTGGTCCAGGTCCTGTGGTGTAGGTCAGTTCTGGTCCAGGTCCTGTGGTGTAGGTCGGTTCTGGTCCGGGTCCTGTGGTGTAGGAGGACAGTTCTGGTCCAGGTCCTGTGGTGTAGGAGGACAGTTCTGGTCCAGGTCCTGTGGTGTAGGTCAGTTCTGGTCCAGGTCCTGTGGTGTAGGTCGGTTCTGGTCCGGGTCCTGTGGTGTAGGGGGACAGTTCTGGTCCAGGTCCTGTGGTGTAGGTCAGTTCTGGTCCAGGTCCTGTGGTGTAGGTCGGTTCTGGTCCGGGTCCTGTGGTGTAGGTCAGTTCTGGTCCAGGTCCTGTGGTGTGGGAGGACAGTTCTGGTCCAGGTCCTGTGGTGTGGGAGGTCAGTTCTGGTCCAGGTCCTGTGGTGTGGGAGGACAGTTCTGGTCCAGGTCCTGTGTTGTGGGAGGACAGTTCTGTTCCGGGTCCTGTGGTGTAGGAGGTCAGTTCTGGTCCAGGTCCTGTGGTGTGGGAGGTCAGTTCTGGTCCAGGTCCTGTGGTGTGGGAGGACAGTTCTGGTCCAGGTCCTGTGGTGTAGATCAGTTCTGGTCCAGGTCCTGTGGTGTGGGAGGACAGTTCTGGTCCAGGTCCTGTGGTGTAGGTCAGTTCTGGTCCAGGTCCTGTGGTGTAGGACAGTTCTGGTCCAGGTCCTGTGGTGTAGGTCAGTTATGGTCAAGGTCCTGTGGTGTAGGACCGTTCTGGTCCAGGTCCTGTGGTGTAGGAGATCAGTTCTGGTCCAGGTCCTGTGGTGTAGGTCAGTTCTGGTCCAGGTCCTGTGGTGTAGGAGGACAGTTCTGGTCCAGGTCCTGTGGTGTAGGTCAGTTCTGGTCCAGGTCCTGTGGTGTAGGACAGTTCTGGTCCAGGTTCTGTGGTGTAGGACAGTTCTGGTCCAGGTCCTGTGGTGTAGGTCAGTTCTGGTCCGGGTCCTGTGGTGTAGGACAGTTCTGGTCCAGGTCCTGTGGTGTAGGACAGTTCTGGTCCGGGTCCTGTGGTGTAGGACAGTTCTGGTCCGGGTCCTGTGGTGTAGGACAGTTCTGGTCCAGGTCCTGTGGTGTAGGTCAGTTCTGGTCCAGGTCCTGTGGTGTAGGTCAGTTCTGGTCCGGGTCCTGTGGTGTAGGTCGGTTCTGGTCCAGGTCCTGTGGTGTAGGTCAGTTCTGGTCCAGGTCCTGTGGTGTAGGTCGGTTCTGGTCCGGGTCCTGTGGTGTAGGGGGACAGTTCTGGTCCAGGTCCTGTGGTGTAGGTCAGTTCTGGTCCAGGTCCTGTGGTGTAGGGGGACAGTTCTGGTCCAGGTCCTGTGGTGTAGGTCAGTTCTGGTCCAGGTCCTGTGGTGTAGGTCGGTTCTGGTCCGGGTCCTGTGGTGTAGGGGGACAGTTCTGGTCCAGGTCCTGTGGTGTAGGTCAGTTCTGGTCCAGGTCCTGTGGTGTGGGAGGACAGTTCTGGTCCGGGTCCTGTGGTGTAGGTCAGTTCTGGTCCAGGTCCTGTGGTGTAGGTCGGTTCTGGTCCAGGTCCTGTGGTGTAGGGGGACAGTTCTGGTCCAGGTCCTGTGGTGTAGGTCAGTTCTGGTCCAGGTCCTGTGGTGTGGGAGGACAGTTCTGGTCCAGGGTCCTGTGGTGTGGGAGGTCAGTTCTGGTCCAGGTCCTGTGGTGTGAGGTCAGTTCTGGTCCAGGTCCTGTGGTGTAGGACAGTTCTGGTCCAGGTCCTGTGGTGTAGGAGGTCAGTTCTGGTCCAGGTCCTGTGGTGTAGGAGGCAGTTCTGGTCCAGGTCCTGTGGTGTAGGAGGACAGTTCTGGTCCAGGTCCTGTGGTGTAGGACAGTTCTGGTCCAGGTCCTGTGGTGTAGGAGGTCAGTTCTGGTCCAGGTCCTGTGGTGTAGGAGGACAGTTCTGGTCCAGGTCCTGTGGTGTAGGAGGTCAGTTCTGGTCCAGGTCCTGTGGTGTAGGAGGACAGTTCTGGTCCGGGTCCTGTGGTGTAGGAGATCAGTTCTGGTCCAGGTCCTGTGGTGTAGGAGGTCAGTTCTGGTCCAGGTCCTGTGGTGTAGGACAGTTCTGGTCCAGGTCCTGTGGTGTAGGTCGGTTCTGGTCCGGGTCCTGTGGTGTAGGGGGACAGTTCTGGTCCAGGTCCTGTGGTGTAGGTCAGTTCTGGTCCAGGTCCTGTGGTGTAGGAGATCAGTTCTGGTCCAGGTCCTGTGGTGTAGGAGGTCAGTTCTGGTCCAGGTCCTGTGGTGTAGGACGGTTCTGGTCCAGGTCCTGTGGTGTAGGTCGGTTCTGGTCCGGGTCCTGTGGTGTAGGGGGACAGTTCTGGTCCAGGTCCTGTGGTGTAGGGGGACAGTTCTGGTCCGGGTCCTGTGGTGTAGGTCAGTTCTGGTCCAGGTCCTGTGGTGTGGGAGGACAGTTCTGGTCCAGGTCCTGTGGTGTGGGAGGTCAGTTCTGGTCCAGGTCCTGTGGTGTAGGTCAGTTCTGGTCCAGGTCCTGTGGTGTAGGAGGACAGTTCTGGTCCAGGTCCTGTGGTGTAGGAGGTCAGTTCTGGTCCAGGTCCTGTGGTGTAGGAGGACAGTTCTGGTCCAGGTCCTGTGGTGTAGGAGGTCAGTTCTGGTCCAGGTCCTGTGGTGTAGGAGGACAGTTCTGGTCCAGGTCCTGTGGTGTAGGAGGTCAGTTCTGGTCCAGGTCCTGTGGTGTAGGAGGACAGTTCTGGTCCAGGTCCTGTGGTGTAGGAGGTCAGTTCTGGTCCAGGTCCTGTGGTGTAGGAGGACAGTTCTGGTCCAGGTCCTGTGGTGTAGGAGATCAGTTCTGGTCCAGGTCCTGTGGTGTAGGAGGTCAGTTCTGGTCCAGGTCCTGTGGTGTAGGGGGACAGTTCTGGTCCAGGTCCTGTGGTGTAGGTCGGTTCTGGTCCGGGTCCTGTGGTGTAGGGGGACAGTTCTGGTCCAGGTCCTGTGGTGTAGGTCAGTCCTGGTCCAGGTCCATAACAGGATAGACCTTAAAGTCCTGCTGCTGGTCCACAAAGCTCTGAATGGTTTAAGACCTCTTGAGCCAGTATGAACCCACCAGACCCCTCAGGTCATCTGGACCCAGTCTTTAATCAGTTCCAGGGTCAGAACCAGACATGGAGAAGCTGCGTTCAGCTTCTATCCTCCACATGTCTGGAACAAACTCCCAGAAAGCCTCAGATCAGCCTCAGTTTATTTACATCCAGGTTAAAGACTCACCTGTTCTGCATCTACATAAAGTTTTATTCGGGAGTTCAGATCTGCTTCTTTTAAGATTAACATATTTTTTGTTTTACTTTGATTCAACCCTCTTTTAATATCTTTTTTCATGCTTCCTCTGCACTTGCTGTAATACTTCAGTTATCTCATGTGAAGCACTTTGAATCCTATTGTCCATTAAATGTGATGTACAAATAAACTTGCTTTGCAATTAACCTTGAAGCTGAAGGAGAATAAAAAACGGATTAAACAGAAAGTACACGATTTTGACAGAAAACAGGTTTGGAACCACAGTTCCAGAGGATGATGGGGTGCACATTAGCAGAGGCTACAATTTTTAATTTAGTTTTTAAATGTTTCAAATCCTCTTAGATCTCCTGTGTGTATTTGAGGTTAGGAGAAACTAATAAATATCTATCATTATCATTTTATATACCATAGGGCTGGGCAATATACCAATATAAAAAATAAAGAGATATTTTTAAATGAGATGTGGAATTGGACCATATTGCGATATACATAGTTCAATGTTTGATGTTTTGTCTTTATATGTAAATGCTGCCCTTGCTGTGGTTTGTCATGTTTAATTCTTTTGTTTGTTACTTGCGTGTGAATTTGTTATACATTCATACAGTATTTACGTTTACATTTCATTGTTCTTAAGTTTAAATAAAACTTCTTGTGATATGTCATGTTTGGCTTTTACTGTGACTAAACATTTACTCTCACTTCACAATAAAAGACAGTTGTCCTCAAAATATTCATACCCTCCAAGATAAGACTAAATCACAATAGTTGTTCAAACTTGTTATCCAAGAAACTAAAGAAACCAACAATAAATAAAAATTTAGAAAATTATAATTGAGTGAAATTGTAGTTGAAACTAATAATCAACAAAACAAACAAACAAATAAAACTATCCCAGACACATTAGACCACCTTTCCCTGAAGCAGTGGACCAACATACCTGTCAACAGATGTAGAAGTTTTATTGAACTTTACAGAGAACACCTGAGTGCAGTGATCGCCTCAAAGTGTTCCTCAATAAAATTTTAGCTTCGAAGCCTCATTATCCTTGTTTACTTGTTTTATTTTTTGTGTTTGTTTTAAATATTTCTGTTGAACCACAGTTCAAAATCAATGTCATGATTTTCATGGAATTTTTATTCATTATTACTTTTGTCAATTTCAACTTATTTCACTGGCAGCTGATTTTTTTCCTTCTTTAATTGGAGTGTATGAATTATTTTGAGGACAACTGTATACAGGGAGTGCAGAATTATTAGTCAAGTGGTATTTTTGAGGATTAATTTTATTATTGAACAACCATGTTCTTAATGAACCCAAAAGCTGAATATTTTGGGAAGTTGGAGTGGGGCTTTTTTAGTTTTAGCTATTATAGGAGGATGTCTGTGTGTGCAGGTGACTATTACTGTGCATAATTATTTGGTAACTTAACAAAAAACAAGTATATACCCATTTCAATTATTTTCACCAGGGAAACCAATATAACAGCTCAACATTCCCAAATATACATTTCTGACATTCAAAAACAAAACAAAAACAAAACAGTGACCAATATAGCCACCTTTCTTTGCAAGGACACTCAAAAGCTGCCATCCATGGATCCTGTCAGTGTTTTGATCTGTTCACCATCAACATTGCGTGCAGCAGCAACCACAGCCTCCCAGACACTGTTCAGAGAGGTGGACTGTTTTCCCTCCTTGTAAATCTCACATTTGATGAGGGACCACAGGTTCTCTATGGGGTTCAGATCAGGTCAACAAGGAGGCCATGTCATTAGTTTTTCTTCTTTTAGACCCTTTCTTGCAGCCACGCTGTGGAGTACTTGGATGCGTGTGATGGAGCATTGTCCTGCATGAAAATCATGTTTTTCTTGAAGGATGCGGACTTCTTCCTGTACCGCTGCTTGAAGAAGGTGTCTTCCAGAAACTGGCAGTAGGACTGGGAGTTGAGCTTGACTCCATCCTCAACCCGAAAAGGCCCCACAAGCTCATCTTTGATGATACCAGCCCATACCAGTACCCCACCTCCACCTTGCTGGCGTCTGAGTCGGACTGGAGCTCTCTGGCCTTTACCGATCCAGCCACGGGCCCATCCATCTGGCCCATACCAGTACCCCACCTCCACCTTGCTGAGTCTGAGTGGGACTGGAGCTCTCTGGCCTTTACCGATCCAGCCACAGGCTCATCCATCTGGCCCATCAAGACTCACTCTCATTTCTTCAGTCCATAAAACCTTAGAAAAATCAGTCTGAGATATTTCTTGTCCCAATCTTGACGTTTCAGCTTGTGTGTCTTGTTCAGTGGTGGTGGTTTTTCAGCCTTTCTTACCTTGGCCATGTCTCTGAGTATTGTACACCTTGTGCTTTTGGGCACTCCAGTGATGTTGCAGCTCTGAAATATGGCAAAACTGCTGGCAAGTGGCATCTTGGCAGCTGCACGCTTGACTTTTCTCAGTTCATGGGCAGTTATTTTGCACCTTGGTTGTTCCACACGTTTCTTGCGACCCTGTTGACTATTTTGAATGAAACGCTTGATTGTTCGATGATCACACTTCAGAAGCTTGGCAATTTTAAGAGTGCTGCATCCCTCTGCAAGATATCTGACTATTTTTTAATTTTCGGAGCCTGTCAAGTCCCTCTTCTGACCCAGTTTGCCAAAGGAAAGGAAGTTGCCTAATAATTATGTTCACACCTGATATAAGGTGTTGATGTCATTAGACCACAGCCCTTCTCATTACAGAGATGCACATCAACTGATATGCTTAACCGGTAGTAGGCTTTCTGCCTATACAGCTTGGAGAAAGAAAACTAATGTACCATATATAAATTATTAATAACTGTTATTATAACAAGGTAATTTTCTCGGAGACCAGTTCTTAGCACAGGCCCTTGAATGGTGCAGGCTAACCCATATACTTGTACCTATTCTGAGTAAGGAAAGTGAAACACCATGGGCTAATTTAAAGCTTGTTTATTTGTGTTGTTTTAAGTGGGATGTTTGGGATGCATCTCTTATATTGTGTTTGTCAAAAAATGTCTAAAAATAAAAACCATTTCAACCAATCAAAAAGCTTTGCCCAGCACCAGGTGGTTTACGGTACATCATCAGGAGCCCATCGTGGCCAGCTGTATCTCCAGATCTGGACCCTGTAGACCAGTGGTTCTCAACCTTTTTTCAACATTGTACCCCTGTAAAATGATTTTTCAGCAAAGTACCCCCCTAAACCAGGGTGTCAGTTTACATTTTAGTTTAGGAGTCATGTTCAGCATAATAACCTCTAAATAATGAAAACTCCACATTTTCTCCCCATTCTAGTGAAAATAAGTACATTATTAAGATGTTTTTATTTAATGAGCTGTACTTTCAGAAAACATCACGAACTTCCTGAAATTTCTGGAGAAAATAAAAAGTTTCAATATTTAACTCTACTAATTTTATTTAGTTTTTTTATTTCTTCATTTCTGCTCTGTCAATAAAAACATGAAATATTATATATAGTTACATTTCACAAAAAAAATATACAAATGTAAGAATTTTTGTTTTATAATTATTGGTATAAATTGTATTTTATTTTATCTATATATTTTTCACAAACTGAAAAATTATTCATCCTCAAAATTATTCATACTGTCAAATTAAAGAAGGAAAAAAAATCAGCTGTCAGTGAAATGAGATGAAATTTACAAAATTAATAAATAAAAAATGTTATGAAAATCACGACATTTGATTATGAATTGTGGTTTGAAAGAAATATTAAAAACAAATATAAAAAAAAAACAACAAGTAGTAATAAAACATGATGGAGCTCGGAGAAAAATAAAATAAGTTCAAACTTTCTCACTGTTACATATTTAATTCAAATTTTATTTTGTTTTTATATTTCTTCATTTGATCTCTATTTTCTTATAAACCTGTATTCTATCAATAAAAATATGAAATATATATATTTATATTTCATACAAATATACAAATGTAAAAAAAATTGTATTATAATTATTGGTATAAATTATATTATCTTTTTATCTATATATTTTTTAAACAAATTTTCATTTTCACTTTGTTTACAGTTGTCCTCAAAATTATTCATACCCTCAAATTAAAGAAGGAAAAAAAGGCTCTTAGTGAAAAAAGATGAAAATTGACAAAAGTAGTAATAAATAAAAATTTTATAAAAATCATGACATTGATTTTAATGGTCTGAAAGAAATTCAAACACAAAAAAATAAAACAAGTAAACAGGCATGATGGGGCTCCGAAGTCTTGTCTGGGACAGTTTTGTTTTTTTTCTAATTATTATTTCAAACCAGAATTCAAAAGCAATATTTAATATCACTAATTGATAATTTTGTTAATTTTCATTTAATATTAATTATCTGAATTGCTATTATGAATTTAGCCTTTTTTTTTTTGGGTTGGAGAGTATGAATAATTTTGAGGATTGTAAATTTAATTTTACATATGTATTTCCTTATTTTCATGTGCATAACACCTTCCAGATCACCATAGATGTACAGTCACAAAACATTTAATCTCCGGTATATGGAGCAGAAAAATTCAGATTTCACATCATGATCAGAGAAAGTTTTCGAGATCTACAAGTTATTTTGTGAATACGTGTACGTTTCCACGTTTTTAGTAATACTGACCAGCTGAACTGACTCAACTCATCAAATAAACTGAAGTCAGAAAAAAAAGATAGAACAAGTTTTCCTTTTATTTTCCTCAAGTACCCCACGGGGTACGTGTACCCCCATTTGAGAAACACTTGTAGAAAACCTCTCATCAGAGGGAAGATGGATGGTCACAAACCACCGAGCGAAGCTGAGCAGGTTGCTTCTGTGCAGAGAGAAAGTGATCCAGCAGCAGGAGCATCAAACTAAAGAACCACATCTGGAATCTGAATATTGCTTTATTTAAATACATTAAAATTTGCAAAGTAACAAAACTATTGGCATATGAAATTCAAACACCATTTAAATGAACAAAACATGGCTCACTTCATTTTTCTGTGACTAGTGTCAGGAACACTAGGTTGTTTTGAAACTCTCCACTCTGCATCGCTCCCTTAACCAGCCCGCCCCCACCCCCCCTCCCCCCCATACCCCCGCCATTTACACTGTTCACAGACTATCTTACAATAAGAGTGCTGAATAAAAATGAGGTAAGAAAGTGGTTTGAAGATTACAGATCATGCAGAACATGCTGAACAGCAACAAAATATTTTGTGAAAAGAGGAAGTAAAACAAAACAAAAATACATGTGTGCATTTAAAAAAAAAAAAAAAAAAAATCAATTTACACAGCTTTGCATCTTTGGTTGACGTACGTTGAAGTATGTTGGGTGATTTCACAGCTTTCCCCTCCCCCCAGCCCCCTCAGGACAAATGAGAAAAATAAAACGTAAAATGCTTTAGGAGGGGCGTGGCAATACCAATTCACTTCATTAGAAACTAATCCATTTTTAACTGAAACTGGTGCAGAGACGCCCGACGAGGCTCGTAATACTTTCTACTATACAAACATTTACATTCAGTTGGGCTCAAGCTCTGATTGGCAACTGCAGCGGAGAATCTGAGTTAGTGTTAAACATCTGTTGGGATTTTTCACAAAGCGTCGCCAGGGAAGTGAAACGCTGTAAAAGAAAGGAAACGCGTCAACAGGCTACTGTTTTAAGGTTTTATGAAATTGTTCATGTATGAAAATAGCAGCCCTGTAATAAATAAAAAACATTTCTAACAGTAGAACTCAGACCGATGCAGGAGTTGGATTTGATGTAAAAGTCACGGCGAGCGAAAAGGAGAGAAAAAAAAAAAAAAGAGAGATGGAAAACAAAAAGACTCCCAGTTCTTCACAACATGAAACATCAAGGCTAAAAATACCCCTTTTGCCCACTCCGGCTTATTTTAAAAAAATAATGGCTCTCTTGACAATCTCCACCACGGGCCCGGCGCGAGGCGACCTCGCTGCCCGGCGGGGCCTCGCTGCCCGGCGACCTCGGGTCCAGGTGACGCGGCTGATGGGTGGAGCAACATGGGAGCAGGATGACGCGTGAAACCCGCCTGGGCCCCGCCCCGAAGCCCTCTGATGATTGCATTAACACTGGAAAGGCCCACCGTACAGCTGCGCACACACATTCCTACACTTGTTCACAGTCTCGCTTGCTTGCTAACTCACCCGGACACACGGACACACACGAGCACTGTACTTTGTGGTCAAGCTGGTGGCTAAGAAGACAAACTTTGTTTTTCTTCTTTTTAATTTCACATACAATAATTATTAGAAGTTGTACAAGAGGATGCTCTTTTTCTGTTTTCTTCCCCTCGTCTAGCTCTTTGCGAATCGGGGGCAGATGCACTTCAAGCGGAGGTGACGTTGGGTTGCAGTTGCTGGCTGGGGTCCAGCTGAGTCTGGAGCTGCTGGGGTTTGGGGTGGAGCTGGAGCTGAGGGTGCGACTGCTGCTGAGGCTGGCCGGGTCCCGGCTGAGGGGGCGTGGCGCTGGAGGCGGCGGCGGGCGACTGGGTGGGCAGCTGAGACAGCTGATCGCTGTTGGCCAGAGATTTCAGCACGGCGTTCTCCCTCTCCAGGACTGAGTTCCTCTCATAAAGCTCCTTGATCTGCTCCTTTAAGACCTCCACCTCCTCACGCACTGCATACATCAGATGGCTTTTCACCAGGTCCTGAGGAGGAGACATGAAAACGCATCAAACCCAGCTCCAACTTTTCCCGGAGAACAGAATCTTGCACCAAAGCGGACAAAGTAAGCTGATTACTCACCATTGCCTGTTCAATTTTATTATCAATGGCAACGATGTTGGTTCCAGAGGCACTGCAGGCGAGAAGAGAAGAGAGAAAAACGTCAGAATGAGTCACAGTTTCAGGATTTGACTCAGATCTGAAGACCTTGGGGGGGGGGGGGTCGGTTGTCCTTCCCTCAACTCAGGACTCTAGAGACCAGGACAGCAGCTAGAACAGCACTGGGAAGCATTTTCACTTAAACAGTAGGAGATAGCATGGACATGTTCTACTGGAGACCTGTCCCCTGCCATCGGCACAGAAATGTCCCACCTCCCTCCCAGAAATGTCCCGCTGTTGCTGCAGAAATGTCCTCCTTGGATGTCACACCTGGTTAAAACTGCAGCTACAGTTGTGTGAAAAAGTGTTTCCCCCTTCCTGATTTCTTATTCTTTTTGCATGTTTGTCACACTTATCGATCATCAAACAAATCAAATATTAGACAAAGATAACACAATCACAAAATGCAGTTTTTACATGAAGATTTTTATTAGTAAGGGGGAAAAAAATCCAAACCTGAAAAAGTGATTGCCCTCTCTGTTAAAACATAAATAAACTGTGGTTTATCACATCTTTGGAAAGCTGAGTTCAATTTCTCTAGCCACACCCAGGCCTGATTACTGTCACACCTGTTCTCAATCAAGAAATCACTTAAATAGGACCTGCCTGATGAATTTAAGTAGACCATAAGATCCTCAAAAGCCAGACATCATGCTGCGATCCAAAGAAATTCAGGAAAAATGAGCAACAAAGCAATTAAGATCTATCAGTCTGGAAAAGGTTCCAAAGTCATTTCTAAAGCTTTGGGACTCCAGTGAACCACAGTGAGAGCCATTATCCACAAATGGTGAAAACATGGAACAGTGGTGAACCTTCCCAGGAGGGGCCGACCGACCAAAATTACCCCAAGAGCACAGCGACGACTCATCCAAGAGGTCACAAAAGACCCCAGAACAACATCCAAGAACTGCAGGTCTCACTTGCCTCAATGAAGGTCAGTGTTCATGACTCCACCATCAGAAAGAGACTGGGGGGCAAAAATGGCTGCATGGCAGATTTCCAAGATCAAAACCACTGCTGAGCAAAAAGAACATAAAGGCTCGTCTCAGTTTAGCCAGAAAGCATCTTGATGATCCCCAAGACTTTTGGAAAATACTCTGTGGACTGATGAGACAAAAATTTAACTTTTTGGAAGGTGTAGGTCCCATTACATCTGGCGTAAAAGTAACACGGCATTTTAGAAAAGGAACATCATACCAACATAAAATATGGTGGTGGTAGTGTGATGGTCTGGGGCTGTTTTGCTGCTTCAGGACCTGGAAGACTTGCTGTGGTAAATGGAACCATGAATTCTGCTGTCTACCAAAAAATCCTGAAGGAGAATGTCCGGCCATCTGTTGGTGACCTCAAGCTGAAGCTCACTTGGGTTCTGCAGCAGAACAATGATCCAGAACACACCAGCAAGTCCACCTCTGAATGGCTTAAGAACAACAAAATGAAGACTTTGGAGTGGCCTATTCAAAGTCCCCCCCTGAATCCAATAGAGATGCTGTGGCATGACCTTAAAAAGGTGGTTCATGCTGGAAAATCCTCCAATGTGGCTGAATTACAACAATTCTGCAAAGATGAGTGGAACAAAATTCCTCCACAGCGCTGTAGAAGACTCACTGCCAGTTATCACAAACGCTTGATTGCAGTTGTTGCTGCTAAGGGTGGAACAGCCAGTTATTAGGTTTAGGGGAAGATCACTTTTTCACACAGGGCCATGTGGGTTTGGATTCTTTTCCCCCCTTACTAATAAAAATCTTCATTTAGAAACTGCATTTTCTGTTTACTTGTTATCTTTGTCTAATATTTAATTCTTTTTGATGATCTGAAACACAAGTGTGACAAAAATGCAAAAAAAAAAAAAAAAAAATCAGGAAAGGGGCAAACACTTTTTTCACACAACTGTTAATATTGAGACATTTTCTGTATTATCTATATTATAATATTAAAAATGAGAAGTCAACCTAAAAATGCTGCAACTCTTCAGATCTGGCAATTCAAGGTGCATATGGGCAAAGGTAACAACCTCATACTGGTGGTTGTTTAAGGTTGTAAGAGCATCATATGGAGCTACATGCCAGATGTAGTGAAGAGTCAGCAGAGCGTCCACTCTGAGATCTGCAAACGGCTGCTAAGTCATAGAGATTTACACCCCCACGTGGTGAGAAGACGCCTTGAAACACAGATTCCCCCTCTGGGAACATGACGTTCTGTTCCTAAAGGCCATCAAATTTCAGCCAGAGGAAGCACTCAGCTGATTGTTATCAGCGAGGTGTATCGTTGAGGAATGTTCCCCATACCTCTGCCGACGTCTTTCATCTGTCAGATACAATGATGTCCGATGGCAGCGACATGCCACAGCATCATCATCACAACAATGGAGATGTGTTCAACAAGATACACCTGGCGACACGCGTCTGTCAGGAAATACATGACACGAGTACATCTCAGGACTCAAGCATTTCCCTCTCAGACCACATTATGTGACCCCCCAACGAGTGGTTTCATAACCCAAAGTTGTAAAAAAAAAAAAAAAAGAAGAAAGAAAAAGGAAAGCACCAACTGCGACTTCCCCTTAACCAAATGTGTGTTCAATTTAGATGAGGCGTCTCACACGGGCCGTCTGAAGGTTTTCAGCAGCCTGCGTCTGGAGGAATCTCTCACTCTATAAAACACAGACTCAACGGACTCATGGTTACACCCTTGTTGCTTAACTGGTGACTTCAGACTGTACACGACACAAAAAACAAGCTCATTATTAACAGGGTCGCATTCTAAGGAAGGATTTCCTGCTGTATATTAGATATCATGTCCCGGTTGGGGCAATCTGAAAGTATGCATGGTCATTTATGGTGTCAACAAGATCATGATGCCAAGGGTTGTTTCAAGGCACGCTCCGTCCTAAAAACGCTGTTGTGTTTGAGGAAAAATGGTTCACTAGTGAAACTAAAAGAGGCAGTTAGTCCTCTTCAATCAGCCAATTTTCCCCACTTCTTCCACAAGTTGCAGAACTTTTGCAATTTTCTCAGAGATGCGCCCCCCATCAATGACTAAATTCACATCCATCTTCATCCTACCTGTACTGCAGCATCTTCATTCTACTGGTGTGTGCTTTCATAAGTTACAAAGGGAGAAATGTTCTTTGTGCAATTAATCAAAATTTGATCGTGGTTTCAGTTTTTGTGCCAAACAATCTCCAAACTCATAATAGAGTTGAAACAATTTTTTTTTGCCATTTTTCTTGGCACAATTTCTATGTTATTCTGTGGTTATTCCAGGCAGTTTGTTGGGTGTCATTAACAAAAACGTTAGATTTGTTCTAACACTGCACTAAAGCTCGACTAAGTTTATTTTGGAAAACTTTTAATATAAATAAGTATATTTTTTTCATTTTTGAAATATAGAAAAACTGTAGGACAGCTGGATAGTAGTTTATTTTTTAAATATTTATGTTTTTCTATGTTTTTGCATTAATTTAACGTTCAAAATATATTTATTTTATTCCTTTGTTTTATACAATGCAAAACAGCTGTAAGGTACATATTTGTAGCCTATATTTATTTTCAAAGCTAGAAACCTTCAAAATAAATGCTTAATTAATGCATGGTGTAACTAGAAGATAATTGTGATTTCAATATTGGTCTAAATAATCGCGATGATGATTTCTCCATAATCGAGCAACCCTATTGCAGACTGAATGTGTCATGCACTGAAAAGAAGAGATTTACAACCCCAGAAAGCCCCTTGATGCCATTCTATGTGAGCTTGTACAGCCTATTTATTTTCGCTGTGCTAACCACAGTTGTTATTGGTACATTATATGTTGTAATAATAATAATAGAGCAAATGTCTGAGGAACCAATATAGCCCTGCTTACTGGTGCTGAAGTTTAGGGGCTGGTGGTGGTGAAGTTTTTCCTATGGAGGTTTTTCTACAGCTGTTTTCAGTGGAGGCAGCCGAGGGGTGGAGTTAGACTACTGTAATCACATCAGGGAATAAAAGAGGAAAACTGAAAACACGCATGTACCGTCAGTGGGACATGTGACAGGCCAGTCATGGATCTGTAACTATGGAGACTGCAAAACATCAATAATACAATAATTGTTCCAAAGGAGGCAGATGGATGTTTACAGCGGCTCCAGCCAAGATTTGGATGATGAACTGTAGCTCTGCTTCCTCCAGTCACAGAGGGTGAAATGATTCTGTTAAGTCATGATGGTTTGGGCAGATACTCATGACTTAAACTACAAATGTGCTAGCTACACTGGAGCAAGCAGGAATAACAATCAAGACAAACCATATTAGGACACCATCTGGTACTCCAAGTAGGATTTCCAAGAACAACTGGCACTGGGGAGGAGGAGGAGGAGGAGGAGGAGGGGGATTTTGGAGACCACAACATGACTGAGTGGTGTTTTGGAGCTCTGCTTTAGAGCAACGCTCCTGAACTTGTTTAGGCTTCTTGATTAAACCAGTTTGAGCACCTGACGTTGAACCAAATCCCGTTGAGTACGGTGAATTTCCAGCATTAGGAAGCGAACACAATGTAAGTACTGATGTGTGTGAGGTCGGGCCTCAGGAGCCGACGGGCTGGGCTGAAACTAAACCCAATGCCAAGGAGGGTTTCAACTTACTCTGGCTCTGATTGTGCAACCCACACTTTTGTAAACTTTACTTTCTGCATCAACAGGCCTGACTTTTATAAGCTCTGTGTAGTTAGGTGTTTCCCAAACAGTGTTGGCTGTAAAATAGGAATGTCAATAAAAAGTCTGTAAGAGGCAAAAATTCACTCTGATGGAACGTGGACAAGTGGAGCAAAGGGGATAAGTGACTCGTCTGGGAATTAAATAGCTGTCATTCCCTGCCTCTGGCAGAGCTGCTGGCATATTGAAGAGGTTTCTTTCAGCAGCAGAGTAACAACAAAGAAGTTGACCGCCTCAGACAGAAAACATGCTCAGAGGCCGGCAGGCCACCCCTGATCTGATGTCCGAGGACAACAGGTGCACGACTTAATATCATCTTGTCAAGCCAGACGCTTAAAATATTCTAAGAAAATAAATAGTTTGATCAAATTTTTTGCAATAGGCCATGAATTTTTTTTTTTTTTTTTTTTACAGATTGTTGAATTTGATCATTTTATAATTTTGAAAGTATTTCAGTACTGCATCATTTTATTGATCAAATTAATATCTTTTAATCCATTCCCATAAGTTTTTCCCATTTCTCTTTTTACTGTGATAAAATGTCATTTTTTTGCAGATTTTGTGTTTATAATCCTGGATTTTAAATGAGCTCTTTTATTCTGTGAATTATTGCACTTCTTGTTGTATTGTAGTAAACAATAAGTTCATCCACTCTTGGGGTATAGTTTTACTTTGGTGGTTACACTGGACAAGCAGTCCAGAATGAGCAGCAGGAGAATCAACGAGTCATCTGACGAGTTGCGCTACAACACTCTCTACATCACTTCCTCTCTTTGGTTCACTTACAAGGTTCATTTGTAAGTGAACCAAAGCTGCGTTTCAAACCGCGCACTTGCCCGAGTGCACTGGCACACTATTGTCGCTTAATGCTGACCTGAATAGAGCACTGCACTTACCGAAAGTGATGGACTAGCAGTGACCTCTAACGAGAGCTAATGCTACTGAGCCGGTATAACCGCGGCCTCAAACAAATGACCAGATCATAACTGTCATCAGGGAGTGAACAGATTGGTAGCATGCCACAATATACATTAGTAATTATGTCTGCGTAATTTCATAAACATTACTTAAATCAGTAAAATACCGCCTCCGCTGCAGCAGGGGTCGCCACCGCTTTGTTCACCGCCATTATTCAGCTCTGAAAACAGTTTGAAAGTCCAGCCTCTTCCACTACGTCACCAAGATGGCGTCTTGTTTAGTGCGAGTAGTGTTCTTCGTTTCGCACTTTGTTTTTGGTTGTTATTAGGGCAGCATCCGGGTACTTTCAGAGCACTGAATTTTAGCTTGAATAACATCATGAACGCACTACACACTCAAAAAGTAGTGTTTGAAGTGCTCAAGTGCGCGGACTGAGACATGGCCCAAGACTCCCAGTTTTCGGGCGCATTCACAAAGCTTTTTTGATTCAAATCAGAGTCTATTTGCTCAGAAAGTCCGCTTCATTTAGTGGAGTTGTGAATGTGCAAATGGACTCTGATCCGGAACAAACAAGCAGACTCGGTCCGCCTGCAAACGCAGGTCTCGGTCCGATTCAAGTGAACCAAAGACAGGAAGTGGACTACAGATTGCATGGCATTGTGGGTCAAACGTTGAACAACGTGGATAAATGCTACGACAACAAACTCACGTGTGGGACTGCAGTGTTTATAATGATGGCTCATGGTTAGACGTGGAGTTACGAGGTAGCAAAAGTTTTAATCGATATTTGATCTGATGAAATCATTCCCCAGCTTCTCAGACAAAAATAATGTTGCTTTGTGGAGGGAACAGAAGTTGTGAGAACCTACGTGCGTCTTGTCCTCGCCTACGGTGAATCCGAAAGCAGCGCCACCTGAGATTCTCATTCTTGGCCCGTTTGGCAACAGTGCAACGTAAATGCGATCTCAGTCCGGAAGACCACCCCCGCCCCCAACCGAACCGAGTCCCCAAACAGACCGAGACTCGCGGACTATGCTTTCTGAATGCGCCCTTCAAGTTGATGAGAGTTCTCGTTGGGTCTGCATCAGAATGCAAGCAACATGGTCTATCTGTGGAAATGGATCAGGGTTAATTTGAAGTGGGCAAAACAGCACCGTTGTGAATGTGCCCTAAAATGAACCACTTTCCTTCCAAAAACCTGTCCAGAGCTTAAGCGTTTTATAATCTCCACAAAAACAGAGATTTTCATTCTTGTTTTCCACCTCGACAACAAAAATTAAGTTCTCCCTTCTGGCATGAAAGATGAAACAACCCTGAAATGTTTCATCTGGAATTCTGTTTTGACCCTGGTTCCTTTTACCTCCTAAAAGACTCTGGTTCCTGAAAAAGGCTGTGTGATTGAAAAGCACTTTTTTGTTGGTTTATGGCAACTGGTCTGACTAAAATGGTCCATAGATGATGTTGCACAGGCAGCTCCAAAGTTAAAGATACCTTATTAAACTAATGAAGCCATGACTGTTGTGAAAGAGAGAGAAAACAAGGAGGAGCCTGGAAGATCCCTACAGGGTGTTTGTATCCACACGGCTGCCTTATGCAATGCTTACCTTGTTTTTTTCTGCTGTGAGCCCATTCGGTCTAGCAGTACAGTTTAGGTAACTTTTCTAAAAATGAATAAAAAAAATATCCCAGCAATTACACAGCTGGCCATGAGGTCTGGTTCTAATGGAGGGCTGTCAACATGATAACTATTTATGTAAAAGAAGAACAACAATGTTTTTTTTAAAGGCTGGTGTCCTCATGTGGCATTCCACAATTTCATCTGGTTTCCTCAGAAAACACCCTGAATAAAACTGGACAACTATGGGTCAATAACACCACAGTCTTATGCCAAGATCTACCAAACACGGAGTCTCAAACAAATCCTCGGTCGTCCCTGCTACCATGGAGACTAAAGCAGCCTTGGCTGAACAGTGTATCCACAACACCAGCACTCAAATAAAAAGAAGTGAAGCATAAGACCTGTAATGCAACTCAACAGAGTTGCTGGTTTCAGACTGAAAACCATCCACAGGACTCACATTTAACTTTATAGAATGCAGTCACAGTGTTGTCTGTTTATCTGCATCCAGCCCACAGCTGTAAAAGCAAAACGTGGAGTAATTATTGAGTGTTAGTACATACAGTTCCTCAGTGGCAGTGCTGGTGTGTCGGCTGTAGATTTCTCTAAAAGTGGTTTCATTTCCTGTCACTCAGTTTGTGGGTAGCTTCATGAAACTGTTAAGGTCTTCTGAGGACATTCCCTCATCATCCACACACACAATGTGTCATTTATCAGTTTTACATTGGAGAGACTGCACTGAAACCTCGGCTACTTGCATCCTGTTACAGACAACATGCACACGCTTCAGGCCTTCAGGCCCACTCCAAAGCTGAAAGCAACAAGTTGCAGTATTAGTAGTATTACTTCAACAGAATTGGCCTTTTGAGCAAGGAGACATCACCAGAACAGAGTCCAGTCCAGTAAACAACATGTCAGGCTGTTGGACAGGCTGTAAATAAAAACCTTTACCAGATTACTCGTCATCAACATGTGCCTACAATATGTAAACTGACTAAAATATGCTCATGCTCCGTTTTGATTAAATCGCCTGTCTTTTCCATTTTCTTTCTACCGTTTCATTTGGATAACTGCAAACTATGTTCAGTAACCTAGTTAACCCTCTCGGATCACAGAGGGACCGGCACATCCAGATTGCATTCAATGTAAGACGAAGCAGCAGTGAGACGAAGCCACAGAGTCTGCGTTCCAACTTCTGTCTACAGAGTGTGTGTCAAACTATTAACCAGTTTTTAAACTGCAGGAAAAGCGTTACAAACGGGCAATTCTAAGGAAAGTGGTGAAAACAAGAAAAAAAGCGTCAAATAAACCCCAACAACCCCTTTTTGTATAGAGAATAAGAACATTCGGATACATTTGTTTAATTTTGATGGAAATCAATGTCTGTCACTCTGTTTGCTAAATTTGCGCAAAAGTTTTGACGGTCAGCTCTTTATATTTGCATCCTAAGCTATAAAAATGGTTAAGTGTGTTTGTATGTGTGAGTATTACATATAGCCTAATCCAACGAGTGTTGTGTGTTGCGCCATCTTGCGGCGCTGCCATTGCAACAGTGACAAGTCCCAATTACCTCCCATCTGCCAACATGGAAAATAGCGTGAATATCTGGATTTACAACGTTGGACAATCGGAAATGGTAACTTATAGGCATGTTATCCGGAGATCTCTAAAGTATTCTGACATTTATTTATGTATTTATTTTTTACATCAGAGTTAGGGCTGTGACAATCACCAATCAAATCGTATATTGGCAATTTGAAGGTTGCCAGGCAATTTGCTGTTTATCAAGGCAATTTTGAAAAAAGAAAAAAAAAGAAAAAAAGCACTCTACTGTCATTTAGAGATGTTTCTGGAGGAAATACATGACTGTTAGAGAAGCCCCGTTTACAAACACACCTACAATCCACACTCTCCTCAGTGCAGGTACACTGTCAGCAGCCCTGTGAAAATGACGGCGCATCTCTTTGATTCGAACGGACGCCCGTTTGCTTATGCTTCGAGGTCGTTCAACAGAGTAGACTAAATGCAAATAAATGTTTTAATGTGTAACTACTGAAATGTTCACACAAGGGCTTTCATAAAGAGAGTTCATGAACAGATCGTCCAGCAAAGCTGATTTTAAAGCTGTTAGTGCAGTCTAGCCTGGATGGAAGTTAAAATATTAAAGTATTATACAATTGCATAGTATTATACATATTATTAGTCATACAATACATGTAATATATACATATACAATACATGTAATAAGTATAATAGTACTTATACAAAGCCACGTCACAGGGGTTACAGCTCACACATGCAATCAAATTCGGATTATTCACGCAGCCATGCTGACTGGTAGCGATCAATATGAGAACCTGACCTGTTGCCAATTTAATCATGTATTGGCAATCTAGAGCAATGACAATCTACAATTTCAAATTTACAGGCAATCACACAGCCCTAATAGGAGCAGTAATTTAAACTATTATTCATCTTTGGAAACCAGCTTTAATGACAAGCCACACTAGAATAACGTCAGAAATCTCGTGATTACTTAAAAAAGTTTTAAAAAACTAAACTCTTTCAAAGGTCGTTACTTTTCTATTTTATCACATATTTGGCTTTTGGTATTGTTTACGGACTGTACAGACCACGTAGCCTTCACATGTCCTGCAGATGAAACTAAAGGCTGCAGGACACCGCCTTCCTGATCCATTTGTGTTTGCGACTGGATTGTTTTTATTTTCTGGTCCCAACGTTGTCCTGATCAGAGCAAATAACGTTATATTTCACAATATCTCCCAGATCAGTCATTAACTCGCAGCAACACCACAGCTGTCTCTGTTAGCATTAGCTAGCATAATAACGCGATGCGGTGTATCATTTTCAGGAGCATAAATACGTGAAAAAAAGTGTCAAATTAATGTTCACCATAATTTACCGTGTTTTTGTTGTTGGGGATTAAATCCAGTGTTTTCTCCACCATGTCAGCTAGTTATTCTAGCTCTGCTCTGTGCATCCGATATTCCACCCGATACGAACACACTGACATCAGTGAACTGAGCACCATCAACCAGTTTTGTCACAGACAGCAGAAATCTTCATGAAATAAATGTCCGTGATCTTCTTATTCGCTTATTACCACAATTAAAGTTTACCTCTGATGTTCCATCAACCAGGAATGTGACAGTCCTTCCAGATTTCCTCCATGTTGTTCAGAAAAAAGTCCGATTCTCATTGTTCTCATTACACATGTACAGAAATGCCACCGTGGCAATGGCGGACAGTCTAGTTGTGGCGTTTGGTCGGATTGGTCTATACTCAATAACTTAAGGTTGAATATGGAATATTTTCATTAAAAGCTATATTAAAAAAAAAAAAAAAAAAAAACCTCCACGAGTCATTTGGAGGGGTGCAGAATGAAAATACATTTCCTTAAAAAATTATATCTAGCTTGAAAATAAATATAAAATAAATTTTAATGGGTTTGACAATGGCATTATTTTTACATCTACAAGCCAATACACACCGCCATGGCGGGTTGCCAAATACAATCTCTGAGTGGCAATAGCATGTTAGCACAGTTAGGCTGGAAAAGGGGGAAACAATGGAGTCAGCAAGTGAAGCAGCTGCTTAGAGCCCTGGAGATATTGTTATCCGTCTCAGAAGAGGAGTGACCTGAGAAGAGCAAAAACTGGAGTAAATCTAGGCGAAACCTACACTAGATGGACCCAAGTAAACGTTTTCCACGGCATCAAAACGCAGAAATGGCGACTTTCCTCCAAGATCGGTAAACTAACTTGTTTGCTAACGTGGCTAATGTTAGCCGTCAGTTATAAACTCCTCTGCAATACTTGTTGGGCATGGTGTAGGCTGTTGGTCACTTGCCGTATCTGCAGCGAGCCTGTTAACCCAGTAGGACCCTCGTAGGACCAGATTGGAGAACCTTAATCTAAATTGTATCGAGGTAGAATGTGTAACATCCAACATTGAATTGATTATTAACCTTATTTACACTTTTGTAAACAAGATAAGGTTGCAGGTAATCTTCCCTTCCTCCTTCAGACTGGGGCCTGGCCTCATTAATAAAAAAGAAAAGAAAAAAAACTTACAAACTAATTGCCCGGATGCATTTCCAAGATGGCCGTCAAGCCATTTACCAATAAGACTGGTTAAACTGGTCTATAATCTGATTAACTGTCCAACTTCTTAAATGTTGCTTTCCGTGCTGAAACCTGCAGGAACAACCAGAGAATCGGTGGCCATCCTTATCAAAGTAAAACCCAGGCAGTATTTATGTATTTCAGTAAGCAGCAGAGAGGCAGATGAGAGGTTACAGAGAAAGATGTTGTTGAGAAGTCGACTGGCCAATCCTGCGCTTGCTGCTAGGCTTCGTTTCCAAACTCGACCCATGCACGTGTGAAAAGCAAAGCTGGCTGCTGCTCGACACTGCACACACACACTGCTGCACTCTGGAAGGCCTGTCCGGCCCACTCCAGCAGAGTACTGTACCTATCACTGTGGGCCTTCGAGTCTCTTAATCTGCTTCCAGACTGGAAGGCCTGGTAGAAAGCCGTGGAGGGGTTCCTGTGTCACCCACAGCCAAAGGAAAAGAGAAGAGACACACAGTGAAGAGCTGAAACAGTCAAAACACAGCAAGATTTCATTCCTACAACTAAAATATTTCCTACAAAACTCCTTTAACAGTTGCAGCTAAATTCGAGGCATCTCTTTTTTTTTTTCTTTTTTTTTTTACAGTAAAGCGAACAGGATTGGAAAAGCAAGTCTTTATCTTGTAACAGGAATGTAGGAACAGCTTCATAAATGTTAAAGGCCTCCTTCCCTCGAGCCGTTTACCTACAGGACGGAGTGTACCCGTTTCATAAGCCGTCTTAGAATAATTCAAATAAAAACTCTGTCCCAAAACAGCTTAACAACCAACTCGAACCCAACTTTACAAAATACAAATCACTTTTAATATCTTAGAATTTTGAAAAAGGGATTTTTCACCTTTAATCTGATCCTTTGTCAAAAAAAAAAGAAAAAGAAAATATTGCCACATTGTTGAATTTAACCTCCTGTTTGGGCTACAAGGACGCTGTTCTTTGCCAGGGGATGTATGTTGTGGGTGGGAAAGGAAATATCCCCCACCCCGCTGTCCCCCCTACACTCACACATACACACAATCGAATTACAAAATGAACTGTGTCTCTGCAACACTTACAACATGTGTATGCACATACACACACACACACACACACACACACACAGCAGAGAGGAATGATTTACAGCATGTGTGTGTGAATATTACAGCAGCCAGGGCTCTTTTCCTAGAAATCTCTGGCACAAACTGCCTTTGTCACATTACCTCATGACTAAACACCCTCACTCTCTCCTACGGCTCTGCTTCATATCACTTTATAGGCATTGCTGCACAAAAACCCTCCACACATGCGCATGTGTAGCAGGCGCACACCTTTCACAGAAAGTGCCTCTTTCTCTCGGCCGAAACTCGGAGCACTGTGTGCGAGTCTGCCCTCAGCGGAAATCAACCAAATCAGATGACTTCAAGTCCTGTTCGTGAACGAGCCAAGAACCCGAGTCATCATTCCCTGTTTTCAAGTAGCGATTGCTCGCCTCTCAATGGCTCTCTTTGTGAGCCTAAAATGCAACATGTCAATATCTTTTTATGAAAGCCCCTCTTTGTGAAGCAGTTTAAAAGTGCAAGCTCCTCCACAAGCCCAAAGTACAGAGATTTAGGGAAACCTAACCTGCTCAATATGCACAACTCCAGAAAAATCCCCCTTTTTTTTGTTCATCTGCTTCTACACCTCTGGCTCAAAAAAACATGAGCTGACTTGGAAAAACAGTGGACATATACGGTTCAGGCTTTGCCAGATACTGCCCAAAGCAAATAAATGTATGACCCGGCAGCAGACAAACAGCATCTTGGCATTTTTGCTGGTTGATCTCACAGATCTGACCAGAGCACATCACCTCTACAAATACGGAATCAGAAAAATGCTCGGACAGCGTAGACCTCCGCCAATGCACCCAATATTCCCTGAAAATTTGAGTCATTTTGTTAACGGACAGACAGATGGACAAAAAGACATACCTGACATTACACTGCCTCCTTGGTGGAGATAACTAAAATAAGGACACGAGTTTGTAACTTTGTATCAAATCTACAAGTATAAGTCTGAAATAATGTTATGATACAAAAATTTCAAATTGGATACGTGGATGTCGCTCAATACTAAATACTATAGCGGGAAAAATACCTTCTTATTAAGAGGACTTAACAATGCCTTCTTTAGGGAAGAGTCTCTCACTTAGCAACCTGGGCTCAGTGACCAAGTTTGGTCATCTATTTCTGACCCACCGTAAGCCAAAGTTTCATCTTCATTGGGCAAAACCCAAGACTGACTGAAAAAAAAAAAAATTGGCGTAGCATCCGGTTTTGTCAGAAGAACTGATCTGACCTAATCCGAAGTGAACACGAATTAACAAAGGCACGCTCAGACTTGCTGTCAACCAGTTAAAAAAAGCTGTTGTGCAACTCTGCTACAGGCTGACGTCTTCCTGGGAGCAAGCAAGGAGCGAGCTATTAGCCTCCACAGCTAAAACCAGCACCCCATCTGCTGCCTGTCAATCAAAAGAACACGCCCCTAATTATGCGTTTCATTTCAAGATTAAATAACATCTAAATGGATGAGTTAAAAAAAAAAAAAATCACCCCCTCACAGTTGACATGAAGGTAAACTTGACCTATTAAATCTAAAATGATTTTTTGAACCAGGCTGTAAACGCGTTTATTTCTGCTGTAAAAATTATTATTTCTGCTGTGAAGTCTATGGGGATTTGCTCTGTTTTGGAGCCAGCCCCCCAGCGGATAAAGAGGGAACTTCAGTTTTTAAGGTTACTTCCGGGGCCTCACTTTTCCCCGGCGGAGTTTGCCCCTTGGGCAAAACCAGTTTTTTCTAAACATGTTTTCTCATCTATGCTATTACATCTTGTGCTAAAATGCAAATGAATCTAGTTATTTATCTAAAATCTGCTGCTGTATCATACAAAGGCCACACTACTCCCTATACAACGGTCACGCCATTTTCTAGGGGTGTCCAAATTTTCAGAGAAAATAAAAACAGTATTGCACTCCAAATTATCCACATGAGCTTTGA
The DNA here is from genome assembly GCA_023101725.1 of Atherinomorus stipes. NCBI lineage: Eukaryota > Metazoa > Chordata > Actinopteri > Atheriniformes > Atherinidae > Atherinomorus > Atherinomorus stipes. The sequence continues at coordinate 237,064 of JALJCO010000306.1, read as the reverse complement.
AAAGCAACCAGCATTGATGGTCACTAGACGTGTCTATAGACGGGTTTCCAACTCAAATTGGTTTATACTCAACTAGGGATGCACCGATCCGCCTTTTTTGGGCTCCGATCCGATCTTTGATGTTTCAGTATCTGCCGATACCGATCCAATACCGATACAGAAATGGGGGAACAAAACAGCATGGTATTGTTTGATTGCACACCTCGTTGTGGAAACAGACTGGGATCTTTCTTTTGTGCAAGGCAACATCAGACTTGGCTTAAAAAAAAATTGTTTTCCCTGGTTTTTAAAAAAGGAGATAAATGTACTGAATTACTTATTTAACAACTGCACACACACAGCAATCTTAAATAAACTAACAATCTTCACAAGCTTGCTCACATATGTAAATATATAACAAAACGTTCTGATTCAGTCTGTGCAGTTAAATAAATGTAAAATAATAAAATGCTGAAACTGAGGGGAAACAACAGCCCTACTCCTCAGTCAAACATGTCAAAACAAAAAGGAACAAAACTTCTTTCAAATTGTTCAGTCGGTGCAATTAGAAATTTAAAATCCAATTTAAAAGAAATAATAAAGGAGCTGAAATTGAGAAAAAGAAATATCTCCACTAGCTTGACATTTTATCTTTAAAAAAAAATGATTTTGTAGTACTTTGAAAATAAAAATGAAAGATCCGTGACAAAAGCAGCTGAATAAACAAACACTTAATCAGAGTTTTAACATGGAGCTTATTTCCAAACAGGGAGATTGGAGATTTTTTTTTTTTCTTTTTAAGCCTCTCCCACACTGCAGCGGATGCCGGTGGATATCCTTAGTGATAAAACTTGTCCTGTCCAGAAAGATTTAACAGTATTTCCTACTTTCTCTGCAACCTGTCGGCACTCGCGGGATTTTTACCTGTGAAAGGTGGAAACCAAACCGCCGCAGGACTCTTGTTGGAGCAGCAACAGAACACACGGCAGCCTGCTAGCTGGTAGCAGCTAACAGCTGCGGCGCTGGCCTTGTAAACAAACAGCCTCCACGTGCTGCGTCGGCAACTCGTGATGTCACTTAAAGGGGAAGCATAGAAATACACTGAATAGATCTGCACCAACGGATCGGGCGTGGATCGGCTTATGTTTACCCTTACCGATATTTACCAATCTAGGATTTTTTCTCTATATCGGAACCGATCCCGATCTGAAGATCGGATCGGTGCATCCCTATACTCAACCTTTTTTTTTTTCCAGGAGATGGGGAAACATGTCAGACCCATTAACCAATTCTATCAGGTGTTCAAACTTCTAACATGTTTCATTTATCCATGAACCAACTTATCTTTAGGGAGCCTTGTTGGTTGTTCTAGCCTAAGATCTCTCTACTCTCTAACCAATCATGGAGAGTTCTGACTGACCAGTTCTCGACTGTGTAAAACAATTACTTACAAAATTTACCTGTATTTAACACCTCTATTTTCAGACTTATATTTCCTGACTTTCACAGTGAATTCATCCTTCTAGATTTTATTACTCGTTATTGCATACAAATATTGAGATGCAAGTTACAAAGGTATGTCCCTATCCTAATCCGTATCCAAACCACATCCAAATTCACTTCTACAAACCAGTGGCTGTGTCACAGGCTCCGTTAAAATACTGGACCTCTTCATATCAAACAAAAACCTTTAAGGCTGGAGATTTGGCAGAAGGAAGAGCTGTTTATGGAAAGGAAGTGCAAACAAATATGCTGAGGAAAAAGAAGTAAAGACTAAAAAGTGAGAGGTAAGAAAACAGTGCTCTCTAACCAAGTTCTCACCAAAGCAGTAAAAACTGAGCTGCAGTACTGACACGTGAATACCACAACGACTGTGACTGGTAGACGAGGGCTGCTACGTTTCCATCCCAGACCCTTTCTCCTTCTCCATCTACATTTCGAGGTGTCTGAAAGAGGGCTGATGGATTCTACAACTAGAGTGGGGTTGGCAGGAAATGGATAGGTAAAGTAACTGGGACAGAGCAGATACTGAAGAAAGAGGGAGAGGCTAAATAAGGGTAATGAAAGCTTTCGGTGTTCATGCTCGTTGGGTGTAGGGTTCCCATCATAGAGCAGAAGTAGGTCAAAACTATTTAGATTCCAGGATGGAGCTCAGGAACAACTTGGAGCAACTGCATGATAATGGTGTAAACAAAAGAGGTGAGAGAGGCGTTACACACAAGTACGTACAAGATCAAGTTAGTACTAGCAAATGAAGTTGCTTTAGTACCATAAGTACTAAAAACTTTGATGATTCAAGATTTTAATCTGGAAAATTCTGAACCCCTCAAACAATAGGGGTGGGTTCAAAAGATGGACTAAATCGATTTTAATCAATTCAAGTTTAATTATTTCAAGATCGATTAAAAAATTTAAGAGACCAAATTTCTTTTTTTATTTCTTTTCCGGATGAAGTTCCCTAGTTTATCATAAATTAACAATAAGTGTTCAGCATAAGGAGCATGAAAATGGCAGGAAGCAACGTCACCATCATGCACGTACTCTGAAATAAATTTGACATTGGACCAAGTCAGAACAGAAGTCAGTTAAATTCTCATTTCCTGCAGAAAAAATCTATACTTTGTCCCATTATTAGAAAATAAATAGTCTGGCCTTATTGATTTACATGAAAGCACGTCATAATTACTCCTGTGCCCGGGGGCGCCAGCTGGGCGCACACCTGGGTGTAATGTTATATCCCACTTACAATAGAAAATTACAACTAGGGATGCCCCAACAATTCGGCCACCAAAGGTTTTCGGACGAAAACCAAAAATGCACTTTTGGGTAATTTTCGTCCGAAAACTGACTTAATCACCATAAATCACCGAAACAACACGGCCGAAACTTGCATTGACGCGGCAAACAACACATCCAGCAAGCGACTTATGCACTTTGTGCTTTTATGTGAGAACATATTTAATTGCTGTCTTTCAGCAGCCAGTCATTTATAAGCCTGTATATTATTATTTGTTGTAGTAATCCTACAAAGAAAATTTTAAAAGGCATTATGTAATGTACACATGAGTGGGGTCAAACTAAATATTTTATTTTGAATTTTAATCTATATTGTGCATTGTTGTAATGTCAGTGGTAAATTTAAATTTTGATGCTTTTGTAACTGACTTATTGCAATTCCTTGATTTGAGTGAGGTAAGTAAACATCGTAGCCAAAAATACCATGTTTAAGGTTAAGGCGAGGGCACCAGTCAGACTTAAAGGGACTTGAGGCAAGATTAAGAAACGAAACTCAGACACCGAATTGCAGCGGGTTTCGCAGCACACAGCCTGTTCAAGGCAACGGAGAGAAACGTGGGTGGAAATGTTATTTTTGGTATTTAGCGCTTCATCACCCATTAGTATGAAAAAAAATGGACATGCATGTTTGTGTTTTTTTAATTCCTGCCTCTAGTCCCTTTAAACCTTGTCTGTGTCCTGCCTGTGTGTAACTTTTACGCCTAGTGTGGAGCAGGCCGAAGTTAGAAACTCAAACTTGTAGCCATGACAAGTTTGAGTATCAAGGCCCTATGCATGACTCCACTACTTCCTGAACTTAAGGTACTGGACGAACTGATTAATCCAGGTGTGCCTGACTTCAGTAACTAGCCAGACACACCTGGATTAATTAGTTTGTTCAGTAATGAGAGTGAGGAAACAAGGGAGCTACCTTAAGTTCAGGAAGTAGAGTCGTGCATGGAGCTAGCCTGGTACACCAGTCTGACCAACGCCATGTATGAGATACATGGCAAGTCAGTCTTGGCTCCCTCCGCTGGAGACTGATTTCCAATGTGAGACGAGAGGCGGGACTAACAGGAGGAAAGTGAACCGGAGAGAACCAATCAGAGAAACATGGAAGTGACTGTAGCTGGCGGATTTAAGCGTAGTTTAGCGCTCGGTTACTATGGCGACACCGGAAGTCAGCATTTACATGTTGTTTTTCCCTCTCTATTTAACCCCTTCAGCCCCTGCGTCCATTTGAATGGACATGACATATTTGTTGCTCTAAACCAATGAAAACACTGTGATTGAGTCATGTCACCATTGCTGGTTGCTCATTGGATCTTGAGTATCTAGTCTAAATCAGTTCATGACTTTGAGCATGTTCTGAAAAAGTGACAGACCTCAGACAAGACAAGCATGGCTAAGCAGTTGGTGAGAGGGAAGAGTAAGTGCCCAGTTTCAATCAAAAATATTAGTTTATGCTCATGCAAGTCAAACAAATTTGCTCTTAGAATAATCTGAACTGTTACAAGTGATAGTGTTTCAAGTTATTTTGATTGAAACTCTTTTTACCAATTAGCAGGATTTTTCAAAGTTTGATGTCCATTGCAATGGACATCAGGACATTGGCGATACTAGCCAACACCAACATGTTTAGTGTCAGTATGCAAAGAAATAATATACCTGCAAGCTTTTCAAAGGTAAAGTTTGCTATCACAGTATATTTATTCATATCTATAAAATGTTAAATGTGTATATATTTTTTGTACATAATGTTGTTGTAGAGCATAAAGTCGAAGACTTTTTGGAAGGTCTTATAAATGGAGAGTTGCCTAAACTTGACTCCTTGAATTCAGAAATTGAGTCAGATGAGACAAGTAATATAGATGGTGAGTTCAAAAATTATGTTTTTTTTGTCACAGTGTAAGGTTTTCATCAATTTTATGTCTTATATGTAAGATTTAAGTTGCATGTAATGCATAAGAATAATAAGATGATATATAATTGATAAAAGGAAATAATAAATACAAAAATAGAAAATAATACATAATAAGAGAATGCACAAAATGAGTTAAGAATGTGATTGGTTTGTTATTAGATTCAGAGAGGTACATTGGAGAAGTGTGCATGCCAGAGGAACTTGCAATGGCAACTGGTTATCTCATACGTCTATCAAGTTTATGTTTAGATTGTGTCATAGCATCTTCCTCTCTTCCCGCAGGTTTGATTTTCCTGGTAAGTAGCTCATTGCTGTTCTCAACCAATGCAGGGATACATCTGTAAAGTTCATTTACATGTTCAAAATTGTATATGGTCTCACAAATATCAATAAGTCAATCTTTTATAGTCTTTATCACAAGGGATCTCCAAGTCTGGTCCCCGAGAGCTACTATCCTGTAAGTCTTCGAGCATACTCTCTCCAACACACCTGAATCAAATAGCTAATTTCCCAACACGCATCATTCAGCTCTGCAGAGGTCTGGTAACGAGCCATTTGTTTGATTCAGGTGTGTTGGAGAAGGGATGCAACCAAAACATGCAGGATAGCTCTTGAGGACTGGAGTTGGAGACTCCTGCTTTATCATGATAAAAACAACAGAATTTTGTTCAGAGCTTACACTACATAGCAGAAGAGTTGAAAAATGGTGCAATAAATGCAAAAATGGTGCAAGACCCTTCCCTAAATATCCTTACGTAGTAGTATGTATGCAGACATCCAGTAGTTCAGGTCACACCTGATTAATTACAAGGTCATAACATTTGACGCCCATTTAGTCGTGGCGTCCACTGCAATGGACATGAAAAAATACAACTAAATACATGAGTTGGCAAAAAAAACAAAAATCCAATTTGTTTCTATGTTAGAGAGGAGCTAAAATCAGTTGGACAAAAATTTTTTTGCCCAGCAGAAAAAATGCAGGTCTGAAGGGGTTAATGTAATTTTCTCGTGTATATTAACATAGAATGTTTGGTTTTATTATCATAAATACTCTGTTACATGTAAGCTTTGTTTATTGCTGAACTACTAATATGAGAACACGTTTGTGTCACACATCATGTGACTATGACCCAAATGCTGTTAATTAAGCACCAAAACGGAGCAGAAACAGCGCTGGAGACGTTGGAGGAGTTTTACGTTTTTGTTAATAATTCTACTGCTGCGCTGTGATTGGTCCGGTCAAATTTTTTACCAGAGTGGAAATCACTTCCCAGTGGAGGGAACCCGGACTGACTTGCCGTGTATCTCATACATGGCGTTGGTCAGGCTGGTGTACCAGGCTAGCATAGAGCCCACTGTACAGAATCACGCGGCTAGAAAAGAGAAACAATGGCAAGTGGTTTACCAGATGTTTATAAAAAGTTTATGTTTATGAAAATTTCATATCACGTTTATTGTGACCAAACTAATCATGGTTAGCATTGTTATTGCAGTATTATAGAAGAACCCCCCCATGCATCTTTTAAAATATCCAAAATGGGTCTAGACATCTGCTTTGTCCTTTCGGGGGAAAAAAATCTCCAGAGCACTGTCAACGTGGGTGCCTTCATTGCCTTCCGCCATGTTTTTTATAAATTACACGTTGCAAACTGGGACCGCTTCTGCTTTTCCAGGCAATGAGCAGCATCACAGAGTTTATAGAGTGCAGTAATCAATCACGGTTTTAAAGATAATTCAAATTTGAAACGGGGAATTTTATCACAGTGAATCATTTTACCAGTAATCATTACATCCCTAGACGAGAGATAGGACTGCTCGATTGGGGGGGGGGGGGGGGGGAATCATTGTCACTAATTTTTTTAATCATCATGATTTAAATATTGACCAAACAATTATTTTTAGCAACACAATGCATTTTTCTCTTTGTGAAAAAACACTGCAGCAAAACACACCCCCTGTGCTCTTCAGTGGAAGGGAATGCAATGCGCATGCATTCTGTAATTTTCTATTACAGAAATTGTGTAAAGAATAATGGAAAATCATTTCAACTCAATTATGAGTTTTGAGATCATTTGACATGAAAATCAAAATTACTGTCAAATTGCAATTAACTGCACAGCCCTAACAACAAAGACTCAATGTGAGAGGACAAACCCGTTGGATACAGAGAGTAAGCTAATAGAGAAGGTTTTATTTTGGCAGACAGGTGCTGCTTGAAGAGCTCTCCCAACTGCAGCATCATTCGGACAGAAAGGCAGTGCTGTCTCCTGCCCTGCAGAGGCTGACTACGCTCGGGTTTTGCGCCATTGTGGCTTTTCAAAATAAAAGGAGACATAATAGCTAATAAAAAAAAATTGCATAAATAGCTGTGATTGCTTTCCACACCAACAGTTTCTGCCCATTTGTGTTGATGTTAGTCTTGCCGTGAGGACTTTCTAAAGTTTTGCTTATAATTCTATTTGGTTTCTTATTTCTCTATCTGTAAAATTTTCCTTCCCTTTCTTTTGATTATTGTAAGACCTATCCATATTTCTTATTCCCACTTGTTTGCTAGGACAATTTTGAGAGTGCAATAGGTAGTGGGGATGTCACGATTTTACTTTCAGGATTAATCGTGGTATTAAATCCCACGATTATCTAATCGTGAAAATTCCTCAATATCGTCACTTTTACATCAAAGATCATGTCTGAACCACGACGGCAAACAAAGTTATTAGATGCATTAAATGGGTCATAAATAAAGAGGATAAGTGGGTTTAAGTGCATTTTGTTCACCTCTGTGATAAGATAGCTACATGCCCAGATCCGCTCCTCTGACCAAGATAATACCAAATTCAGATTTTGAATACTGCATGGTTAATAACCCTGTTTATGCATTAATGTGTAAAAACAAACAAAAGAAATTGAGTTAATTCAATCTCTTCGCATTAATGCATCGATTTTGACTTATTCAATTAAAATTTAAAGACCTGTGAAGAGTGTTTGTGTGATTTTACACATTATAGTGTTTTGGAATTAAGATATAATAATGATGATAACCGTGATTATTTCTTTGACAATAACTGTACCAAGAAAATCTGTAATCAAGACATTCCTATTGGGTAGAACTGTGTAGCTTAGCAACAAGCTCTTTACGCTGCGCAAGCTTTTATGTCCTTTTTTGTTTTCTTCTAAAAGGTTTTGTAGCCTGTGAATAAAAGTAAGAAAATATACTTCATTCTTCCCGGCTGGTAAAAGAAAAGTTCTACTACTGTTCTCTACATCTCAGTGCAGCAACTCGTGGGTTAAAGAGGCCACTGGAACCTTGGACCGACTAGCTGATGTTCTCTGCTTGTTGGAACAATGCCAGGCTTCTGTACCTCTGAACGCCATGACTGAGGCAGAGATGACAGAAATAATAGACTAGCAGGATGAGTCAAACCAGAACAAGACTTCTCTCTTCAGGCTGACAGGTGGAATCAAAGAGGATGGAAAACTTGACATGTGTACACAGAGAGCATCCACAGGTGTTGATTAATGAAGCAGAAGGGTAGAAAAACACACTACTGCTAAATGCAATTACCTTTGCTGAGCCATTAGATGGATTTTTTTTTTTTTTTTAAAGAACGCGTGCACTACGGCAGCAGAAACAGCAGCAATCAGACAAAAGATTTTTTATTACAGCTGAGGCCACAGTTACATTTAAGAAAAAAAAAAAGTGTTGACTTCCACTTCAGGGAGGCACACTGGATAAAATGTGCCAACCCAACGTCATATGATACGACCAGAGAGCCCCAGTGCGGAAGCAGGGAGCGAGCTGAGGAATATCTACTGAATAGGAGGTGGAGAGCAGTGAGGGACACGGACTAAAAACAGGATACAGCAGTTAAGAGAAGAGGTCACAGAGGGAAAAACCCTGTAGTACACACTGCCTCTCTGCGTCATCATCACACAAACAGAGCAATACTGCTGGAGACGGCGGGGTCAGTGTTGAGCTGCAAAGCTGAGGTGCAACCAGCAAAAATAAAAAAAACAGAGAAGAAGAGGAGCAGTAGGGGAAAGCAGGAGAAGAAGAGCCAGGGACAAAAGCTGTAGAGATGGCTGTAGTTTAAGAAGAACGGCTGTGTGGGTGTAGGCTGCAGCAGGGCCACGTGGAAAGGAATGTATTGCACATACGCGTCTCTTTATGAAATTGTGTAAAAAATAACAGCAAATAAATAGTTTCAACTCCATTATATAAGTTTGGAGATTGTTTGACATGAAAATTTACATCTAAATCAGATTCTGATTAATTGCACAGCCCTTTAAGTTTTGCTGATTTAGAAAATTTCATGGACGAGTGTAGCATGCTGTATTTTTAATTTATTTCTTTTTATTGTTTGTTTTCTTTCCCTTTCTTTTCTATTTTATGCATATTTCTCATTTCTGAAGTGTTATTTTCTTGTATGTTTTGTATGAATCTTTGTATGGACCCCAGGAAGAATAGCAACAGCATCATGCTGTAGCTAATGGGGATCCACAATAAATACTAAATGCTAAAAATACCACCACATGCACATACGCACGCACAAACACACACGCAAAACCCCCAAAGGAAGCATCCAGACTATGAATGGACCTCTAAATGCCCTGGTTTAATAAGCTGGTATCCAAACAGTCCTTTTCATCATCCTCTTCACCTTTAAACATCATCAGGCCAGGACCAGACTTAACACATGACATCATCAGACCAGGAACACAGCAAACATATGACATCATCAGACCATCCTGTCAATATCCACGTCTTGCTGTGGTAAACGCCGTAGCCCCCCCCCCCTGACGTGAATAATTTTGAAGCCTAAACCACCTGAAACTGGCAGTAAAATATTACAATACGGCTTCATTTCAATCAGTCGACTAAAAAGAGCTGATGAGTCGCCTCACTCAAGCTAATGTGCTGCGTCACCTGTAGAAGTTGCCAGCTCTTAATGTTGCATACATCTGGATGAGGACAGGGTGAAAGCGTGGAGGCAAAGAGGTCTGCGGAGAAAGCGGTGACAGCACAGACCGGAGCAGCGCTACACATGTGAGGGCTTTCAACACGGCTTATGGTTTTAATTACTGCCGTTACTGAAATTACGATCATCATTATATCTTAATGTCACCATCATTATCAGCATTGCATTATTACGGCATAGTTTCATTATAGTACGATTTATGGTAGATAATCATCATCGTGTACTTTTAAAAAGAAAGAAAAAAACAAAAGGAAACCAGGCATTTATGGCTGGCTGAGCCCTACGTGTGGAATCACTTTCCATTTAAAGCAAGGGACAACACTGTGGTGTGTGCACGTTGTAAGGTGGAGCTGACTACCACAACTTCAAAGCTGAAGCACGTCACAAGGAAACAGCAGGAACGGGCGACCCGAGATTAGGTAGAATCAACTATATTCCATGATGTCATGTAAACCAACACTGACGTCATATTAGTCCAAGAAACGTTATTAATTATGACTTGCATTCAGCAGTCATGGAAAGTAACTAAGTACACAAGAAATACAATCTAGAGAAATTTTTTACTTCATTTGAGTATTTCCCATTTTAAATACGTTGGACTCAACATCTCGGATGCCAATATTGTACTACTACTCCAGAACAATTACTTGGCATCTTACCAGTTAGAGATTAGCCGGTATACTTCAGAAATTTAAAACATAAGCAATCTCCAACCCACAGTACGTGACAATGTGACATGTTGTGTGCATGTAGATCTGCTGTTATGCATAATATGAATGCAGTAAAAAGTAATATTTTTCTTAAAAATGAAAGATATTCGTTGTCCTGAAATGGTCTGTCTCTTTTTGTATTGTGTATTCATAAATAAACTTTAACCAAAAGCATGTTTTTATCCAATTACTCAATTAATCAATGGGATATTTGATAGAATCAAGGGTTGACATTAACACCCACTAAATGTGGGTGAATTTCAGCTGTAGCGGGAAAAACAGCCACTAACCACTTTGGCAGTTTGAATTCCATATCTGAAATGTAAGACTAAAGCACTACAACTCCCATGAGCACTGCCTGCACACAGTCTTTGCTCATTAATGCATTTGTGATCAACGTCACCTTAGACAGGCGGTCCCTGTGGAGAGCACAGTCGACCGGCTTTCAGAAGAGGGCTCATAACTTTCCTTCTGCACGTCCGAGCTTCACAATTCTAACTGTGGGGCTTAGTTCAAAGTTAAAATAAGAAAGGATAAGATTTGAATGCAGATTACATTCACCCCCGTGAAGCGGCAATCTTTTCCACTTTTAGTATCTTCTCCCCAAATAAGTGTCAAATCTAGATCAGTGAGCAGAGGATGATGAAGATTTAATGTGTGGGGCTCAAGCACTATGAGAGACATCATAAATGAGAAGGGTGAGGTGATTTTCCTCTGGTTTTCTTCACCAGGAGACATAGTGGTCTACTGGGGTAAGGAGGAGGCTGAGCCATGCAAAAAGCGTTGCAGACTGGTGGTCCGCCCCAGCCCCGGTGTGCTGGAGGCTACACATCACGGAACTGCATAGATCCTCCATACATGTTTTATAAACCATTCAGAAAAAAGCAGCAGCGTATGGAAGCATCCAGTATTACCAAGGATGAATGAGGGGTGAATGGATAATGAACCCAATGTGAGCGCTGTGCCCAGCAATAAAAGTGTGGTATAAATCTAATCCATTATTATTATCATTTTTATTATTATTATTACTATAATCAACCATTCTGACAGCGACTGTGGGATGTAGGCAATGGTGGTATGTGAAAAGAATAAGGGGTCACTTTTGTGGTCAGATATTTTTTCTGCTTTGTTAGTATTTAGCTACGGCTGTAAATAAATCTTGAAACAGTGTTTCTTTTTTTTTGTTTGTTTGCTTTTGCTTTTATCCGGTTATCTTTTAAACTAATCTTCTACTACCCAGCACCACTTTTAATATGCAAGAAACCACACTTTATTACTTTGTACCCTGCATATTTTCATAAAAGAAGCTTTTACACAGAACCTGAACGCTTGATAATGACCTGGAGTGTCAAACATTTTGTATGGCTTTGATATGAATGTGTACAAGAGACATTCACATTTAATAAAAAGCCATAGTCAGCTTTAATATAAAAATGCTGAGGAGCTAGTAACTTTGGAAAACCAGTCACTTCCCTCGTTTTTTGCCTTAATGTTCAAATAAATTCTCAAATCAAATTAAAGATGCAGCCAACCAAAGCGTGAGGAGTATCTCTCCAGACTGAGTTTGCTGTGTAAACTTAACTGCTCTTTAAAACAGGCAATAAGTAAGTTTTAATACATGTAATATCCCTCTGTGTTGTACAAAGACATTTATTAGTTTCTACAGTAGTTTGTTGAAAGCAAAGGTGTGCCTCTGCTGCGGGGGGTGTGGAGTTGTAAAACACTAACGGTGTAGTAAAGAAAAAATGTAGAAATTATGCAAGAGAGAGAAGCGCAGGGAGGGAGAGGTGGAGATGTGTTGAGCATAGCTAAAATGCCTTCTGAAGAGAGACATGAGTTTCACTCTGCGGCTTCCTCCACCTTTTCTAAGCAGAGGAATGTCATTCAGCGCTTCATCTGTACACCGATAGCCGCCATGTCCTGCCTGCCAGTCCATCAGTGGCTGGTTGGTACAGAGCACATGACTCGCTCCAGAAACAGGCTCTGAGGGACTCGTAGGCCAGCGGAGGGGAGGTGGGGCAGGTTTAACAACATCCAGCTTCTACAATAGTTTAGCCCAAGCTTTCGTTGGAAAAGAAAAGGGTCATGACATGACAAAAAGCAAAGCTGGTTGACACTCCCCACTGTCAGGTCCCTTATCAGCAGAATAAGGGCACCGTGGAAAGACCACTGCTCAGTGTCTGATAGGACCGAGCTGTCAAAAGAGCCTCTTGGTCTTATCAGCGTGGAGGCTGGGTCCTCTCACAAGCACAACATAGGTACTCCAAAAACTGCCGTATGAAGCAAGTAGAACCGGCTCACGTTTACATAATGCCCGAATCATAATCATCTGGGTTCAACAAAACACCCAAAAAAATGTGTAAATGAGCTGTTAAAGTACACAAAGCTGAAAGTTTTCTACAGATAGGTTTGATATTAGTGTGAGGGCCTCCCTGGCGAGTAGGAGGAGACCCAGGAGGAAGCGGAGACCAGGGGTCCATGCGGGTGTTACTTATTACTGAGCTGCTCATGGCCAGGCTCAATGTTGGTAAACAGCTCGCAGAGACATAACCAGGGATGCTAGTTACACGTTCTCTTGGTACAATTATTGGTAGACTATCACAATATTATGATTTTCATGATTACTAAGTGTTAATTACACATCACTATAAACATGTAAACATGAATAAACTAAGAAGTTTTTTTTTTTATTTCTATGATTCAATGTAAACATGACCAAATACTACAGCAAAAAGTAAACGTGAACCTCTGCAGTAAAATAAATAAACTGGATTTCTCTCAGAGAAAACACATGGAAAGTCTACAGGACCTCTACCTGGACTTGCAAGGCCTCTTTCTAGAAACTTCATTATAAAAATCTTTTGAACAAATCTCTATAAAGCAGGCTTTGGGCAGGGGTAAGAGGGGGTTCTGCCCCCTCAAATAAAATCCGAAAAGGCACAAGCCACTCAAATTGTTCCTCCTTCTGCACCGCCCTGTGTGGGGCTGTACAGGATCCAGTGTCTGCGGTGACATCATCACCCCTCACAGCGAACGTGGAAGCAATCATCTTGTTATACTTAAATGCTACTTTCTTGAATCTCAGTTGAACTCCTTAAAGCTTGTTTGTGCTTTTTTATTTTTTTACATTCAAATAAATGGTTGGGACTAGGGTATCGGCCTAAATCGGCCTTAAAACTGAGTATCAGACATCGGCCACCCCACCTATATTTAACTGATATTTAACCCATCAGCCGACTGTTTCTTAAGTCTAACAAAACCCAAAAACAACTACTTCTTCAAAAACTTCTTTTTTACAGACTTTAAAATTTCTAAAGACTTGGAGTGGGAAATATCACAATATTTTCATATGCTGATATACTGACACTTGAAAACCCGGTATCGATCTATTTTACTAATGAAATTATGTTATATTCAATCGTTCTGTTACGAAATCTCACGAGAATTCACAAAAATTTTGCAATATTTTCATATGCAGATATATTGACATTTAAAAACGCAGTATCCATCTATTTTACTTACGAAATCTCGCAATATTTGTTACAAAATCTCACGGGAATTCATGAAGTATCATGAGATTTTGTAAAAGAACGATTAAATCTCACGAGGTTTTGTAAGTAAAATAGATTGATACCGCGTTTTTAAATATCAATTGCATATCGGCATATGAAAATATCACAATATTTCAGTGCATCGATATTTTTTTCCACCCCTATTTCTTAAAGTGTCGGAACCGGATAACAAAACTGCTATTTGCAATGACTGCTTATTTTTTTCAGCTTTAATATCGGTATCGATATCGGTTATTTGCCACATGAGTTTTAAAATAGACATATCAGATATCGGCCACAACTCCAATATAGTGCATCCCTAGTTGGGATTAAATGAGTCTTTTTTTGCTTTGCTGCGTTTATACTTTATTGGAAATAAATCGATTTGTCATAAACACAATCGCTGTTTATGATAATTGGTGAAGCTCTAGAAATAATATTGCATTCTCTACTGTGTTCCAGGTGAATTTACTCTAACACAGTAACATATCTTGATTTTGATACATGTACGTTAATTTTTTTCTGGGTGTCTTTCAGACTGAAGGCAGGAAAATCGGACTCATGATGACGGAGGCTGAAAAGAGTCAAATCCTGAGTGTGGATTATAGCCATGCAGGCACGATGGGACCAGCAGATTCCATATTTTACCTCATAACTATCAGATATTTTGGTTCCATCAGGTTTTCGTATCATTCATACATATTCCCACTGTTTGACGCCTACTGTCCCTAATTTACTACAAACCGCTTCAGGACTTATTTGAAAAAATTATTCTTTATATCCAAATAATTTATCTTATTTACTATTTAAAGTATTAAAACATTATTATTTCATTTGTTTAAATTAATTTATTTCAAATTAGTTTCTACAGTCTTCATCCTTTCTTTCCATATTATTTACCAATATTGGTTTTCTATAACTGAATGAGTTTATGTTGTACGGGGTTGAGGCGTCCCTGAACTGCACATGACGAACTAAAAAGTTGTGAAGAGACTGTCCGGTCATAAGGAGAACGTTGTACCAGCAGCTGCAGCGTCCACTTCCTGTCTGCGCCGCATTCTGCTGCATCTCTTACACTGTAAATGGAAACCACGGAGAGATTTAAGGCACTGTGTCATTTCCGCTTCAGCGTGCCATCTACTACCACTGACAACTGAGAGATTGCTTTTTGAAGGAGGATGTGCTGTATTCAGACATGCACAAATGCTTTACAATAATAACGCCCTCATCTCAGTGCACAAGTGCAAGTTGCTGTTGTTTAAGTGCACTAACATCCTCTGTATGTTTGTATGAGAGTGTTTCAAAGAGCAGGAACTGATTATGAACACACGTTTCCAGAGGAGGCCTTGATTAGCATCGACGATGGACTGTTTGCTAGAGACATCAGGAAATATCCAGATTTTCAAAGACAAACTTTGAAAGAGGGAGAAAAAACTTTGTATCTTAATATTTCTTTATTTTAATAAGTATCAGTTGTATTTTGCTTCAAATTTTTATTCAGTTTTTATTTCATCTTATTTCAATGTATTTTTTTCATATTATTTACCTAATATCTATTCCTCACTAATAGCGCTTCCTCAGTCCAATTTTGTACTTAATTAGATGATTTCATGAGAAATGTAATTAAATGAGAAATACTTCATTAATGAATGAGGATATTGCAATGTTGTAGTAGCTTTTGTTTGTATTTTTAAAGGAAACAATTTACAGTCAAAAAAGTGGGCGAAAAAGCAAGCCTGACAAGATTTTTTGGCTTTTTTCAGGAACATCTGAGCCAATGAATCGTATGAAAAGTTCTGTATAAATAAAGTCTGATTGACTGAATAAAGAGTTAATGTGGAAACATCACGTTGGTGTTAGATACTCTGGGTTTTTCCTGCATACACAATTAGGAGGCGGCCGTCTCAGCCTAATTTCGCGCCGCCTCCGGCTCTCAGAACTATGACGCAGGGAAAACTGTTATTTTCTGATGGATGTCATTTAACTGCAGTTACAGTATTGCACCCATGTGGTGGCGCTGTATTAAAAGCAGTGCAATGGAATTTGCTGCCAAAACTGCCAAAGAGGAAGAAAAGAGCTGCGCAATTCCTCCCTGAAGGATTTTCTTTCAGTGTTGCAAACTTAGCGACTTTGTCACTACATTTAGCGAGTTTTCAGACCCATTTAGCAACTTTTTCATAAAATAAATAAGTAAATCAATTTTAAAAAGCGAGTAGCTCTAAATCTAATCACTTTTTCTGGTGGTGTTGGAGACTTTTGGTGACTGAGGTGAAGGCAGGTATTGTTCACTCTTCTGTAACAGCAGAAGTAAGTTAATTAAGAAGAAAAGAGAAAAACTGCCAATAGCAGAAGGAAAATGATCCTGAAGCAACTGAAAGTGGTCTAAAAAAAAAAACAAACAAAGAAAACAACATGTAAACAAGTTACTTTTTAGGCGACAGTCTTCTTTAAAGTATAATGAGAGTTTTCTAGGACTAGAAATGAGAAATATTCTTGGTAAGATTTCATATTTTTGCAGTGCATTTAATGTTGAACAGGGCACCTTTTTATTTGGAAGTGATGCACAATACTATCGCCCCGATATCAGTATTGGCCGATATTGACTTTAAAACTAGATATCGATCTTGGTCATACATCGACCCAATATTTTTTTTCTTATTGTATTTGTTTATTTAATAGGGCCAGATCATATAAAAAACAGAGCAAATACTCTAAATAGGCTAAAAGGCTAGTTTTCAACTGTTGTCATTAGGCAGATCTTAAAGTGCTACCTGAAATTAGGAAATACAGAAATATCAAATTGTAGCACAAAACAGTTTGTTTTTCTTTTTCTTCTTCTTTTTTTTTTAATCCGTGGGGCATGGGAACAACATAAGTCAGTACTCACTGTGCAACATTATGACCTCTCCAGCAACACTGGATCTGCATCAGATGTGGCAGGAGTAGGAATGGATATTACATCATTTTCAGCTTTAATATCAGTATTGGCCATGAGAAGCAGAAAATTATCAGTTATCAATCTTGACTGAAATTTTTCATATCACGCATCAGTAAGTAAAACAGATCTCAGACGGCCCTAAGCGTGTTAAGATTAACAGCTCAGTGGTTGGATCCAAAACTGTAACATGCAAAAAGCAAAGCTGCAGCACAGGGGTGCACCTTGACAATGATAATGATTTAAAAATCATCGTGTAAAAACATTTGACTTGACTCCATAAAGACCTTGCAGATTAATCCATAGGTCTGTTCAACAATTTTCAAGGTATGCATTTGTTATGTGAATGGAATTGTGTCTTTTTCTGCAGTTATTTATGGTAAATTACCACATTTGTGTGTGATTACTTAAAAAAAAAAAAGAAAACTTTTTGTTTGCCGTTATAGATAAGCCTTAAATAGAGAGCTACTTAAATATTAGTTTTCATTGTTGTGCCCAGCACAAACCGCAGATTATATGAAGATTATAGTCATTTTTAAAATATGAACTTGTCAGTTATCGGTATTGGCCAAGAAAAGTAGAAAATTATTGGTTATCAGTGGAAATTTTCTAATCATGCATCGTTATTATTTGTATTAATTCTGGAATAAAATATGTTTCAACATAAAAATTGTTATTTTCTTAATTAGATATTAGACTACATGAACACAAAATACAGTCCCTGTAAAGAGTTTGCTTGTCAGTTGAAGACGAGGTATACGTGCACATGATCAGGAAGGCACCACCTCTGCTCAATCTGAGCCAGGAAAAACCCAGCTACCGGTATTCATACAGGAATTGGAGTATGTTTGATGAAGCTGGGGGTTTTGGTTCTAATAAGAAACAAACAAACAGTCGTCCTCAAAATTATTCATACCCTCAAATTAAAGAAGGAAAAAAATCAGCTGTGAAATAAGTTGAAATTGATAAAAGAAATAATAAAAATTCTATGAAAATCATGACATTGATTTTGAATTGTGGTTTGAATGAATTATTTAAAGAAAACACATAAAAAAATCAAACAAATAAGCATTACCTAAATTTTGTTGAGCAACACTCCAATCAGGTCTTTTCTCTAATGTCCAAAAAGACTTCTACACCTCTTGACAAGTTATTTTGGTCCACTATTTATGGGAACGATGCACTTATGTGTCTGGGACAGCTTTGTTTGTTTCTTTTAAATCATTATTTCCAACCACAATTCAAAAACAACATTTCAGTTTCACTGAATTATAATTTTGTAAATTTTTATCTATTATTAGTTTCTTTAGTTTCTTGTTATTTAAATTATTACCATTGTGAATTTAGCCTTTTCTTTAATTGGAGGGTATGAATAATTTTGAGGATGACTGTATATCCTTCCTGTGCTCTCCCCCTTTCCTCTTCCACACCTTTCACGCTCCACAGTACCCTGAAGCTTTGGGAAAAGCCTGCCCATCCCACAAGCTGAAGGACCGACCCTCACACATGCAGTTTTTGACTCGTCACCTTCCTTTGATCACAGGCTAAAAACATCTCCCACAAAAACCTCCAACACATCAGCATTTGTGCAACTGTTCAGCCTTTTAGGGGTAAATGTGCAACATCATTTTGAAAAAATGTATAAAACTTTCTGTAAACTTGTAGAAACATTACCTGTCCTCCTCCCCATCGACAGATATGTGGATCCCAAATAGGCTGTTGACAGTCGGAGTGGTGAGCTGCAGGGTCTCGGGCATGAAGGGCTTCATGGGTTCCCTCCCAGGGACAACCGGAGACTGTGCATTGACCATTCCCTCTGACTTCCGTCCGCCCCCGGCCTCCATCTGTCCAAATCCGGCTGCTGGAAGGCCCTGCATCCCCAAAGCCATGAGAGTCTTGCTGTGAGAAGTCTGACCAGGAGGCAAACTGGAGGTTGTCACATTTGGCATGACTGCACTGGAGGCACTGAGCACAGCAGCGGGCACAGTGGTCGGCACACTGGAGCTCACTGCGATGGCAGGCACGTTTTGTACGCCGGAGGTCCCCGGGTGGCCGGCGGCAGCATACTGACCCACGGTCTGCTGGGGCAGAGGGGATCCGCCGACCAGCATGGAGCCTCCAGTACCTCCCAGTCCTACAGTCTGCTGCTGCAAGGCGACTGGAGCCGCTTGTCCAGCAGAAGCAGAACCAACGTCTCCAACCTGACCCGGCACAGAGGCTGCTCCGGAAGCTGGAGGCATGACCGGAGGGGGGCCCTGTCCGACGGGCTGTGACGCCGTAGCAATGGGATGGCCGGTTGCAGGCCCTGGCGGCATGGCTGTAGACTGCTGCTGCTGATAGTACTCTGTCTGGCTGGTCAGGTGGTGGCCCACGGGAACCTGCTGCTGGGGAGGGTACGCCACGGGCTGGGCCGGAGGAGGCATGATGGGGGACTTCTGTATGTGGATGCCAGACTGAGGCAGGCCATTTTGCCCCACAGGTAGCACGTTTTGTGTGGCGGGTGGCTGCAGCCCTCCCACTGCTTGCTGGGCTGGGGCAGCTGGGAGTTTGATGCTGGAGAAAGCGCTGTGAGAGGCTGACCCAGCAACGGCACTGTAGCTCTGATGCAGGATTTGTTGCGGCTGCTGTGGTACTGTCTCCACCGAATGCATCCGAGTGGAAGAGAGAGATGCCTCAGCTGTGGAGCCCAAACCCAGACTCGAGTGTGTTGCCGGGGAAACAACAGACCCCCCTGTAAGCCCAAGCCCACTGTCCCTGTCTGCAGCCGGGTCCAGCGTTACACTGCCGTGTCTGATGCCATCTACAGTTCTACCAGCGAGGGAGGCCTCAGAGTCCTTCTCATAAAACTCTGTACAAGTCCACCGCCCTCTTCGAAAGGGTTCTCCAGTACCATGATCGAGTTTAATGACCCTAAAACGGGAAGAGCAACTCACTGTGGAGGTGGCAGGAGGGGGGGCAGGACTGGTCACTGCAGCAGACTGGGATGTGTTAACTGACACACCGGAAGGCCCAGCACTGGCCGTGGGAGGAGGCTGCTGCTGCTGAGTGATAGGGGGTAAACCCGACGTGAAGCCAATCCCCGGCGGCTGCTGACCACCTTGACTGGAGCCTGACACTCCCACTTTTCGTAACTCCCCAACTGGATTGCTTAACAGCGCAGACTGACTGGCCTGAGGTGCGTTTGAGGGCGCCTCTGCGGGCTCTCCGACGTTATTCAGGGCTTCTTCGGATGAACTCCTGTCACACGCAGGCTCGTACTCAGCCCGTGACATGTCGTATATTTCCGACGACACGTCCTCAGTCCGTGACTCGTCTGGGTCGTCCAGACTCTCCGTGTCGTCGGCGGCACCTACGGCCGCCACCTGGGCCTGAGTCACGCTGGTGATCTGAAAACAGCTCTTTTTCTTGGCCGGCATTTTCGACATGTTGATGCCCGTTTCCAGGTCCCGTATGACTACGTTTATTTGCGTCAGAAAAACAGACGAGCTGGTTGAAGCTTTCTGAACAGCTTAGATCATATTAAACACGCTGGCATCTATTTTCTTAGCCTACTTAGCTGTGATCAAGATGATTCTGCGCCATTCTCTTCCTCTCTTGGTCTCCTGTTGCGTTTCATGAGCAGCTCGCAGCGCAACGCCTCAGTCCTTCCCGTCTTATCCAACAACGAGGCTTGAGACACCGATAGAGTCGCCTGGGGGGCGGCTTATCCAGAGCCTGAGTCGGGGTCCAGGCGGTCAACCGGTCGTTTCCGCGGTGTTGCCCAGTACCAGGAGCTCCTTCAGGCTGAGGAGGGCCCGCAGCCCTCACTCCCCGAGCTAGCTAACAATCCAGACCCACAGGCTGCCGCACACTCCCCCTACGTCGGTACAAGTATGCGAGACATCTTCCTGAAAACGGTACGGAGTGTCTTCTCTCTTCAACGGCTTCGGCTCGTGCGATGGCGAGACTTACCGAAGCGTTCCCCGCGGCCGAAGGAGGAAAATGTTTGATAAATTTAAAACAAACAATAATCTTTACAGAGCCTTCGGCTGCCTCCCTCTCTCAGTCACTCTTGACAAGATGGCTATGTTGTGTGCAGCCGCGCTGCATCGTGGGTAGGAGGCGCGCGCAGGACTGTTTACGTACGAGCGGTTTGTGAATCCCCTCTCATGCTACGTTCATGGAACCGTCGGAAACATCAGGGACTATCCGCGCGTAGGTGATCTGAAGAGAAAGTTTCTACTGAATGTTTTATTTGACTGCGAAGGTTTTTTTTATTATTCTTTTTAAACAAACTAAAAAAAAATTCCCTGCTACTCACAAATGAACATTTTACACATAAGTAATACAATATGGTGTCCAATATTTTAAAAGCAAAGCTTCGATCATTTGTTTTGTTGTCAGAATATTGATTTCAGTTATTTGGTGCTTTTTTGTTTATATATTTTTAAGTTATTTCTAATTTTCTGACTTTTTTCCCTTCTTCTTTTAAGAAAAAATGGAAATCTATAATTGATCTGTGGGGGGTAATTTCAATCAATACTGGGCAACAATAAGAATATTTTTATTGTGATTAATTGCTTGACTTTTTTAAAAGATCATTTTTATAAACAGAAGCACTTACAGTTAATGTTTATAGTGCATCTACAGTTTGTTACAGCGCAATAAGTTGTATAAGAGGAAGGTAGGTACCTTCCTCTTTGTAAATACCCTAAGTACCCTTAAAGGTATGCAAAAATTATTTTTGAACATCAGAGGAAAATATTATTATTAATATTATTATTATTATTATTATTATTTTACAACAACAACAATATTAAAGACACAAGCTCATTAACCCAGCCTTACTGTTTTTAAATTTTAAAGTATCAGTTAATCAGAGTACATTTTTCAGTGCAGTGCTCACAAGTAAAACGTTTCTTATAGTAATTCACATGAAGACAACTTCTATCCCCCAGAATCCACAGTTTTGGAACCTGATCAATTTGAATCCCTTTTACCCTTGAAGTTAATTCAATAGCACATTTTCAAAAGTCTTCTCTGATTGGGCAACTCTATGTAGAAAATCATTGCTGGTTGCACATGTGACTGGGGGAGATGTTACTGTCAGTTTTATATAATGGGTGTACAACCTGTGAAATGCATTAAATTAAATTTACCTGTAGTTTGTGGAGATTTACAGTTTGTGTCTGTTCTATGATGCCAATCTACCTCCTCAAAAACGCAGTCCATGTCTTTTCCCTACTTTCCTTTAGGAGATGTTTTTATCATAAACAGGTAATTTCCATTGAGGTTGCTGTATGTAGAAGATGTAATTCCTTGTGTTCATTTGTATGATTTGCTAAGTTCGTAGAAAGGAGTTTCTTTTGGTATATCTGGAATATTCCTATATGATTTTTGCTTAATCTTTTCTTATTTGTAAGAATTTGAAGAAAATATTCAGCAGGATTGGATTTTTCCTTTTGTTGTTGGAAGTAAACAAACATGTCATTGTATAAAACTGATATTTGTATAATTTTGCTAAGACTGAAGTGTATTCTGTGAGACACTTCAGTAGGGCGGACTGATGTGGGTGGGTTGTTTATATATAAAGGGAGATCGTCTGCAGGGGGAGCTCGGACAGCCTTGCCTGCAGCCCCTGGATAAGGAGAAGGGTTAGAGCATCATTTGTTAAAATATTAGCTTTGGGAGCATCAAAACATGTTTCAGTGTGGTGAGTGAATATCTCTCTCTAAATCCCATAGCCTCTAAAGTCCGGAAGGGAAAACTTGGTTCTATCCGGTTAGATGCTTTGTTTTCATCCGCAGACATTATTGGATTCAGATTTTTCTTGCAGTGTTCAGAGCTGCACATTATCTGCTCTGTATACAAATCCTGCTTGGTCAGCATGTATTATCTTTGGTATCTTCCAATCTGAGGTTGATTATTTTGGATAGAATCTTATAGTCTGCATTTTAAAAGACTGATGGGTCAGTAGGAGCCACATCTCTATCCTTTTCTGATTTTTGGAAGCAGTGTTATTGTTGCCATATCCAGTGAGTGTGTTAATTCCTTATTTTCTACTCTAATTATGTTCATGAAGAGGGTTAGTCATATAATACTCAACAGAGAAACCGTTTGGACTGGGAGTATTGTTAATTTATGGAGAATTACCTCTTTCTGATGTATCTGCATAAAGCCATTCTTATACCCTCATCTTAGCCTAAACAGTAGTACATATTACTTAAGCAAAACGCGCATATGCACGTTCACGAAACTATGGAAGCCTCGGCATTCAGAGCCTACTCTGCCGATAATGCAAGCATAGAAGAAGAAATTCGCTGTTTACAGTGTGCCAAGAGTGCCACAGCTGCAGACGAACCGGGACAAACACAGGAGGGGTTGGATATTGATTTAAAAGAAAGAAATAAAAAGAGAACGCGCAAACTTATCTGCTGTGGTTTCCGTAGTTTTGTGAACGTGCATCGGCGTGCTTGCAGGAGATGTGATGCAGAACTGTTTAGGCTCTAAAAATATACTAAATGATGTTTTTTCGAGTAAATTATGGACGCTACCCACTCAGGACACTTGGATTACATTGGACGAGCAGTATGGAGGAATATTGACAAGTTTTTGTGGACTTTTATGGACCTTTTTGGCTCGGCCACAATCGAACTCCATTATATGAAAGTTGGGGGAAAACGAGAAGCCTTCCTGATCGCCGGCTGCCTTTTAGATATTAAAAAAGTGCTCTATAGTCTTGCTCACCATGAGGGTAAGTGGAAAAGTCATCATACTGTGGGGGTACTATTGCTGTAAGAGGTACATGTACCTGTCGCGAAGGGCGTCCATGAGAATTCACGACACTATACGGAAGCTGCGGCAGACGAGATTGCACATTCTGTTTTTCTTTCTTTCTTTTAGATCAATCGCCAGCCCCTCTTGTGTTTGTCCCGGTTTGTCCACAGCTTGTACGCTCTTAGCACAATGTAAACAGCAAACTTCTTCTTCTACACTTGCATTATCTGCAGAGTAGGAGCTGAACGCCTCTGCTAGCGTAGAGTCATGAACTCTCGTGGCAGCTACATGTACTGTTTATGCTATAAAAATTTACTAAATTATGTAGTTTCGAGTAAATTATGAGTAAATTATACCCACTCAGGACACTTGGATTACATTGGACAAGCAGTATGGAGGAATATTGACAAGTTTTTGTTGACTTTTATCGCCCTTTTTTGATCGGGCACAATCGAACTCCATTATATGAAAGTTCTGGGGAAAACAAAAACCTGTCCGATCTGCGGCTGCATTTGAGATATTAAAAAAGTGCTCCAGAGTCTTGCTCAGCATGAGGGTGAGTAGAAAATGAACACACATCATTCTTTGGGTGGACTATTCCTTTAAAAGTGCAAAATATGACAACACTGGAGTCATACAATAAAAAGAATAGTCAGGTATTACACAAGAAAGCCCTCAGGCTTATTCCCATCGTGGTTCCTATGAGTCATGTCATGTATAATACATCAGACTAGATCAAATACATAAGCATTACACAGACAACAACACAATAGATATGACAAATAATAACCAAATAATCCAAACACGTATAAAATGTATATAAAACATTAACCTCTGCGCTTTATTTTCAAAGTTTTTTAAAACTACGCAAACTGCTCATTTCCTTAAGAGTGCCAGGAGGGCTATCATGATAAAAAAAAAAGTCTCTTTGAAACAGTTAGTCTTCACTCTAGGTCAGTAGTTCAACCATTTTTCTACAAAATAACCCTGTGAAATATATTTTCAGCCTAGTATCCCTTATGTGCTGCAAAGTATTTTTGGTTGGAAAAATGTGTTCGAAAAAATGGATTACAGGAAAAAAAATATGGCACTTTGTCATTTATGTCTGGTTTATAAAACTGGAACTGTGTAAAACAATTGTACTTTTGCCTTCTTTGGCCCTTGGGCCTCTTTCTTTTAAGTCAGATTTCTACTGCACTTCAACCATGAGTTCATTGTTTGCGTTATCAAGGTGACAGTGATTGATGTCATCTGGCTCATAACAGGTTGGGCTAAACCATGTTGGTATGTGGAAAACAGGTTTAATAGTGTGAAACTAAGTTTAAACTCAGTTTATAAAGGTACTCTTACATGCATGGGATTTTTTTAGATACATTTTATGAAGGAATATTTTTTCATTTATTAAAACAACATAGATACAGTGAGTACAGAAAGTATTCAGACACCTTTAAAGTTTTCACTCTTTGTTTCTTTGCAGCTATTTATTAAAATAAAAAAGTGAATTTTATTTCTTATGAATGTACACTCAGCACCCCATCTTGACAGAAAAAGAATAAATGTAGAAATTTTTGCAAATTTATTACAAAAAGAAAAACTGAAATATCACATGATTGTAAGTATTCAGACCCTTTGCAGTGACACTCATATTTAACTCATATTCTGTCCATTTCTTCTGATCCTCCTTGAGATGGTTCTACTCCTTCATTGGAGTCCAGCTGTGTTTAATTAAACTGATTGGACTTGATTAGGAAAGACACACACCTGTCTATATAAGACCTTCCAGCTCACAGTGCATGTCAGAGCAGATGAGGATCATGAGGTGGAAGGAACTGTCCAAGGAGCTCAGAGACAGAATTGTGGTGAGACACAGATCTGGACAAGGTTACAAAAGAGTTTCTGCAGCACTAAAGGTTCCTAAGAGCACGGTGGCCTCCATAGTCCTTAAATGGAAGAAGTTTGGGACGACCAGAACTCTTCCTAGACCCGGCCGTCCAGCCAAACTGAGCAATTGTGGGAGAAGAGCCTTGGTGAGAGAGTAAAGAAGAAGGCAAAGATCACTGTGGCTGAGCTCCAGAGATGCAGCAGGGAGATGGAGAAAGTTCCACAAAGTCAACTATCACTGCAGCCTCCACCAGTCGGGGCTTTATGGCAGAGTGGCCCGATGGAAGCCTCTCCTCAGTGCAGACATATGAAAGCGCTGCATAGGGTTTGTAAAAAACACATGAAGGACTCTCAGACTGTAAGAAATAAGATTCTCTGGTCTGATGAGACCAAGACTGAACTTTTTGGAGTTAATTCTAAGCGGTATGTGTGGAGAAAACCAGGCACTGCTCATCACCTGCCCAATACCATCCCAACAGTGAAACATGGTGGTGGCAGCATCATGCTATGGGGGTGTTTTTCAGCTGCAGGGACAGGACGACTGGTTGCAGTTGAAGGAAAGATGAATGCAGCAAAGTACAGAGAGATCCTGGAAGAAAAGCTCTTCCAGAGTTCAGGACCTCAGACTGGGCCGAAGGTTCACCTTCCAACAAGACAATGACCCTCACACACAGCTGAAATAACAAAGGAGCGGATCAGAACAACTCTGGACCATTCTGGACCGGCCCAGCCAGAACCCTGACTTAAACCCAACTGAGCATCCTGGAGAGACCTGAAGATGGCTGAACACCACCGTTCACCATCCAACCTGACAGAACTGGAGAGGATCTGCAAGTAAGATAGATGACAGAAGATCCAAAATCCAGATGTGAAACACTTGTTGCATCATTCCCAAGAAGACTCATGGATGTACGAGCTCAAAATATGCTTCTACTCAGTACTGAGCAAAGGGTCTGAAACAAAGTGTGAAAAGTTTAAAGGGGTCTGAATACTTTCCGTACCCACTGTACGTTGGGGTTGGACCTCATTTAAAACTTTCCTGAAAATCTGGAGTCTGAAAGTGACTGAGTTTTTTTCATTTTGCCCACAAGAGTGCGCTGTCCACAACATCAGATTTGATTCTGCTCCTTTGTTTATGTCACCTAAGGAGGCTACACTCTGCTTTGCTATGTCAAGCTATGCTATCTGCACTATAATATATTAATATTACAGTTTTTTCCCCAGTGGAACTGAATCTAAATGAAATTAAAGTTTTATTTTATATACACGAATATTTCAACCCACATTTTCACAAAGTTAAATATTGTGGACCAGTGAATTTAAACTTCCACACTGACTCAGGCAGCAGTTTTCTTCAATGATGCTTCTCTCCACTTAGCAGCAGCAGTGTTCCCTTTTTTTTGTATTGCCCTTATGCATGAATAAAAACTTCTTCCTCCATTCAGGTTAAATTCTGAGCTTTTTATCAGCGGTTGCCTGCATGGTGAATCCAGGTATCGGGGCTCCAATGATGATGGCTTTTTGTTGTGGTTCCCAATTCTGGGTAAAGATACTCTAGTGCTGTCCTGATCCCACTTTTTCACTTCAGATACTGACGCCAATACCACAGCTCAAGTATCAGCCAATGCCTGATATACAGTAGATACATAGCTGTATTTCGGGCCAAAGATTATGCATATGGCTCTGATATTTGATTTCATTCTTGGTTTGTTAAGCGTGTCTGTTTTGTGGACCCTCACCTCTAAAAACCCGGGCTTTACAGGTTAAAAAAATAAGTTCATAACAGCAAGTATGAGCAAAAACTGACCCATTTATTATTTACCAATGAGTATGAATATGATGAATCTTAAACTTACAAAAATAATAAAATATACAATAATTTCAAATAAATTAAGACCCAGTCAGGAGGAAGTGCTTAAAAGAAAAGTTAGAATGAGTTTTCTGGATTTGCGCACCTAGATTGGCAAATTTTGACGCATTCCGATCCACGTCTTTTAATCGTTAGTGGTATCCGATAACGATACTGGTATCGGATCGGGACAATCCTAAAGAGTTCAAATTCAAAGTAGCTGATCTGGAACTGATGACTCAAGAGTTGCTCAGTTCAAAATAAATCAACCCCTGCTCTTCAGCTGTATTATGTGTCTTCCAAACCTCAGTGTTAAATGTGAATAATCTCATATCAGGTGATGTCATACATAAAGTTGAGATGCTAAGAATTGGTGATTGTAAATGAAGATCAGTCACAGACGTAATCTGACCTGATTCTTATGGTAAAAACCGTATTATGCGTTTTAATGAACAAAATAGAATAGAATAGAACTCGCTTTGGTGCAATATTTATAAAATGAGCATAAAAAAAAGCAATATTAGCATAAAATAAGACTAAATATTTACAATATCTACAAAATATGTACAGTACTAAATAAACACAAAAAATTCATAATTAAAAAAAAAAAGTGATTAAACTGCCCTTTTCAATCTCTGCCGATCTAAAACCCTGTGCACGCCCCTGCTCCTCCCTCATTTGAGACTTGGCTGAGCTGGTCAGCCCTTAATTTTTGCTGGATGCTGCCCATATACCGTTAAGAGAGTGCTGCCGGTGTTGTATTTTTCACGAACGAGCTGACTTTTTGTAGTGTACGACAAGAGTTGGATTCCGTTGGGGAGTTGAATAATCAGAAGGGGTGGGACTTTCTTTTGATATGCACTGCAGTCCATTATATGAAAGACGGAAATATGGGCAGATCTCGAATGACAGGGAAATCACTGGTATTAGTGACAGAGAGTGATGCCAACTAAAAAAAAAAAACACAATCTAAAATAACATAATTAAAAACAAATAATTTCTCTTCTGGGAAAAAGATTTTTTCTTTAAGATTTAGAGTTGATTTGTTTGCTCTGGATCTAAATCCAGTTCTTTATATAAAGGCTTTGTTAATATGTTAAATGTATTGTCTTTAAACAAAAATATAAAAAGTGGAAAAAGTCTTACGAAAACACAAAATAAAGATGCCACATACACAAACCATTCATGACAGTTAAATTAGGCTAAACTAGAAGCTCTGAGTGATATTGAATGAAGAGTGGAACAGTGAAAGAGCGACTCATCTAGGGGAATCGAGTCACAAGAGACAAATCTTTAAAAAGAGACGGACTTCCCATCAATACCCGCGCGGAGTGATCTATGGACTCCACCCAGCTATCCGCCGAATCACTGCCCCAGCCTTCGCGTTGTTTGACGACCGCTCTGGGATATTTGGAGACGCCGAACTCGTCTGTAGTTTTTCCTCTTTTCCTGTGTGGTAATCTTTTTTTTCCACTGGCAAGTTTACCCTCAGAGCTGTAGTTCCCCCCCACCCCCATTTAGTTCTCCTTCTTTTAAATCTAGCATTCATTTCTTAAGCATGTCTTGGAACAGCTACGTGGACAACCTGATGGCAGACGGCACCTGTCAGGATGCCGCCATTGCTGGCTATACGGACACCAAATATGTCTGGGCAGCGCAATCCGGTTGTACCTTCGAAAACATTACGGTAAGAATTAAAATGAGATGATAAAGCTGACACCTTGGTAGTGTTTGTCAGTGGGATACGTCCCTCGCGGACGCCCACCAGACTTCACGCTCTGCCGCGGTCTGGAACTGAGCTAGCTCAGCGAGCTAACTAGCTAATCGCTGGGTATCCTGGGCTGTCTGCTAGCTGCTAATGTGTCGGGATTAGACGTGCGGATCAGATGTTTTTGGCGGAGCACGAGCCGTGCTAATAACAAAAAAGCGGCGAGAAGACCCCATCAACAGAGGTGATTTAGCTTGGTTCAGCTTTACCAGCTACCTGCGGGTTAAAACTGAACGCTGACATCTGTTGGTCTTATCCAGCTTTAGTGATGATGTTAGTGGGGAACATTTGTGTTTGTAGGTTGGAAGTCAGGACGATGGAGCCAGTAGGGCGCATGCAGGGAAATTCTCCAAGCCTTCATGGCAGCCCTGCATGATATTCTATGGGCGTTTTCACATGGCGTGCTCGGGGCCGATCGTTGATTCTTGTGTTGCGTTCACATGCCAGTGCTTGAACCAGGCCCGGGCACGCTTGGGAATTTCAGTGCCTGTGGCAGTGTTGCGGAAACTTCGTTGATCGCTAAAAACCGAGGAAGCAACAAACCCTTACGTCACCAGCCAAGGGGACGGGTTAGTTTTTCAACAAGGAAGGAAACTCGTTTGGTTACTTGGAGAGATTTCTTGTCTGCTTTGGATGCAAACCGGGGATGTCAAACCAGCCACTGTCGATCAACGTTAGACGATCCGATCGCCCGAGAGGCGTGCACAGTTACGCCATCATCATGATAAAAAAAACCAACAACAAAAAAAAACACCTGGTGGTTTTGCGGCTCATCTATGTCACTATGTTGGCAGCTGTAAGCAGTTATTTACGGAGTCTGTGTAAGATAGAAGTGTCGGCGGCTCAAAATTTAATTTTGGTTTGGGTTTTTGTGTGGAGTATGTCATTTACGCTGATGTCTCGATTCAATAAAGTTATTGTTCAAATATATGCGCGAATTATTTCTTTTGTGACTAAAAAGAAAGGTAATATAGCAGCCCCTGTGGCGCAGGGAAGTGTTTGGTAAACAAGCAAGAAGAGGATGAACCATAGACTGTATATAATTACTGGACGTAGCTTCCGGTCTCTTCTGAATAGAGAAATGTGAAGCCAGGTGGGCGTGTCTTACCGTCGCCATCTTGCCGTGTCACGTACGTCGTCACTCCAGGAAAATACTAAAATGGGCACAGCGCGGCCGCGGGGCAAATGATTGACAGCTGACGTACTGTGGGCTAAACGCTAACTGAGCTAACACGAAACTAAGAGGAGCTAACAAAGATAAGCCCCCTAAGCGGCATGGTTAAGGTAAGATATGCTTAGACTTGCAATTCGCTGACTAAACACCGCCGTTGTGCGACTCTGTAACAAACTGAGACCTTATTAAGAGCAAAGAAGGAGCTAACTAGGAGCCTCCGGTCGGCAGGCGGAGCTTCCGGTCTGCCGCATGTCAATCATAAGGACACGCCCTTAATTATGTGTAATTTGAAGAATAAATAACATCTAAACGAATGAGTTATAAAAAAATTCACCCCCTCACAGTTGACATGAAGGAAACTTGACCTAATAAACCTAAAATGATTTTTTGAACCAGGCTGTAAACCTGTTTATTTCTGCTGTGAAGTTGGCGTTTTTAACATGGGAGTCTATGGGGTTTGCTCGCTCTTGGAGCCAGCCCCTAGCGGATGAAGGGAGCATTACACTATTTGCAACGAGGAAGCGAGCTTCACTGTTCTGAGGCGGAGTTTGCCCCTTGGGATGAACAGAGGAGCAGGGCCGTTACAAGAAATTATGGGGCCCCAAGCAAAAATTAACTTGAAGGGCCCCCCCCCCCCCCCCCCAATAAAAAAAAATTGCTGCAAACATAGTATTTTTTACATTTAAAAATTTTTAAAATAGGACGCAACCACCCCCATACCGTAATAAAAAAATTATAGGATTACTTTTTATTAAATGGTTGGTCATAGCAGGGGGAACACACTCTGATGGAAACAGCGGAATGGGAATGGACGCAATCCAGGCCAAAACGGGCCCTTTCATTGACCCTCCACTGCTGACTGACTGTCAGTTGCAAGTGGATCGCAATTAGGGCTGGGCAATATATCGATATGAAAAATATATCGATATATTTTCAAATGAGATATGGAATCGGACCATATCGCCCATATCGAGATATAGAGTTTAGTGTGTGTTTGTTTTGTCTTTGTATATAAATGCTGACCTTACTAGGGTTTGCTACATTTAATTCTGTGTAATGTTCCTTACTTGCATGTGCGAGTATAATTACATACAGTATTTTACAGTATTTCTTTTTACATTTTATCATTCTTTGAACAGCTGAGCATTATTTCATCCGGACTTTTTAAATTAAACTATTTGTAATGTCATATTTGGCTCCGACTGGAACAAAATATTTACTCTCACTTTGTGCTAAAAATATCAAGATATATATCGTGTATCGATATTCAGCCTAAATATATCGAGATATGACTTTTGGTCCATATCGCCCAGCCCTAATCGCAATATCTCAACGAGAAAAGCTTAAAAGTGGGATTTTCAACTTCTGCATGTCCCATCTTAAAATTTCCAACAGTATATTGTAGCTAGTGTCTAAAATAAGAAAGAAAAGTGGTTTTGAAGCAGCTTGGGGTCTATGTAACTGCTTGAGTGCTGCCCGGTTAAAGCCATGGTGTCTTGGGGCCCCAGGCAATCACTAGGTTTGCTTGCCTTGTTGCAACGGCCCTGCAGAGAAGACGAAAAGAGCCTGCGTCCGTGGCGCGCACCTCCGCAGAAAAGTGAGAAGGAAAAAAGAGACAAAACGGCGGAATTAAGAGTTTATTACTCAGTCCTCAGCTGCACAGATCAATGAGCTCTGTCTGTATGGTGCTCCACTAGAAACAGATAAGTAGCCGACAGAGCAGAGCGCAGTTCTGGAGATTTTTCTATAACACATTATGGCAGTAAGTTATTTAAAAGTCGCCTTAAATATCGCAATTTAAAAAAAAGATCATGATCATCCCCTTCGATCACTAGCTGTGTTTACATGGACCCAAATATACCGATTGCTTTCTGTTTAAAAGCTCTTTCCGAATGAAAAGCGCCGAACCGAATTAATTTTCTTTCGGTTTCACAGGGGTAGAAAATTCCTTTCCCCAAACCGAACAGTTTGTCATGTAAACGCTCAATCAGAAAGTTGTGAAGTTGCGCTCTTACCACGCTTGCTTCGATGAGAGGTCAACGTGCAACAAGTGACGTTTCCTCACTTTGACAGATGGCTGTGAACAACGTAATTCCCTGGACAGCAACAGAAAGTTTGTTTTTAACTCAAACTCTGTCTCTACGGCTTTTCCACCTAGTTGTTTCTGCAGTGGGAGCGCACGAGGATCAGCTACTGCTGGATTAAAGTCCTGCAGAAACCACGACTGTGACGATCAGCTGTTTGTAGACCTCCGTCTTTAATAAATAATGTGATGTAACATCATTCTGCGCATATCAGACAGGATTATTCTGAATAAATATTGGTGCTTGTACACGCCAGATCGGAATGAATTAGGTCCCATGTAAACAGCTGCTCTGAAATCCTCAATCAGAATAATTTCATTCCAAAGGGAAAAAAGTCTCCATGTAAACGTACCCACTGACAGACAATCCGATCGAAAATCACTCCATCCTTAATGCAGCCAGACCCAGACACACACCGATAACAACTAAAAGGAGAAGATGAATGACAACAAAGATAAACATGCCGGTAAGGTCGAGTTTTGATTTGGTCACTGCTGCCTGCTGGGTGAGTAGCCCACATGTCACATCCGGCACGGCCTGGATTGTGTTCACACAGCGCATTCTTCCCTGCCCGAGCGTGGGTGGCCCAGGCCCTGGACCACCTCTCGACCTGGGCCGCCCGGGCCTGTTTGCTTTCACGTGGACAAATTACGTTGCTTTTGTGGTCAATCGTGCTCGGACACGTGCCATGGTGAAAAGGCCCTATGATTGCACCTTTGATGTGCAGCTAACAACTTCTTATATTTTCTACTCATTACTGTGTTGTGTCAAACCTTGTCTTTGCAGATCCTGCAGGTCTCTGCAATGCTGCTTGCGTTGATTTCACAAGATGCAAAAGTGTACTCTGTCCACAGATGAAAAGCTTATTGTCCATTTGAGTCTCATCCAAAGCTTCTGACAATCCTGTTGCTTTGCATCGTCTCTTTCAGGCTCAGGAAATAGATGTCCTCACCAGTAAAGACAGAGAGACCTTTTTCACCAATGGTCTCACTCTGGGCTCAAAGAAGTGCTCTGCCCTCAGAGACAGCCTCCACGTTGATGGGGACTGGACGATGGACATCCGGACCAAGAGCCAAGGAGGAGAACCTACATTCAACATTTCTGTGGGAAAAGCTGGGAAAGGTAAACTCTTTGTCTGTGCGGCAGTGAAGTAAGCGCCCAGTCTGTGCTGCTGGTTTTCCCTTTTAGAAAAGGAACTGGGACGTGAGTGCAGGTAGGGTCACACGGACACTTTTGTCATGATTAACATTCTCTAGTCCAGAAAAGGGATGAGATCTGTGTTTTTTGTGCCATGCGACCGAGCCGAAAGTCCGGAACAGTTGTCAAAACGGAACGGTTGGAAGAGGCCGTCTGCGCGTCTACACACCGAGTAATGAGACACACAGGACACGTTTCTTTGGACTTCATGCTGGCTCTCCCTCAGTCAGCATGCTCTGCTGCACTGACGAGGGGCCGTTCTTTATTCAAACATTTAATAAAGAACATTCACACAAACGTCAATTACGACACATGTACGTGCATAGATTGTCTATTAGTGACAGACATCTCACTCTAACAGGTGGTGACGCCACCAGCTGGACTTGAGTTTTGCCGCGTCTTTCTATTTGCATCACGGCGTGATGACGATGGTTTCGTCCTCAAAACGTTTCAGAAAACAACTATGAGACCGCGCAGAGTTGTCGGACGCCTGCTGCGAGAATCCAGATCGTTCGAGTTTAGTTTGTTTGAGGAAACCCATGAGACAATGCTCTTACCAATTCTTATACATCTAGTACTACAGATGCACCGATCCAGTTTCTTCCGTTCCAAACCGATACAATACCTGGGCTGAGCGTATCGGGCTAATATCTGATACTGATACCCAGGGCTTGACATTAACTTTTTTGCTCACCAGCCACGGTCGCCAGTGGTTTTCCAAAGTTACGAGCCACTTAACATTTTCACTAGCCACAATCAGTTGTTGAGAAAAGATGTTTAATATGATTAAAGCCAATCATGACCTGCTAAAGTTTACTTAAACTAGATCTACAAGCTTTTTAAACGTTTAACACTCTTGTACAGATTCATATGAAGGCTACATAAAGTGTTTAACACTCCAGGTCATTATCAATCATTCAGCTCTGATAGGGTTCTGTGTAAAGCAACTTTTATATGAAAATATGCAGCATACTGTACAAAGTAATAAAAAATGTGGTTTCTTTTTGCATTTTAAAAATGGTGCAGGGGAGTAAAAGATTAATTTAAAAGATAAAAACTAAACTGGAAAAAAATCTGAAAAGAATCCCTGTTTCAGTATTTATTTACTGCAGTAGACTAAATAGACAACTACAGGGATGAAAATATCAAAACAAGAGAGATCGCTAAATCTTTTCACCCCCACAGCCTTCATCCTACAGTCGCTGTCTGGTTAATAATAATAATAAGAAGAAGAATGGATTTGATATATATTGTGCTTTTTACTGCTGAACACTCAAAGCGCTCACATTGGATCAATCATGTGTTCACTCCTCAGTAATAGTGGATGCTGCATCTTTGGGAATGGTTTATAAAACATGCTACCATGCACGTTCAGGATGTTTACATCCCAAACTTGCATTGACATGTTCGGCTCTATGAGCACACCGGAGCTTGGGCGGATCTCCGCTGGCCTGCAGGCAATCATTTTGGGCTCAGCCTCGTCACACAGGTAGACCACGTCTCCCGGTGAAGAAAACCAGCGGAAAATCACTTAATCCTTGTTAGTTATGATGTCTCCCATAGTGCTCGAGGCAGACACGTTAAATCTTCATCACTGCCCACAACCAGCGTTAAAACAGCTGCTGTATGAGGGATCTGGATTTGACACATTCGGGAAAAGACTGATGCTTCACGGTCCGACTCTGAGCCACATTCAGACAACTCGTGCTTTCTCATGTTGAACATGAACTAAGCGCTGCAGGTAGAACTGTGAAGATCGGACGTGTAGGAGGAAAGTCAGGAGTCCCCTTTGGAAAGCCGATCTCAGCTTCACAACTGCGCTCTCCACAGGAACCGCCTCTAGTGACGTCGGCCACAAATGGGCCAATGAGCAAACACTGTGCGCAGGCAGTGCTCATGGGAGTTGTAGTCTTTTAGTCTAACATTAAGTTCGTTTTTTATTTCAGATGCCGTTAATAGAATTCAACCTGCCAAAGTGGCTAGTTAGTGTACCCGTGTTACCCGCCACTGCTGAAATTCACCTGCATTTAGCGGGTTGGCGGGTGTTAATGTCAAGCCGTGCCGATACCGCCGTCGTAGGGATGCACGATATAATCAGCCCCGTATTGGATATCGGCCACCCACCAATATTTAATTGATATTTATACCGCTGCCGCTGTATACACCAGAGAAAAATATAATCAACGGCATATTTACCCACAAAAACGCAGGTAAAACGTCCCGCTGCAGGAGAGACGGGACTCTGAGCTCAGGACTCAAAGTAGCATCAACAAGCTAGTAAAAGCTTAGAAATAGGTCCAAAATATAGGAAAGACGGGGGAGATGTCTGTGTGTCATGGGGGTGTAGGGGGGTACGAACTTTAAGACAGTGAAAGGACGCCATTAGGGGAGCCCCGAGCTGAAATTGCTGAGTTCTGCTTTAAGGGTACAGGTCGCTGTGGGGACACAACAGGAAATCAACACATCCGTACCAAAACCAATCCGGCCCAGACCCACGGGTGGAAACGGGGCTTAGCATGCATCAGTTGTGAACGCTGACGCTGTTTTATAGACTGCACTGCAGATCAGTTTTAGATTTTCTTTTTTAATCAAGTGCTCCATAAACTAGACGTAAAAGTTCAGGGAAGAAGGAGACCAAAGATAGAGTTCACATTAAACACAGCAGTATCACTGTGTTGAGTCATCGTAGCCTTTTTCAGACTTGCATTGCGGAACATGAGCGGTAAAGTTCGTCCGCTCTTTAAACGGACTCGTCTTTTTAAACCTGCCGCTTCGTCGCGGACTTATCGCGTCCCGGCTGCTTTAGGACATCAGGAGCTATTGTTTCACTGACCGTACAGAAAAAACTCATGTTCATCATGTCCTCTTACAATTAGTTTTTTCTTTGTTCAGACATCAATAGGGCGATAATTAAGGGTTTCCAAACTTTCCCTTCTTACTGTATTTTAAAAAGCAGCTACCCCCTACAGGTGGAATTTGTAAGATCTGACGTGCTGAAGTTGAAAATCCCAGTTTTAAGCTTGAAAAGTCTTTTTGGTTTTAATAGTTTTGATGTTATGATTAGCTTTGTATCGTCCTCAAAATTATTCAAACCCTCCAATTAAAGAGGGAAAAAAATCAGCTATCAGTGAAATAAGTTGAAATTGATAAAAGTAATAATAAATAAAAATTCTATAAAAATCATGACATTGATTTTGAATTGTGGTTTGAAGGAAATATTAAGAACAAACATACAAAAAGTAAAATAAGTAAATAAACATGATGGGGCTCGGGAGCTAAAAATTTTGTTGAGTAACACTTTGAGGCAATCACTGCAATCAGGTATTCAAAAAGATTTCTACACCTGTTAAGTTTTTTTCATCCTCTGTTCATGGGAAAGGTCCTGTTAAGTGTCTGGGACAGTTTTTTTTTTATTTTTTTATGATTATTTCCAACCACAATTCAAAAACAATACATCACTGAATTTGTCAATTTTAATTTAGCAGTTTCTTTAGTTTCTTACGCAGTGCAATTTCCCGCCCGATAAGTGCGGGTCACTACACAAGACTGACCTACTCATATGATGGCGTCCGAGAGAGAGAGGCTGTTTTTGTTGCTGCAGCTGAATAACAGAGATACTTTTGATGCAAAATGAAGACGATGGGGCGATTTTGGTATTTCCTCACTTCTTCAGCCAAATGTTCTTCAGTTGGACTCATATCTGCGTCTTCGTAGGCTAGCCGGTTTTAAAATGGCGCTGCTAGTGTTTACGTAGTGGTAGACCAATCACAGCCCTTGCCGTTTCTGTCGTCCCTTGACGGACACTTAAAAAATATTTTGTGCAGCCGAAGACGACGGAGAGGCTCTCCGACAGGCTCTCTGTCGACGTAGAGACCATAAATTAGGATTGAAGGAATAGTTCACCCACAGAGTGATGTGCCTTCATTTTCCACTCCCCCTCATGCTGAGCAAGACTCTGGAGCACTTTTTTTATATCTGAAATGCAGCCGAAGATCGGGAGGCTTTTTGTTATCGGCCGACTGTCATATGATGGAGTTCAACAGCGCTTAACACAAAAAGCCATCCATCCATAAAAGGTCCACAAAAACTTGTCAATATTCCTCCATACTGCTCGTCCAATGTAATTCAAGTGTCCTGAGTGGGTAGCGTCCATAATTTACTTGTAATGACTTGTAATCATTTAGTATTTTTTTATAGCCTAAACAGTAGAGCATCTTACTTCGACGCACGCCGATGCGAGTTCACAACACTACAGAAGCCGCGATAAACAAGATTGCGCGTGAGTTCTTTCTTTCTTTGTTTTAAATCAATAACCAACCCCTCGTGTCTGTCCACAGCTCGGTCGCTCTTAGCACAATGTAAACATTGAATTTCTTCTACTACGCTTGCATTATCGGCAGAGTAGGTGCTGAACGTGGCGGCTTCCGTAGTGTCATGAACTCGCTTCGGCGCGCTTTGTGAAAGTAAGGTGTTCTACTGTTTCGGCTATAAAGATATACTAAACGATGTTGTTTCAACTAAATTATGGACGCTACCCACTCAGGACACTTGGATTACATTGGAGTGTGCAGTGTGGAGGAATATTGACAAGTTTTTGTGGACCTTTATGGATCTTTTTGGGTTGAGCGTCGGTGAACTGCATTATATGACAGCCGGACGATAACAAAAAAAGCCTCCCGATGTCCGGCTGCATTTGAGATATTAAAGTGCTTCAGAGTCTTGCTCACCATGAGAGTGAGTAGAAAATGAACGCACATCATTCTGTGGGTGAACTATTCCTTTAATACTTACTCCACGTCAAAAGTGACAGCCTTGTGTGACCTTGTTCCTTTGCGCTGATGCACCTTCAACTTCTTCAATATAGGATTCATCAGTTTGTTTCATAATATTAATCAATCTTTTCTGTCTCAGACATTTCCATGTCCATGTCAGTCATTTTGAATGCTGTTAAAGGGCTCCAACCACACTTAAGCCCCTCTGGCTCTGAACAAACATGTGGGTCCGACATGTATTTCTCAGAGCCAGAGGAGCCAGAAGGGCGAAGTCCACTTACGCCCTTCTGGCTCCTAACATTACTCACACTTTTGTGTTGGGTCTTTATTGTTTTGTTGCTTTATTCAATACAGTTCGATCTCAGTTTGGTCTTTTGGCACCATTGGATAGAGCTCATTGAGACCTTTAATTTGATATATTAAACCCATATTCGCCCAAAATGCTACTTTCCCCCCTCTGGCTAATTGGAGGGTACGAATAATTTTGAGGACAACTGTATGTGTGTTATCTTTACTGGCTTTTAGTAGCCAAAATTGATCAGTTATTAGCATCAGTTTAAAAAAAAAAGGTTATTGTACATCCCTAGAAATCTGCTAAGTTCGTTTCTCACTTAAAACAAGAGAAAAAAACTTGTATGCTAAAATGTGCCTCTAAATGCTTAATGAGAAGCAAAACCTAAACCTACTGTCTTTTAGTTTTCCAGAACTCCTTGTCTTCCTGTAACGACTCCTCTGCATTCTTTCCTTTACAGTGAGGAAGCATGAAGTGTTGGAAGATATTTTGTAGAACCAACAGGCCCATTGAGACGATGCATATTAGTCTGATTTATAGTTGCTGAGGTTTCATGAGCCTTTTGAATGCAAGCTGCATTTTCCATGTTTTCCCTGTAACCTCGTCCTGGGTTTAACTTTTCCTCTTTCTTTCTTTCTTGTTTTAGCTTTGGTGCTTGTAATGGGCAAAGAAGGGGTCCACGGAGGCGTACTGAATAAGAAGGCTTACACGATGGCTGATTACCTGAGGAAGGCTGGGTATTAATGTTTTCATGTTCTTAGATCGAAATGGAGGGACAAAAATGAGAGAAAATAACTGCTGTTAAGATTTCTCCTGCAAGCAGTCGAATGTCTGGAAAACTTTCAATAGCAGCGGAGAATGGTGAGATGCTGCCATCTTTGTTCACCCCCACTTCATCCTGAACGGGGAGGCTCTTCAGTCTTGTTCGTTTCTCTCATTTTTTGTCCTTGTGCACTCCAGTACTGGTTATACTGGAAAGGAGGCACCCATGGTGAGATCTTCAAGAAGATGGCTCGTCTCTTCCTGATACACAGTTTAACTCATTTTCTAATCAGCCGTTCACTCGTCCACATCGTGCTCTTCATGCTTTTGGCTCCACAGTCACGGCATTGTCCTCCAGATGTTTATTAACCAGAAGTGTAAAAAACAAATTTGGACTGGCCTTCTGTGGTGTCAGCCACCGGCCAGAGGAAGCACACATGTAGTGGTGACGCCTCTGTGAGCAGCACTGAACAGATTTATATTTGTTTCTCTTTAAATCGGTGACTGGGATTGAAAAGTTGCTGCCTACCCCTGAGCGGACCAGGCCCGGGCCTGTTGGCGTCTGCACGGCCCTTTTTATTCCAACCACAAGCAGCTTCTCATCAAGTCTTCAGACTTCCTTCACAAGGTTTCTCCCCGTCGCATCTTTAATGTGGTCCTGCAGTTAGTAACGTGGCGTTTGGCTGGCGTGAGTGTAACGCATTGCCGTACATCTTCACGTCTTGGTGTCTCTGGCCACAGAGACCTACCACACTACACACCTGTGAGGTTGCCACCCACTTGGACCAGTTATTCTCCTTTTTCTTTGAGGGTTTCAGGTGTTTCCTGTAATTCTGATGGATGATTGTGAGCATCACCTGTTTATTACAAGTTTCTGAGACAACTTCAGATGATCATTGAAGGTGTAACTGCTTGAAATTTACTATTTGTTCATTAACCAAACGAAATGTTATGTTACTGCAGGATGAATACATTCTGACTGTAGACGAGGGGCCAAGATATAACATCTGCGGACTATTATTGTGCTTTAGTCATCACATGTATTCACTAACTGTCATTGTATGGTAGGTAATGCATTTAAGAGGGTGCGGGTGTACACTAAACATATTGGTAATGGTGTTTGTTGGAACAAGAACATTTGTAAGTCTTGTAAAATTTCACTTAAAATAAAGTTCTGTGCCATAAAATCTTTATCTGATCTGTTGTTGGTATGAGTTGGGTTTTCTCTTCTTCCTCTGCAAGACGTAACTTCTAACGGCACGTTCCCAAAGGGGTGTATTTGCATCTGTTAACATGAAACTTTGTGGAAGATGTATGAACAGATTTTTTTTTTTCTTTTTTATTGGAAACTTCTGCCACAATCTATTTCAAATGCCATGAATGGATGATGTAACTTGCTTACGGACAGATGAAATAAAAACTGTTCCAATCAGACAAAAATCATCTCTGTCTCATCTGTTGCCTTGAGTTTAAACCAAAGACAAATGTATATGGCCGTTTATTTGATTTCGGGCCCTTGTGTTTTCTTTTTCTCAAAATGTCACTAAAAATTTAAATGTCACAGTAACTCACCACACCCACCTTACCAACCGTCATCCTTCTGTGAGTTAAAAATATAAATTTGTTGATATTCATTCATTTAATATTTTCTTTAAAAAATGTTTTTTGTAGTCAGTTACTCCATAAAAACGTCACCACAATTGGGATGGTAATGACATTTTACCGTTTTTAGCCAACTGCTAAAATGTGAGCTAGAGTTAGCATAAATCTTTGTTCTTTTAAGTTTATACACAAAAATCTTTAAATATCTATGAACTACAAGCGGTTAGGTAATGACGTAATAACAATATCATGCAACTTTTCAGTATAAATGGGGAAAAAACTTGCTGTTCCAGTATGTCTTCCTTCTGTCCAGCATGTGCTTGAGTTGCAGCACAAACTGACAGGCCGTTAAAGAATCAGATTTCAAATAAACTTTGTTGATCTAAAAACATTTAACATGGTGGTAATGACCTCAATAGACATATACGCATAGACAACAGACATATTTCTTTGGAAAAAAAAAAATAGGATTAGACATTTTTGTCAAATATTTAAAAAATAATCACTACTATTGTATTTAAGGAATTTATACAAAAATTGCACAATTTTATCATTTTTTACTATAAAGCTAAAGTATTGCATATCAAAAAAATCTGTTCTGGGAACAGAGGGAAACGGTAAAATAGCACCACAAAAATACTTTAAAAATGTTGAAAAAATGCTCCAATGAATGGGAAATTTTAGACAGACATGAGAAATTTTGTACAATTACCACTCGTTAAAACATATTTATGCATGTATATATTTTTTTGTTAAAATTAATCTGATTTTGGGTCATAAAAACCATTATGTTTTAATTTTTTTGTTTTGTTTTGTTTTGCCCTTAACATAATTAACTGGCGGTTTGATCATTTGATCTGTATTGGGTTAATCAAACTTGTTTAATAGGGTCAAAGTTGAAAGATAGTTGGAATATGTGATTAACAATAAAAAAGGATCATTTCACAAAGAGACAAGTCTTCTCTGATTTAAAAAAAAAAAAATTGCCCAATATTTCAGATTTAGCTTTAGGTTCTTATAGAAAAAGTAAATTTTTCCATGTCATGAGTTTCGTGTACAATTCCTATCCAGTCTTCAATAGTTGGGCTACAGTCACTCAACCATCTTGTAGTTATTGCTTTTTTACTACATGCCAGCAATATTTGTAATAAATACATATCCTTTTTAAGTCTAGATGGTAGATTACCCAAGTAAATTACACTGAAAGTGGTAATTGAAGATCCTGAAATGAGTTCGTTTTGGTTAACTTACCACCTAAGTCCGGAAGAGAGACAACTTGGGACAATCCCATAATATGTGAAACAGACCTGCAGATTTATTATTATACATTTTCTCCAGCAGTAGCCCAGTTCAGAGATGCCAGTTTGTGATTTTTTGGTTGGGGGAGATATAAAGAATCTTATGTTATTCCATATTAACATCTTCAACTGAAATTCTCTCCAACTGGAGTGATTTTTTTTTTTTCAAATCAAGGTTTCCTATACATATATATATATATATATATATATATATACACTTTTTTTTTCACGGCACACAAAAAATACAAACTGGACAAAAAACAGGGGGTACAGAAAGTATTCAGACCCCTTTAAACATTTTACTCTTTGTTTCATTGTTCCATTTGCCAAAAATAAAAAAAAAGTTAATTTTATTTCTCATTGCTGTGCACTCAACTCCCCATCTTGACAGAAAAAAAATGACATTTATACATTTTTGGCAATTTATTAAAAGAAAAACTGAAATATTACATGGTCGAAAATATTCAGACCCTTTGCAGTGACAGAATATTTGACTCATATGCTGTCTATTTCTTCTGATCCTCCTTAAGATGGTTCTACTCCTTCATTGGAGTCCAGCTGTGTTTAATTAAACTGATTGGACTTGATTAGGAAAGACACACACCTGTCTATATAAGACCTTCCAGCTCACAGTGCATGTCAGAGCAAATGAGGATCATGGGGTGGTAGGAACTGTCCAAGGAGCTCAGAGACAGAACTGTGGCGAGACACAGATCTGGACATTCTGCAGCACTAAAGGTTCCTAAGAGCACGGTGGCCTCCATAGTCCTTAACCCTCTATGGCATGGTGTTGCCCTCAGGCAACAAACTACTATTTTGGCTCACACACCGCCCCTTTAATTTTTTTAAAAGTAAAACATCACATTAAAAGTCTGGTAAGTCTGTGACCAATTACACTACTCACAAAAAGTTAGGGATATTCAACTTTCGGTTTTTGGAGAACAGAATGATGCAGAATAAATATTTAACCATTGAACAATGTACATGTGCATTGAAAGGTTTAGAGAAAGTTTGATTCAGTTCACCTGGAAAGGTTGTAGTGGATTTTAGATTCATTCTGATGTCGTGGTTCAGTACACTGTACTTTGAAAGGAGGAACCAAAAAAGGACAGCGCCACCTAGTTTAAGTTAGAGGCTAGGAACTCTGACTAAAAGAGTGTACAAGGCTTTCAAAACCACAGAGTGAGCAGTGCAAGTCAACCAACCAAACCAGAAAATATATTTTAAAAGGATTTATTACAAAAGCTAAAAATAGATCGAGTCCTGAATTTTAAAGTCTTGGAACAAAAGGAAAACCGAGAGGGTGGCTGGCTGACGGAGTCCTGGCAGAGTGGCTTGACTTGTACTGTTAACACGGCTGGGCAGAGCTTCCCAACTCTGTCCAGGGGTCTGTCCCAAACCGCGCACTTGAGCACTTCAAACACTGTTTTTGAGTGTGTAGTGCACACATGGTGACATTTAAGCGACAATTTCAGTGCACTGAAAGTGCCAGGATGTTGCCCTAATCACGCCCAAAAATGCAGTGCAGAATGAAACACACTACTCGCACTAAACGGACGCCATCTTGTTGACGTGGAGGAAGAGGCGGGACTTTCAAACTGCCTTCAGAGCTGAATAATGGCGGTGAATGAAGTGGTGGCGACCCCTGCTGCATCAGAGATGGTATTGTACTTGATTTAAGAATGTTTATGAAATGATTTAGACA
Organism: Atherinomorus stipes; assembly: GCA_023101725.1. Classification (NCBI taxonomy): domain Eukaryota; kingdom Metazoa; phylum Chordata; class Actinopteri; order Atheriniformes; family Atherinidae; genus Atherinomorus; species Atherinomorus stipes. Next base: position 193,074 of record JALJCO010000306.1, on the reverse strand, counting down.
TAATTACTAATGTATACTGTGACATGTTACCAAGCTGTTCACTCCCTGATGACAGTTATGATCTGGTCATGTGTTTGAGGCTGCGGATATACCAGCTCAGAAGAGTTAGCTCACGTTAGAGGGTAATGCTAGTCCGTCACTTCCTGTAAGTGCAGTGCTCTGTTTGGGTCAGCATTTAGCGACAATAGTGTGCACTACAAATGAAGTACACAGTGCGTACTACGCACTGAATTCCAGTGCACTCAGGCAAGTGCGCGGATTGAGACACGGCCCAGGTTTGGTGCTACGTCCTCACTTCCTGGAGCAACAGGTTCCTGTCACCGGTCCTCCCAACCATAGACATCATATACGTAGACACCCCATTGGACGCTGCTGGCCACTAGGCTGACATGCCTATCGGGCGGCCATCTTGGGTCAGACCACAGTTCAGATCTCAGATTTCACAGTTCTCCCATTCATTCTGCTGTCAGAATAAACGGGAGGCTCCTCAGATCTCATATTAATCACATGTAAGACAACTCAAAAATAAAGTAAAATTTCACAATGAGCACTTAGATGACTCTACCATTTCAATAACCAAGACAAACTGGGAAAAAACTTTATTTGGATAACATTTATTTATTTAGAACCCAAAAAAATGTAAACTCAAGTGAATAAAGTCAAACTTTATTCCCTTGATTCAAACTGGATTCAGAGTTATGGAATCACTTGTCAGCCTTTATGCAAAGTTCTGACACTGGATTTTATGTATTTACTTTTTCTTTCCTTTTCCCTTTGTAATGCCCTTACTCTTTTGCATAACTATGTGTTCCGTGTACATTCTTTTTTTTTTTTTAAAGGACTTTTTGGGCACTAGTGGCCTTTATATGACAGTGAACAGGGACAGGAAAGGGGCAGAGAGAGTGGGGAGTGACATGCAGTAAATGGACCTGGACCGGAAATCGAACCGGGGCCAGCTGCGTTGAGGAACTGTAGCCTCGGTTCATGGGGCGGCTGCTCAACCAACTGAGCTAATCACTGCCCCTCGTGTACGTTCTTAACAAAGTTTAGAATAAATGAATGAATGATTAATTGATCAATTCTTATTAATAAGTGAATATTATTAATTAATAATAATAAATTAACTAATAACTCAATGAATTAATTAACACATTATGAATTAATTATTAATGAATGTGAATGAATTACTTGATCATTAACTAATTTATTGATTAATTAAAGGGACTTGAGGCAGGAATTTGAAAAAAAACAAACATGAATGTCCCTTTTTTCATACTAATGGGTGATGAAGCGCTAAATACCAAAAATAACGTTTCCACCCATGTTTCTCGCCGTTGCCTTGAACAGGCTGTGTGCTGCAAAATGCGCTGCAATTCGGTGTCCGAATTTCCCGCGCTGCCCTGCGGACGTGACGTCAAATGACGCTACATCCGCAGTTTTAATGCAGGAAAAGACGGTCAAGTTAAATAAAAACACTGTAAGCGATAGTAATGGATTTTTCTGTCGTCAGAATACGATCTAGATCAACTGAAAGACACTAAAAATTGTAACTACGAAGAAAAAGCTTAGTAAACAACATTATAGTTTTCCAGCTCTGCCATGTGGACGTGACGTCACATGACGCTACATCCGCTTTTTAAATAGACAAGCCGGTCGCGGTAAATTCAAACACTGTAAGCGATAGTTATGGATTATTCTGCCGTCAGCAAACGATCCAGATCAACTGAAAGACACTAAAAAGTATAACTACAGAGAGAAAGGTGAGTAAACAGCATCATAGCTTCTGTTTGTGCACGCTCCCGTGACGGCTTGGCTCATGGCTGCAGTTACCTGAAGCGCCAGTCGCGGCAGTCGTGAGTTTCGTTTCTTAATCTTGCCTCAAGTCCCTTTAAATTTTACTGTTGTGTCAGGCTTATAGTGTTTCAATAACACAATAAAATAAATAAAGCACACAGTGTTTCAATAACACAATAAAATAAATATATATATATATATATATATATATATATATATATATATATATATATATAAGATATATAAGACTATATATAAGTCTTATATATATATATATATATATATAAAATGTGTATATACTGTATATACATATATAAAATGTATGTGTGTGTGTTTTATTTATTCTTTTATTGTGTTATTGAAACACTATAAGCCTGCCACAACAGTCAGGCTTATAGTGTGTGTATATACACACACTATAAGCCTGACTGTTGTGTCATATATACACACAGTGTATATATTCACACGAGATCAGGTTTATACTCCTCTATTTGAAGAAAAGTGGAGATGCTTTGCAGGTTTGCTACCATCAATACATAAACAAAATTCCATATATAAAGCTAAGCAATCGTTCATCATTCATTCATTCATTTTCTGTACCGCCTATCCAGTTCAGGGTCGCGGGGGTTGTCAGGTGAGAGGCAGGGTACACCCTGGGCAGGTCGCCAGTCTGTCACAGGACCAACACAGAGAGACAGACAACCATGCACGCTCGCATTCATTCCTAGGGACAATTTAGAGTGATCAATTAACCTAACATGCATGTCTTTGGATGGTGGGAGGAAGCCAGAGTACCCGGAGAGAACCCAAGCTTACACGGGGAGAACATGCAAACTCCACACAGGAAGGCCACGGTTGGAATTGTTCAAACCTCCTCCCCAGCCAGGAATCGAACCAGCGACCTTCTTACTGTGAGACTGCGGTGCTAACCACCACACCACTGTGCAATTGTTTAATTCAGTCAAATAGTCCCGTGCAGCCCGTAAAAGGGTGGCATTTTCAGTCAGTCCATTTATCTGAAAATCGGCTGAAAATTCACCGGGTTAAGCAGGTCTGAACATGAGAAATACCGCTTTCCTTACTAGGCACATGCGTTCACTCTGACAGCAGCCTGGTCTGACCCAAGATGGCTGCTCTGTCGGCACGTCTCAAACCCACGGATGCTGGGTCTACTGGTGTCTATGCTCCCGACGGCCGAGCCGCTGTGAAGAATAGGATACTCCGGGCAGTCAATTTGTCCACACAGGGAGCAGCTAGCATGCAGCCACTGCTGCGACCACAGTTGATACAAACGCCAGAGTTCGGAAGCGTTACTTACTCACAGGGGCAGAGTAACTCTGCCCGCTTGCTGTGTTGTGCGCCGTACTCTGGCCGTCTTTTCTTCCTTGCTCGTGTTGCTGTTTGTCACCACTGCTCAAGGTTGCACTTCCTCCGTTCGCCACCGTTCCTCCTACCCTCACGCCCTCCCTTTGTCTCCGCTCTCCACCCTATTAAAGTAGTCCATCTCTCTCGCCTGCGCCGCCAGCCCCTTTACTCATTGGAGCACCAGTCAAATTGCCTCAGGTGTAGGCATTTGTGGGATTAGCCAACAAGATGTAAAACACACAGGAAGTAAAATGCACTTCAAAATAAAACCACGCAATAAAACAGAACATGCAGAAAACAAGTCTATACATAGTCATCCTGTGACATCCCCCCACACTTAAAGAGTGGCAGTCCCTGCAACTTCAATCTTCATCTGGCCTAAAACGAGCTGGTGGCTGCCCAAAATTGGACCTAGCTGAGTGACGTGGCCTCTGTGGTGCCTCTGGCACATTTTCAACAGGCATGTCTGGTTGGTTAAGGAAAAAATAACTAGGGATCTGGTTTACAGACGGAGTTCTCTGTGAGGGCCTCAGTCTGTTGAATGTCCTCAGCTGGTCCCATGCAGGGTTTCAGCGAGTTCCGGTGGAGAGTCTTCTCTTTCCCCCCTTTTTCAGGTCTAATTTTGTAGACGACTCCAGTGTCGCCCATCTGTCCCAGCACCACATAAGGCTCTGGGTCCCAACCTGGGTGAAGCTTACCCTGACCCTTGCAGCACCCACACCCTCTCTCACCTGGGGCTAGAGGTAAAGCTTTAGCTTTCCGGTCATACAAGCATTTATTGTGATCGCCGGCCCTTTCCATGGTCTTCCTGCCCAAGCTATAGGCAAAGGGCAGCTTCTGATGGTGGTCTCTAACCCATCCGTCTAAGCTGTAACTCTGTGGCTGTCTGCCTACTCCTAGGCCCATGTCTACAGGTTGCCTCAAGTGTCGGCCAAACATTAAAAATGAAGGTGCATAACCCGTAGCGCTGTGAACGGTGTTGTTGTAAGCTGTCAGGAGTTCAGGGAGATACTCAGGCCACCTATGTTGTCTCTCTGCCTCAAGAGAGCGTAACATGTTAAGCAAGGTCTGGTTCATTCTTTCTACTCCACCATTACCAGCAGGGTGGTATGGCGTGGTCCTGCTTTTACTAATGCCATAGAGCTGGGCTAGTTGTTTGACAAGGGAGGACTCAAAGTTGGCACCTTGGTCTGAATGGAACCTGGCAGGGCAGCCAAAAACCTGAATTACTGTGGACCATAATGCATGGACTGTAGTCTCTGCAGTCTGGTCCTTTGTCATGACTGCCCAAGCATAACGGGTGAAATAGTCTATCATAACCAAGATGTTTTGAAATCTGTCAGTAGCTCTACCCAAGGTCAAATAGTCTATGGCTACTATCTCTAATGGGTATGTTGCAGTCAACGGGTGGAGTGGTGCCTTTGGCTGCGCCCTATTCTGCAAACCACAAGCGACACAACCCTGTTGAAACTGACGCACCTCCATGTCCATGCCTGGCCAGTAGAAGAACTGTCGTATCCTTGAGAGTGTCCTCTCGGCTCCTGCATGGGCGGTTGCTTCATGGTATTTCTTCCAGACCTCCTGACACTTTGTGGTTGGGCATACAACCTGGACACAAATCTCACAAGTCTGGGGGTCCTTGGTACTCCTACACAATACTCCACCTGAAATATGCAGCTTTTCCCATTGGCGTAGAAGTTTTTGCGATGTTGCCGATAATGTCCTTCTAATTGGGCCAATAGGCATTGACCCCTCAGCCACATACCTTGCTACTGTTTGTATATCACAATCCGCGTTTTGTAGAATCTTCCAGTCCCCCTCCAAGCACAGTCCTGGTTTTTGGATAGGTTGTCCTGGGTTTGCCTCTGCTGCAGCCAGCTGAATGACTTCACAGTTTGCTCCTATGGAGAGGTGAGCAGGGAACCTAGAGAGAGCATCAGCATTAACATTTTCTCGACCTGCCCGATACTTTACTTGATAGTCAAAGGAAGCAAGTTGGGCAACCCAACGTTGCTATGCAGCACCCAACTGGGCCGTTTGTAGGTAGGCAACTGGGTTATTGTCTGTGTAGACAATAAACTTAGCTCCCATAAGATAGTCTTTAAATTTCTCAGTGATTGCCCATTTCAAAGCCAAGAGCTCCAGTTTAAACGAGCTATAGTTTGCATCATTTCTCTCTGCTGGGTGCAAACTCCAACTAGCATAAGCAATAACATGTTTGTGTCCATCTTGCACTTGAGCCAAAACAGCACCAAGACCTTGATTGCTGGCATCTGTGTACACAACAAAGGGCTTTGTAAAGTCTGCATAAGTCAAAACAGGGGGTTGAGTCAAAGCAGATTTTAGCTTCTCAAATTAAGCCTGACACTCTGGGGACCAGTGGATTGGAATCTCAGATATTTTTACAGAAACACCAGTCAAGAGGGCATTCAAAGGGCGGGCAGTTTTGGCAAAGGGTTTTAAGCTCCAACTGTTGTTGAGGAGACAGATGGGGACAGTCAACGAGTCTGCTCACCTCTTCCTAAGTGTGTGCGTCTTTGTCAGGGTTTAGTGTGTTCACCACGGCAACCTCCACAACACCGTCCGCAGTCATGGTCAGGCTCAGGTCCTGAGCTCCTTGGACATCCGTTTCCTCCACTCGGAATAACCGGGCCAGCTTCTGATAGCGTCCTATTGAAACTGGGTATGGGTGGGGGTTACAAACGCGAACCGGGACCCTCCCACCTTTCACAACAGACAGGGTTCTGGCAACTCCCCATAGGGGATTATCACGCTTACTGGAACTTCCCGGTATTTGGACACTTCCTCTTCCGGGCCATGTTAACAACTGTCACTTTGTAACCCATCAGTGGTATTCTACATTTCCTTGAACTGCAATTTCCACCTGTGGATCAGGCACATGAACTGTCTGTCTCTGAGCCCTATCTAAGCTTCGGCTCCATGAGCTGGAAACTCTGGTTTTACGCCTCTGCATCGCTCTGCCCATCAAGAAATAGACATAACAGAGGGGAACAATAAACCAGAACTTCGTGCTCAACCCCGCCAACAACAAACTGATCAGAGTAGCAACACTCCTTCGTTGTAAGAGGCAAGGGTGTTATTTCCCGGTCAAGTCCCGGTAACCCCAGTCATGTTGAACATCTCTCTTCACTCATCGACCAAGTCTTGAGTCAGCTCTTCATGTACCTCAGCTCCGCTTAGGGCCTCCCCTTTCTTTAGGGACCTCCTCACTGACAGCTTCCTGTCCGTGGTTTGGCACCCCAACAGGAGCTTTACAGCGGCTAGACTAAGCAATACCCCTGTGAATCGTAAAATGATGGGTTTCACAATCTCCCAAACCTGGTTTCCAAACCATTCTATTGCTGCTAATGCAGCATCCTTAAGAACAATGGCCACCTTTACAATCCCATCCTGAATGTTTTCGGGCATGGATTTCACAACCAGAATCCCTCTTAGGATCGCTTCTGCCTCCTTCAGCGTTGGATCTTAATTCACTGAACATAAGCTGCGCTGTTTAGTAATCCTCCATCCTGGATTTCTCCAGAGTTCTGGAATCAGGGTAAAGTTAATCAGAGCATTGTTGTTGTATGAGTCATTTAACAACTTGAGTTCCTCTTTGTGGCTTGTGAACAACTTTGCATAGGGCCTGACACACTTAGCAGTGTTTATGCCAGAGCAGAGCTCACAGAACAAAGCCATCTTTGTTTCAACCAAAAAATAATGATAAACAAGTCAGTACAGGCCGAGCACGGTATCAGGCTGGCATAACTATTTTAGGAATCCAGTCGAACAGCCATTCACCAATGAATCCTACGAATACTTTGCATCGAACTGAGTAAAAGGCAAAATGCAGTTCTGGGTTCTAGGGTTAATAACTCCTGGTTTTTCCCCTTTCGCTGAGCACTTTGGGTTTTCTACTGGAAGAATAACTCTCTGAAGTCTGTTATTCACAACCCTCCTTGCAGTCACAAGCTTTATCCACTTATTCTGGACCTTCAGGCTGTGTGTTAATACCTCTTTACACTTAGAATACGAAGTGCTGTGCCTCACCAGACCTGTCCTGGATACCAGTGATGTGGGACACCTGAAGGGTCCCTCATCCATGTATCCTGAGAACAGTAACTGGAAATTAACCACAGTGTCTTGCTCCACTGCCATAACCTAAGGCCCTGTCAGACTATTTTTTTTCCCAGTCGCTAACAGCTCCAAACTCTGCTCCTGTGATCAGAGCTGCTAGCTGGTAGTTCCAGAATAAACAATAAAATTCATTTTTACAGTAAGCATTAAGGTCCTCAGCTACGCATGCGGTGCATCTCATAGGAGCCCCTAGAGAGACCAATTTAAACACATTTGGCTTTTCCTGAACCACATAAGCCAGCATGTCTTGTATGTAACTCACTGTCTCGTTGGGCAACCTGTAAGCGTTAATCTTACTTAAAGGCTTCCCATTTTGAGAAAGGTTATATTTATTTGTTTGTCCTTCAATTATATCACACTTACGTATGACCATCTTAGCTTTTTTCCACCAGTGGATCATATGGCTGTCCCTCCATATTTTATACTGTTCATTAACCACTGGGACCTCTACAAAAATTTCCTTAGCAACCAGAGCGCCTCTAAATTATATGGATTTCTTTCATCACATCCTTTTGCAGAGGGTTGATTTCAGGATCCTGGTTCGGCTTCAGCGTCCACAGCGTCCAACCAAACTTAATCTGTTTCTGTAAATCAACTTCTTCTCTTCCACAGTGTTTGCAAAATCTTCCTACAGGCGGCACAGCCAGATTACTCATCTGTGCTCCAACTACTGGACGCTCTGCCATCACCATGTTCCATAAATTAACTCTTTGTCCAGATCTATTGGATTACTATGTGTGACAACCTGTTCAGCGCAACTGTCAGGAGCAGAGTTTGTGTTAACCACAACTTCCCATTCCTGTGTTCATCATGAAACATGCACAGCAATAGATCTGTCTTGTGTGTTTGATTCCAGTACACATTTTGAGTTTCACAAGAGCAATTTCTGAAGTTTACGTGTGACTGCTGTCCGTCTGTTAACCTTATGGTCTGAGCTTCACTACACGTCACCTCTAGCGTTTTTCTTTCAGCATCCAGACACTAAAAAACTACATTTATCCAAATCTTGTTACCTTTCTTATATAGGGTCCTATTCCTTTCTTCACAGTTCCTAAGTATTGAGGCTGAATCCCTCTCTCTTTCCCAGAGTCTCACGATATCCATCCAGTCCGCACCATTTGCACCCTTGTCATGAGTCTCTGGTTCATAAATCTTCTTTTCCCGCTCATACAAGAGTTTATCTTTATAGCTAAAGCTTCCATCAGTCACATTATGCCAGAATAGTTCTGGGATCAGCTGAAAAAGGAGCTTTTTAGCTGCTTTCCCGTCTGTGGTACATGTCCTGTTTACTTTGTGTTTTTTCCTGCAGACAGCCCGTTAAGGGTAGTTTGAAACTCTCTGTTTTAACTGTCACCCACCACCCTTCACCCGGGTACTTGGTATGCGTTACGTTAACGACTCAACGGGTTGTATGGACTCTTATTTGGGCTAGAAATACCACCCAAATGATAGCTGTCATGACCACGGCCGTAGACAGGACGTTGCTGATTTTAATCTTTACTGTTCTATGCTGTTTTTTTTCACCTCTGTGGGGGAAAGAACTACAGTGGTCTTCCACCACCTCCCCCCGTGTTCCTTTTCCCTTCGACTGCTGCATACCTGAGAAAAAAAAAGGAACACTGAGTGGAGGGAGGACTATTACACGGTTACATCAGCCCTCCCCCTACGCGTCCATCTTGCCCATCTGGACAAGGTTGACAGGAAGCTCTGCGTTTCAGGGCCTGCCGGGCCTGCTAGGGCCTTTGAATTGATGCATCTGTCAAACCGTGTCACAGGCTCCACGTCTGCTGTCGTGTCATGGATCCCAATCGCTCCAAATCCCGCAGCAGACGGGGCCAGTCCCTGATCGTTGCGCATCCTCTTGAAGCTAAAATAAGCTTCCTGAACCTGCTGAGAAGAGGATGCCAGTGCTGGGGGCAGAGACATGAGCTGCCAGCCTTCCAGGCCTTGCTCTTCCAGATAGGTTGTTGCATCAACGATGCATCCGTCCTGATCAAAATATCTACAGTGAGTAATCTTTATGTAACCAGGAACAGCACCCTTGCGGGTCACCCCTTTGGCCTTTATCCGACATACAGTGCATGTCTTCCTCCGGACAGAGTCCATCCTAGCTAAGGTACCTGTAGTTACCCAGTCCCACTGGTTGCTGCCAACACGCAGCGGAGAACACCGGAAATTTCCCTGATCCTTACTCTTCTTCACCTGAGCTCTGAGAGCATCAGTAACTGCCGTTCCCAGAGTAGTTATCTCAAAAACTGTCCCGAACCGGCTGCCTCTCACAGCAACTATTTCAGGCCAGGCAGCCCTTATGGAGCCTGCAATCTCCTCCGGGCTTCTTCGTACAAAAGTTCTGAGGCCACAAAAATTCATTTGAAACACTACTGGCCTCGTTAAACTTGTGCATCCTGTGATGCCCAAGTCCCTGACAGTACAGCATCCATAAGGTTTCCCATTGCCATGGTCTAAACAACACACGTTGAACCTAGTACCTTTTTCAGAGAGACGGGGAAAACAGACAGAAAACCTGATCCCTTCCAGCTCCACACCATCCGGTGATGGAGAGTTCAGGGAGAGGTCCCCAGGTCTGTCTCTCCTCCAACCTGACCACCTGATAGAGAACAGGTGAATACCACAAAATATACAGGTCCCCGGGACATACAGCTTCCAGACCAAAGGGGAATGAAGCGGTGACCCGGGGTCTGCCTTACCTGCGTACACAAAGCCCTCCCGACACACAGAGAGAACAAGTTGGCCACGTTGAGAACCGCTCTGCTTCCGGCAGAAGTTCTCCACATCATACGACAAACAACCAAACTTCGGGTCTGATTTAACCGACGAAATGACATCAGAGGAATTAGCCATAAGGAAAAATCTGGCTAATATGGACTGGTCCCAGACGCTTTAAAGTCACCAGATTGCCTGATAAGGCTTCAATGATATCAGTGCCTTCTGAGCAAGTGGGAACAGGTCCCCGTCCCTGTTTCCTTTTTCTGTTGACCCACACCGTCTGTCCCACCTGAAATGAGACTGGTGTAACATGTTCAGACTTTTTGTTTCCCCTTGGGAGTTTTGGCTGCTTGAGCACTTGCGTAATCCGGAAACGCCCCAGGGGCGTGTCCCAGCTCTTCCCTAGGTCAGTCACAATGTATTCCTTGACTTTCCTAATAGCCCGTTCAGCAATCCCATTCGTATTCGATTTGTACAGGATGCTCCAAACAGGCTTAACACCTATGGACTCAAGCAAAGACAGCACCTTACAATTTTTGAAAGTCGAGGCTTTATCCATCCTCAACGTCACAGCAGCTGTCCTGTTCTGAAAAAAGAACAGGGCAGCAGTCCCAGCCTTGGCTGTCATGTATCTCTCTACCGAACCGTCCCCTCTCTGGCAGCCTTCTCTGTAAAAATCATACCCGTGGCCAGGTACGCTTGTTTCCAGGTTGCCGGTATCCCGTTCCTGTCCATCACCTCACGCATCGGAGAAGCCCTTTTGACAAGAGCTATCTCCTGTGCTGAGGCTCCATACCATGGATAATCTAGGCCTACATAATCTTCTGTAAACATCTCTGGCTCCAAGAGTGGGTGAAAAGGTCATCCCTCTCGTGTCGAGTAGACCGGACCTGTGGGGTCCACCTCTTGAAACGGGATCTCCCCAGCCCGTTAATTTCGTCCCCTAACCGGGTTTATTAAAGGTCTCGGTTCCCTCCTGAGCCTTATCCTCTCCAGAACCTCCTCATTCTTATACTCCGGATGAGAATGGTATCCTCTCTGATACTGGCCTAGGTCTTCCTGGGAAAAGCTTAGCGCACAAGGGACAGGAGTAGAAGCCCTGAATTCTCGCCCGTGACCCGGTTCGGCTGCTCCGTCCACAAAATCCTCATAACCCCTCTCCAGAGCAGCTTTCATTTCCTCTTTTTCTTCTAAATTATGAACTAAAAATGTCAATCCGGTTGAAGGCTTGAAAACTTCCCACGGTAGGTTTTCTGCCATCGTCCGTACCAGCTTTTTTCCCCTGAGGGACCCCAGGGACTTAAAGAAGGTCCTGGCTCTGATCACCAGGTGTTTCAAACCATCCTCATTTGCCTGTGCATAAGCTTACAAAATCATCATCCTATACAGCTCTATAGGGAAAACTGGACCAGCTTCTCCTAGTATACCAATCAGGATTTCATAGTACGCCAAGCGGGGAGGATACCCCTCAACCCAGTCTTGGTGTAGCACAATGAGATCACCCCTCTTCCCAGTGGGAAATGTCCTTCCAGCTGGGTCATTTCTCTTAGCCTCAATCGTGGAAGCACAGTCTCCTTCCCACTCTCTCTTTCCATAACATCTCCTCACTTCAGCCAAGGACTGCTCATCAAAACACTCAAGACTCCTTTCACGGAGTATCAGGAGCGCAGACGAAGCCTGGTCTGTGGCCTGAGATATGTCTCCTACTTGCAGAGTCACCTGCATCCGGCCCAAGCTGAAACTTGAGTTCCCGTGCGCAGCATCCTCCATGTCACTCTCTCTAGCTCATCCCTGGGATAAAGCTGCGATAAACCCTGCGCCATTGGGATCTGAGGGGCTGACGGCCCAGCCCCAGTCCCCAGGCGGAGAGACCGTTCAATCACCTGGTATTCATCCCAGTCATTCGTCACAATGACAACCCCTCTGTCCTGATGCTGTTCTATTAGGTCCAGCAAAACTTTCACACAAACCTCCGAGCTGTACTGGAAATAGCCAGCTCCAAAAACCGGAGTGACTATCGGTCCGACTGGGCTCGATGCCAGAGCTGCATTGTAGACTTCTAAAAGGAGAGAGTACTGCTAAGAATAAAACATGTGAGGTGAGAAAGGAGAATAACAAACATGCAAAGTGTGTGCGTGGTTTCTGTCCACCTGGTTAGTCTGCAAAACACAGCTATTCTCACGTAAAGGTAGTTGGTCTTGATACCTCAGATAAGTCTGTCTGGTAGATTCATTGGGAGAGATACAAATTAGCTGGATTCCACACGGTTTCAGCTGTAACACCCGTGTCCAAATCAAAAACATCACCCAACAGAATAGTGATATTACCTTTGACCATGCGTCTTTCAGGGTTTTTTGGGACCAGTCCTGAAAACGAAGGGGTACTCACAATATTTGTGGCCTGAGGTGCATTCATTCCTGCAGGCAGACCTTTGCTATTCCCCACTCCAAAAGTGCCATCCTCAAACACAGAATGGTCACTAAACTCTTCCATGGTTCTAGTCTAACCTATCCACTGGCCAGGTGGAAGGTTTATCTAGCGTAACCCGTCCTGCACTGCGAGGATGTTGCGTAAAAACACAAGAAAAAGGACACTGAGAAACAAACTTTAGTAAAGGTTCTTAATGAACCCGGGTCGATCTTTATTTCGATGCGATTACTTGGGCGCGAGACCTACTATAGGCCACTTCAGAGGAAGAGGAGAGGAGGCAGCGGATTTGTTGTCCCAATCAAGCTCCCATTCCTTGATTCAAACCCTCATACCTTTCTCTAGGCGACCCGGCTTTGAACGTGTTTTGGATCTCTGTTTTCATGAAATGCAACCTAATCCGTCTTAATAGACGGTGGGCCGAAGGGCGCTAGAGGCTTTAGTTTTCAAAATGATTGATCCCCATGGAGTATATGATTTTTTAATCAAAAGTTGAGGCATTTTTTCTGAACAGATATCCGTTTGTTGTCCACTGTAGTTCGATCATGTTTTTGTGAAAACTTCATTTTTGTTTGATAAGTGGATCAGGCAAACGCGGAGAAGTGCTATATTTCAAACCAATCAGAAATTAGCTCCAGCGACACCTGACTTGGAATCTGCCAATGACATCGGCGAAAAATTCCAAAACAGGAAGTTCACCCACGCAGCTGACAGGCTTCACAGGCGGTGGTCTGCGGCGGAGAGGACACGAAACTACTGTGGTAAGGAACAATCAACAACAACACTTACTTTGATGGATATTTTAATGTTGGAAACACGCAGCAATCAGTATAAAGCAGACGAAGCCAAAGACAACGGTGCCTCTTTACGTTGGGCGTTGCACAGGTGGGAACACCCCCACCTTTCCTAGTGAGTGTTCAACATGCGCACTTTCATGTTGCTTTTTATTTGTTTCGTCGTCTTGTGCCAACGTCGCTTTCCTGCCTCTCATTTTTTAATCATGACACGATGAGCTGAGTCGCTGTCCTGTAGTTGGTCGTGTTTCTGATGTGTTCATGATTCGGTTCGTGCTCAAAAGTGGAAGCCCTCAGAATGATGACGTTTACGTACCATCAAAATTTGGGTTAAGGTCAATATTCCGGTTTCTGAAAGATTGGGAAAAACCTGTTTACATGTGTAAGCAGACAGTTATTCCGGTATACATGATTACTGAAATCAACTAGAATATCCCGACCCAAACCGTGACGCACGGAAAATGTCATGATGATGGTGGATAATGAAGCATCCGGAGCCACCGCGGTCAATCCAGCGAAGTTTCAGAGTTACAGCTAAATTAACGCCGGTTGGCTTTACCGCGGATCCGCGAGAGGCGGCTGGCTTGACTGCAGTCCGGAGTGCTGGTATTGACCCACCAGCAGCAGCTACTTGACGGGTCATAGAAGGAGAGAACGTGTGCTGGAAATGCAGCTGGGAGCTGGAGCTGTGCACATCCATGCTTCCCGTTTCCATCAGTCCCCCGGACAGATGAAGGTCTCAGTCAGGACTGGAGGGAACGGTTGTAATGATGAACTTAACTGACTCAGGCTGGAGTCAGTGAATTTTCCTGTCATGCCTTCACGAAACTTTGCCAGATGAGTGATGGAGCCCTGCGAAGTAACTGTTTGCACACCAGCTCCTCTCGGGATGCGTGTTGGCATGGTGATATATAAACTTGTAAGCTGTACAAAGCACTGTCTGATCGCTGGTACAAATACTCCCTGTAGTTTAACCAAAGGACCGAGAATCCTTGCAGATAGAGCATGCGCTGAACACAATATTCCTTTCAATCGAGATATTCCAATAAGCGTGTACATGACCAAATATTCCGGTTAGAAAAGGAGTAACCCAGGGGTAATATTTGGTTTTTAAAAACCCGAAAATGAGCATATTTGGGGTTTTGCCAGTGTTTACATGACCGTGCGCAACCGGGTTATTGCTAATATTCCGGTTATGAAAGAGTTATTGGCTGCATGTAAACGCATTTATTGTTTACGTGAAACAACTGAGGCCACTTTCAATTAGACAGTTTATTGTTTGCATATTTTTATTCATTGTTATTATACTGTATAACATTTCAGAGTGGCCAGCCAGTGGAATATTCATGCTGCATGATCAGTATCTTGGCATCTGTCCCACAAAAGAGAAGTGCTCTTACAGCTTCAGGCAGATTTGTGGACAGTATTTATTAAGAAAAATGGATCTTTTGTGAAAATAGAAAATGTTTTAAATGTCTGAGATAAGCTCATGAAAAATGAGCCAAAATAAGGGTTGCAATTATATTGGTTCAGAATAGGAGTGATGCTTCCAGAGTTTATTTTATTTTCATTAACTCTTCTTTTCCATATTTCTCATCTGTTCTAGGTAATACCAGATGCTGGACGCCTCTGTCACACATCCTCTGGACTTGACCAGCTCTGAGCTGACCCGACTCTTTATAAGGAAACAATAAATCTGCCAATATGCACAAAATCAAGGCTTGCAATGCCAGCAGGCATTCCAGGCTGTTTTCCCAGAGTTATAGCTACTGTACTGAAGTAAAGCTGAAATGCAGAGTTACTGTCAGGAAGATACCGTGTCCACCACTGTAAACTTTACTATGTTAACATTGAATGTGGTCTCCAGAGTAAATCAATCAATAAAACTCACAATTTTTTACAAAGCTACAACCTGTTGTTTTGCCCTTTCTTTCCTCTTGTTTATTTCATGCAGCACTCTCTGTTATAACTAGCATTAGCTGGTGCACACAGAAAGCCGTTACCTGATCTTTTAGTCACATTTATCAGTTGCCTCAGCTGCAACTTCACTCTCCAAACTGTCCAGACTGACCCGCTCCAGAGAAGTCCTGATAAAAGTGGCCCAACTTTCAGCTGAAAACTTTGTAATATTTTCTGTTTTGTTACATGCACACAGCACTCCATATTTTCATATTGCATCCATACATGCAAAGGTACTTACATGGATTAGCATAAATAATGGACATTACATAAAATGCAGAAATGATTGACAAATGTTACTCATCACCTGCAGGGTATGGAAGTTTTATTTGGTTATTGAACAGGTCAAGTTATATTCTAGATGCTTGTTAACCTATCCAATTGAGTGTGTTATGAATAATTACATATTATACACATTTAATTAAAAAAATATTCTTAATAAGGTGAAGCAAATATTATAAAATGTATCTGCAGTATTTCTGTAATTAATCATTTTGAAGTCGAGTGTATTGCTAAGAATTCACAGGATTTTAGATAACGTGTCAGTCTTATTGGAAGAAGTAAATGCCTGCTCTTTTTGTATTTGTTTAACTGAGACATGGTAGTTCACAGCACTACTTGAACCATTTATTCTGTAATCTGGTTTCCTGTCATCATGTAACCGCTTGCCATCTCATAATGATAATAATAAAAAAAAAAAAACATAAAAAAAACCCAACATAATTCTTATTTGTGAAAGAAACTTTCTCTGTCCTAGAAAAATACACCAGAATGTGACGTGACTATTCTAAGCAGTTGAAATGGTGTGTAGAGGGGATCTAATGTTGACTTCATACACAAACATTATTAACGTCCCTGATTAACATACACCATTTATTCTTCTTAGTGCTTCGATTTGACACAAAAATAAGTTATTATAAAGAGAACAATCTCTTTACGATATAAAATATTTGCGGTTTAAATTTTGGAGGTCCTACCATGGCCCTCTACCATTGGCTTATCGTCTAAATGTTGCAATCTGATTGGTTCATCAGATAGAGTTGTTCAGCATTTGCCTGAGCAGAGTGGCGATTAAAACACAGGTTTTCAACAATTTATGATCAAATTTGAGGAGACAACAAATAGATTTTTTTTTTCTTTTTTTACTTGTCCTGTCCAGCATCGAAGCAAGCAGAATTGAAATCTGATTGCTTTGTTTTGTTGAACAGTTTTGCTTTACCAAGCGGAGCTTTATGAACATAAGGCTCCACTTGATATCATGTTTATTCATTTTATTTCTTTATTTAAACATTTGTCTATTACACCATTCCATTTCATACTGCTGGGCCTGACAAGGGAGAAATGAAAGTTAACAGAGGTAAAGATAGAAAGTGAAACAGAGAGAAAGGAGTAAGGAAGAGGAAGAGAGAGAGGAGAGAAAACATGAATCCACTTACACAGTTCACTGGTACATCTGTACAGCGATCCCTAAACAACATTCCAAGGTCTCTGTTGGAAAACAAAACAAGCAATCCCCTACAGGAGGACCTGCAGGTGGCTTAAATATCCTCAGATCATACAAACACACACAGAACTACGCAGAGAAGAGGTAAAACCTAGTCAGCGCAATGGGAAGTAGAGAAGAGGTACAACCTAGTCATCGCAATGGAAAGCAGTGTCACAGTGTCAACATGCATAATAAAGGGTGCTCCGTGGTGATACAGTCATGCAGATGCAGCCTTGTCTCTGCAAGGAGGAGGAAGCCCGCAAGGCTCACGACCCAGGCCCCAAGCAGCCACCCAGAGGCCCAGATCCCAGCTACCCCCCCCCAAAGAGCGGACATGCATCCCCCGAAGGGCGGCCCCAGCCGGAGCCCCCCACGGTCTGGGGGCCCAGGCCCCAGCGGACCAAGACCAGCAGCTGCCGACCCCACCGGGCGCCGGGGGCCCCCCGTAGCAGAGACAGCGCCGGGCCCAGGGCCCAAGCGCCCAGGAGCAGCCACCCCCCCATCACACTGACCTATCACACTCCCGCCCTTCCTTCCTTCAGCCCCTCATGACCATCCCTACTAGACACTCACGAGCATGCCACTCCTTCCCCCATCCCCCCTTTCCTCCAACCACTTACCCACATCTCCTCCCTCTTCCAGCCCAAGTTCCTCCCTCCCACATTTCCTCTTTCACACTCTCATTCATTATTCTCACATACCCACCTCGCTCTTGCCCATGCCCTCGTGCCTCCTGAGTGGTAGCTCGGGCCGGAGAAGGAGCCATGAGCTCCAAGCCCCCACCCCCCCCCCCCCCCCCCCCCCCCCCCCCGCCGGCACCCCCCCCCGCCCCCCCCCCCCACCACCTACCCCTCAGCAACCACCCCCCCCCCCCCCCCCCCCCCCCCCGGGGGGGCGGGGTTGGGAAGGCACTCCCCCCCCCCCCCCCCCTCCTTCTTGTTTGTGATTTTTTTTTTTTTTTTTTATTTTTAATGAGAGGGGCTATTATTCCTGCCGGGAGTGGGGTCGCGTAGGGGGATCCCCCCCCCACCCCCCCCCCCCCCCCACACTCTATTTCCCGCCCCTCCTAATAGTTGTGATGTGTTTTTTTTTTTTTTTTTTTTTTGTGTTTTTTTTTAGTTAAAACTGGGGAGCAGGCTGTCTCTAGATGTGGCAAGCAAAGGCACTTTGGTGCCCTCCCTCACCACGCCCGCTTGACACGCACCCTCCCCAAAACCCTACGTGTGTGTGTGTGAGGTAGAGCAGGGGGGTGGGGGAGGTCTTGGGAAAGGAGACCAGGGGGGTATGAATTCCCCCCCTGGAAGAAGAGCCGTTACCGGCATTAGGTACCCCTGCCTCCCGGGATCCCCCCAGGGCAGAAGGGGGCAGGCATGGCCGCCCTCACGGCCAGGCGACCGGCATTCATCACAGAGGGGCCGGCCTCGGCCCCTGGGGGCGCCCGACCACCCCAGGTCAGGGAGGGGGGAAAAGGGACGGGAGCGGAAAGGGTCGGCGGAGGGGCCAGAGTCACCGGCCCAACATCCCCAGGCCCTGCAAACCCCCCAAGAGGCACGCAGAGCTGCTTTTTTTCCCCTCCCCTTTCCTCCCCCACTCTATCGTATCACCCCTAAACCCTACTTCAAACAACGCACAACTTTACCCCGTCAACACTCCCCCATCCCATCCTCCTCCCGCCCCTCCTGCATAGCCAGTTAGTCCCCGCACATCCGCCCCCCCGGTACCCATGCCCCCCCCCCCCCCCCCCCTCCAAACCCAAGCCTGCACCCCCACCCAGGCCGCAACACGCACAGTCCTCCAACCCTGCCAGAGCCACCGCCCACCCACCCACACACCCCCTCCACCCACCCAGCCGCCCCGCATCCGATCCCCCCACAGATCCACCCCCGCTCCCCACCCAAACCCCCCCAACCCGACACACACAAACCCCACTAATGCACCACCACCCCCCACACCCACCCCCCATGCACCCCCACCCACCCACCCATCTCCACACACCCCCACAGGCAACCACACACACACACACACACACACACACACCTGTATTCACGCCCCCCCCAGTCACACACCCACCCACACACACCAAGGACGGGGACCACGGGGCCACCAGCCCCCCCCCCCCCCCCCCCCCACGCCACAAGTCCACCGCACCCAGCCCCCAGACCACGCGAGACCAACCCGCACGAGACCACTCGCGCAGGCCAGCCCCAACCGACACAGCGGCCGGGCAGGACAGGCATCCGGCGTGGAAAAGACCCGGCCACCCCCGCAACCCCCCCACCCCCACACACACACCCCCACCGGCACCCGCACGCACACAGCAGAGGCGCCCTGGCCCCCGGCGCAGTGACCAGACACCAGGTCGTGAGGACCGGCCAAAACCAGAGGAGGCACGTCCCGCCGGCCCGCCCCCCCAGCGCCAAGCCGGGTCCCCCGGCCCTGGAGGCTAGGGCCACCCCCCCGAGCACCGGGGCCCAGGACCCCCCGCCCCCCCGCCGGCCGACAGCAACCGGCCAGGGCCCCACCAGCGACCCGCCCACCGCCGCAGAGCAGCCCCAACCGCTGACCCCCATGCCCCCCATCGGGCTGGATACAGCCCCGCCCCAGCGGCGAGGCAGCCCAGACCCCCCCAAGTCAACCGCCAGGGATCCATAGCCATCAAGCACTCGCCAGCACCCAACCCCCACATCGCCGAGGCCGCTCTCCTACACCAACGTTAAGTGATGGAGCTAATCACAGGGGACCAGAGGGAGTGGAATTCATCTAACTGGTTCTTAGAGGAGGCAGACATCGTCTCAATACTGATATGGTCTACTAAGAAATTCCTAAACTGGCTAATGCTCAGATTATTTTTGGATTTCCAGTTTACCAAGATAGTTTTCTTTGCAATACATAATACAGTAAGTATCATATGTGCATAGTTGGTTACCATGTTGATCTCATCCAAGTCCCCCAGTAAACACAGTGTGGGGCTTGCAGGAAAGTTACACCTGAGCCACGTTGACAGGTCATCACACACCTGAAGCCAAAACCTCTGGACAGGTGGACAAGACCACAAGGCGTGAAGATAATTGTCTGTTGTATTCTCATTGCAGTGTAAACAAATATTTGAAGGTGACTGACCCATCTTGAACATCCTCTGTCCTGTGTAATGTACTCTGTGTAAAACCTTGAATTGTATCAACTGTATATTTGAGTTTTTAGTCATTAGGAACGTGTTTAAACATATCTGTGTCCATGTGTTTTGGTTAAGGGTTCTGGACAAGTCAGCCTCCCACTTCAAAGTTGGAAGGGAAATTGAATCATCCAGTTTTAATAATAATCTATATATTTTCGACAGTAGTTTGGGGATAGAGAGATTCAGGAATTCTGCTACCCTGTAGCAGAACAAATTGATTTAGACTTTACATAAATGTATAATCTCACACACAAAAAACGGTGTACTCTCTCGATGGGGATCAATCAACAACACGAAAAACGCGTTCAGCCCACCGTCTATAAGCAGGGGTACAGTCCGCCAATTTCCCGGTGGGCGCCATGAAGTGAAGGTGGGGGGGAACTTTTCAGGGCTACGACGCTAAGCCTCTATTCAATCCAGAGGCGCCCCTACTTCCCCAGCCTTCAGAGCCTTAGTACATCCGTTACTAAGTTCAGGAGGTCGTAAATCAAGGTCTCACCGAAAGTAGACCTGTATATACTTTTCAGTATATAACGGTAACTATTCTCTGCTCGCGGCAGTCTCTATTTGAACGTGGACCAAAATCATACTCACCTCTAACGGGAAATATTAAAGGAAGTATTCTTTTCTCATGTGTGTCGAGAGGCAACGTAACTCTTAGCCAAGTTCCTATCGAAGGATGAGTCAGGGACTCGTTGAATGAATCATGTTTTTACTCAGGCAGTCTGAGATCTTTTATTAAAGCAAGCAAGCAAAATACAAGTAAATACAACTTCGTACTAAAATATTACTCCCAGAAAGTGAGGGAAGGTAAAGAATAAAGAGAAAACCAGTAGTGTAGTTCTGTGTACGATCTTATCTCATATGCAGCCCGTAGGCCCTCCTGTCCTGACCTGTCTGCCCTGATAAACCTGCTCCCAAGGAGACAGAGAAACGCCCATCATCATGTTTTATACCTCTGTTGTAGCCCCACCTAAATGTGGGACAGACAATTCTTAAAAAGGGAATTTTCAAGGCAATTGGATATAATACGCATTAAAGACTAGTAGTTGTTGCTCTGGTTTGTTCTAATAAGGATTTAGCTCTTAGTTAGCTTTCAACCCTGCAGCTTACACTCTTGCAGGAAGTGCAGGCGTGTGTGTGCAATTCTATTTCAGGAAAGAGGAAGTGTAGCTGGGCCAGCTGAATTACACAGAGATGTTTCTGACTTAGGCCTACAAGCTTAACAATGAATGAAAAAGTTAAGGTTAAAGTCAAGTTCACACTACACAACACAGGATATATGGGCATCATCATCATTTTAAAACAAAAAAATAAAAAAAAAGTTTAAAATACCTAAAAAAAAAAAAACCAAAAAACAAACAAACAAACAAAAAAAGAGTTTGGTTGTTACACTGCTCGTACCTGTGATCCTGCCGACACAACGCCAATTTTCTGTCGTGGTTGAGTACACTGTACTTTGAAAGGAGGAACCAAAAAGGACAACGCCACCTATTTAAGTTAGAGGCTAGGAACTCTGACTAAAAGAGTGTACAAGGGTTCAAAACCACAGAGTGAGCAGTGCAAGTCAACCAACCAAACCAGAAAATATATTTTAAAAGGATTTATTACAAAAGCTAAAAATAGATAGAGTCCTGAATTTTAAAGTCCTGGAACAAAAGGAAAACCGAGAGGGTGGCTGGCTGACGGAGTCCTGGCAGAGTGGCTTGACTTGTACTGTTAACACGGCTGGGCAGAGCTTCCCAACTCTGTCCAGGTTTGGTGCTACGTCCTCACTTCCTGGAGCGACAGGTTCCTGTCACTGGTCCTCCTGACGGCCGAGCCGCTGTGAAGAATAGGATACTCCGGGCAGTCAATTTGTCCACACAGGGAGCAGCTAGCATGCAGCCACTGCTGCGACCACAGTTGGGCCTTGTCCCAATACCTGCACTTCCATTCTTGCGCCCCTAGAATGCGCGCTCCCGTTGAGGGGTTGAAGTGCGTAGTGTGTCCCAATTCTCCAGGGCTGCTCGAGGGCGGAAGTCCGTCACGCCCCTTTTGCGCCCTCAATCCACACTTCAGTGAAGTCCGCATCTATGCAGACTTCACCGAAGCATATTGCCCATAATTCATTGCTGCATGTGACGTTTTGAACCATAAAGGTGGAACATGTCCATGTTTGGTGATGAGCTCTTGCCTGTGGTGAAAAAAATGTCATTTCAGATCTAAAGATTGAAATATTTAATCTTTTGTGCTCTAGGTGAAATAATTACTGAAGTTTGCCATGTTACTTTAAAATGTACTTTAAATATTAACATTCAAAGCACTTGAATAATGAAAGTTATCAGTTTACTGATAAAAGTAGCTAAATTAATTTTTTATTTAAAAACTTTATTTACAGGTAAGTCCAGTTGAGACGCGGCGTCTTTAACAAGGGAAACCTGTTTACCTGACATAGTTTAGTTTATTTTTTTATGGATCCCCATTAGTCTCCACCAGTGAAGAATATTCTTCCTGGGATCCAAATCAACATAAATTTTGAACATACAATCAACAAAAACACAGGTTAACTAAATTAAAATACAATACTAAGCAAACATTTTAATAGAAAAAAAGCAAAAACTAAATAAGTTTACAATACCAAAGCATCTAGATTTACAATGAAATTAAGGATAAAAATAATTATGCAGCCATACTTCTGTGAGCCTTACAACTCGTGATTAATACGGGTCTCAGTTCCCAATGTAACTCAAAGAACTTATACATGTTTTTATGGACATGTGGACATTAATGGACATTCTATGCTAACAATAACAGTCACAGAGCAACAATTTAATCATTATTATACATTTGTTTAAAATGTAACAGTTATTTAACCTGTACTGGTGAAATTCTACAGCCATCTTACAGAAATTACTTCAGTTATTCATTTATTTATTAATTAAACTTATGTGGATTTCATAACATATATTTTACAAGAACAGATGAAATGAATTTTATTCAGTTTATGTTTAAAAAAATGACCCCTCTTCACCAGGAACAGAGATGAAGTTGAGTTTGGCAGCAATGACATGAAATGACGCTGTGGTGCAAAATGGAGGAACCATCACTGTCCCAATTCTGCCTTTTTCCCGCACTTGCAACCTGCACACTCCAACCCTTAATGTGCACTTCTGCCAAGTGCGCACTTCATACAAGGGTGTAGGGTTTAGGGCGGGTATTGGGACGGGGCCTTGATACAAACGCCAGAGTACGGAAGCGTTACTTACTCACAGGGGCAGAGTAACTCTGCCCGCTTGCTGTGTTGTGTACGGTGGCGTTGAACTGCCACAGCGATAAAATAAATGTTGTAGCCATATCTCGTTATAATGAAAAACAATCTCGCTATAACGAGAATCTTTCTCATCAAAATGAAAAACGTATCTCGTTATAATGAGAAACTTTCTCGTTATAACGAGATATACTTCTCGTTTAAACGAGAAAGTTTATCTCGTTATAACGACTTAGATAAAGTTGGAAAGACAGATTCGGATTTCCGGGATCATTAACTCTGAGACGAAACGTTTTTGAAACACAAATGACACCCCTTTCACGTCATAATAGCACAGACTACTGGCTACAAGAATAAAAAACGTTATTTTTTGAGAAAAACCGAGCTGGATGAATAACATTGATCTCTATGAGCAGGCGGGCGGAGCGAGTGGTTAGGGACCGTCTGCAAATGGCAATACAGGAGCAAGACGCTGCGAATAAAATCAATAACCCCACTGTCATACAGAACAGAGACTCCTAAATCACCGCACACACCAAGGGGCTCCAGATGGTCATACTACTACAGCTGTTTTGGAGAAATGCAACTTCAATTTTTTTTTAATTTTCTATTATTAATTATTGATATTTTGATACATCAATAACTAGCCCACTGTTCTACTGTGCAGACATTCCCAAATCACCACACACGCCAATGGACTCCCGCTGATTACACTACAACAGCTGTTTTGGAAAAATACACCTTCATTTGTTTTTTACTTTTTTTTGTTATTAATCATTAATACAGTATCTTGCTATTTCAATCAGTAACTCCACTGTTATACAGTGTAGACACTGTAAAATCACCACACACCTCAGGGACTCCTGATGATCATACTACAACAGTTGTTTTGGAAAAATGCACGTTTATTTATTTTTTACATTTATCTTATTATTGTTAATCATTAGTGTCTTGCTATTTCAATCAATAGTGGAGTTATTGATGAATATTGTAAGGTATTAATGATTAATGGATTATCAAAAGGCACATTTCTACAAAACAGCTGGTGTAGTATGACCATCTGGAGCCCCTGGGTGTGTGGAAGCTGCCCCCTCCAACCAGATCCCAGAGAAGCGACAAGGAAATAAATTAATGAATGGATGGATGGATGATGGAACTGAGTAAAGCCAGTGAGGGAGGAGTAAAACCAGTGAAGGGGGTGGTCTGAGTGATGCCTACAGAGTCTATTGAGTAGAATGGGGTGGGAGATGGTGTCAAAGGCTGCACTCAGATTGAGGATGATGATGATGGAAAAGTAGACCATAATCAGCAGGCATGAGAAGATCATTGGTGATCTTGATGAGGGCTGTTTAAGCGCTATGGTGGGAGCAGAAACTGGACTGGATTTGTTCAAACAGGTTGTAATGGGTGACATGACAGTGGAACAGAGGCAACAGTTTTTTCCAGGCTTTTGGAACTGAAAGGCGGATGAGAAAAGGCAGGGTTTGAGAAAGACTTTGGTTTATTTGTTCTGAAAGTATGGTGGTACTACAATTTGTAGCCTAATAAATGAGTTATTGCTAATTTTATGACTTGTTCATTGATTAGAAATCCCCCAAATTTAAATTTTAGCATATTTTACTTTAATAAGAGTAGCATGGAAAAAAGGAGATGGTTTATGTGCAATGTGAGTTTAGTGGTACTACAACATATGATATCATAATTATTGCCAATTATATGACTTATTTGGCTTTTTAAAAAATCCCCTAAAATACATTTAAGCATATTTTATGAGAGGAAGAGTTGTAGTATGATCAACAAGGCTCCATTGATGTGTGTGGTGACTTTTGGAGTCTCTGCACTTTATATTGATGGAGTTATTTATCAGCAAGAATTATCAAAAGGCATATTTCTCCAAAACAGCTATTGTAGTATGACCATCTGGAGCCCCTAGGTGTGTGTGGTGATTTCGGAGTCTCTGTTCTGTATGACAGTGGGGTTATTGATTTTTATTCGCAGCGTCTTGCTCCTTTATTGCCATTTGCAGACGGCCCCTAACCACTCGCTCCGCTACCGCCTGCTCATAGAGATCAATGTTATTCATCCAGCTCGGTTTTTCTAAAAAAAAAAAAAACCAAAAACAAACCGCTTTTTATTCTTGTAGCAAGTAGTCTGTGCTATTATGACGTGAAAGGGGTGTCATTTGTGTTTCAAAAACGTTTCGTCTCAGAGTTATTGATCCCGGAAGTCCGATTCTGTCAGTATCTTTCCAACTTTATCTAAGTCGTGAAACATTTATCTCATCGCTGTGGCAGTTCAACGCCACCGTAGTTGTGCGCCGTACACTGGCCGTCTTTTCTTCCTTGCTCGTGTTGCTGTTTGTCACCACTGCTCAGTGTCGCACTTCCTCCGTTCGCCGCCGTTCCTCCTGCCCTCACGCCAAACTCCCTTCGTCTCTTCTTTCCGCCCTATTAAAGTAGTCCATCTCTCTCGCCTGCGCCGCCAGCCCCTTTACTCATTGGATGAAATTTTCCATCAGCGCCAGTCAATTTGCCTCAGGTGTAGGCACTTGTGGGATTAGCCAACAGGATGTAAAACACACAGGAAGTAAAATGCACTTCAAAATAAAACCACGCAATAAAACAGAACATGCAGAAAACAAGTCTATACATAGTCATCCTGTGACACTGACAAAATACAAAAAGCCAAATATCCTTAAAGGGGAAGTTCAGGATTTTTGACAAAGGGCCTCATTTACAAGTGAGCCAGAATGCTACTCATCACTGAAGACGGTTTCAACATATTTCATTCATTATTCTAGTTCCAGTGGGTCGCCAATGCTAATGCTAGTGCGAGTCAATAGGAATCTGCTAGCCTGTCATTAATAACAATCTTATCCACTCCACAGAAGATCATCATTTCATCAATCATTTATAACTTAAGATTATCTGTGTAAATGCCGTGTCAATAGAATAATTTTACAAATTAAACTAACCTTGTGTTTCGTTGCATTTTGATTGTTGCTGCTGAGAAACTTTACAAAGTTTTACTTCCTGTATGTGGCAGCAGAGTGATGTCATCTGCTGCTACATGCATGAAGGAATTTAATTACACAAATATAAAGTCTAAAATATGGCCACATCTGAAAGGCATATGGATTTGGATATGTCGGATTTTGAAGACGATTTCGAACTTTTTTTTTTTATCAAACTGTCACCATGTCTCTATGAACCGAAATACACTGGCAAAGGTAGTAAGCTGGTAAGAAACTAGTTCCTCAACATGTGATGCAAAATTTGTCATACAAGGCTAGTTTTACTAGTTTAACACATGAGTTTACTAGTTTAACACGACATTTACACAGATAGGTTCGCTGATTTGCCTCGGATGTTCTGTGGAGTGGATAAGATTGGTTTTAATGACAGGCTAGCAGACTCCTATTGACTTCCACTAGCATTAGCATCAGCGACCTCCTGAAACTATAATAAGGGGATGAAGTATGTTGAAACTGTCTTCAGTGATAAGTAGCATTCTGGCTCACTTGTAAATGAGGCCCTATGTCAAAAACTCTGAACTTCCCCTTTAACGTTTTGTGAGTAGTGTAAATTTGAGCTGGATGTGGCTTTGACCCTTCATTTTGTGGTCAAACAGTCCTTTTTAGGACCACAGCCAGTTTGGACACACCGCTTGCAGAGGGCAAGATTAATTTAACTTTTTAACATGTTCAAATTTAAATAACTTTGTATAAATAATATCTGTTATGTGCATGAATAAGTGCAGAAGCATATTTGATTGAGTAAAGACTTTTTGTCTTCATATATATACTAAAATGGCAGTTTTTAATTTGTTGCTCCAGGGCAACATTGTGCAGTTAGACCACTTTGTGTGAACTATAACACGCTCATGGATGGAGATGTGTAGAGACGCATAGTTATCAACACAGTACAGCAAAAAAAAAAAGATCTTCTATTACTTACAGGAAATGGAAGCAGTGAGTGTTTAGCAGTGTTTTAGGTGGTGTTTAGTTATATTTATCTGTATAGAGTATTAGAGTTGTTATAAGCAGTTTTCTTTTTGTTTATTTGAGTTTGGAAGTTTTCCCTTTTTTACAACAATGAAGCATGTGTTTACAGTATCAATGTCAACAATGTGAATATAAATGTCTAGCTGTAAGAAGAGAAAATACGAGGTAAAACAAAGAAAAGGCTTCCTGTAAGACATGTTGTGTGGGATACAGTGTTATTTTGTTTGATAATAAATTCATAAAAATAAGTCTGTGTTTTGTTGCTTTTTTATAACTGCAGCTGTGTCGTGTGTCTTCCAAACCTCAGTGTTAAATGTGAATAATCTCATATCTATGGAATTATATTTGTGCCTTATTTTTGAGCAAACAAAGCTGTATTTTGAGCGCAGAAAGATGATTTTTGCAGGAACACGAGTTAAACTTTGAGCAGAAAATATTTTCACGCAAAGGATAATTTAAATTGACCAAACAAAAACAAATCTCATGCACACAAAATTGATTTCTGTATGCTCCTGTGCAGACCCACGGCGATAAAAAACAGAAAACTGGCTCTCAGTTTTATTAATCTGCTCCATCAATGTTTCCTCCTCTCCACGGCACACATGCTCGTAGTTCATCATCTGCGCTCAGTTCTCTCAATGCGCTCGCTCAACTTAATGCAGTGCTACACTTGTGCCACAATTCCAACCAATCACAAGCCTTGGATAAAGTCACCTGATTGGCTGCTTCATAGGCTCCCGGACTAACCGGCCACACTGTAAAAAGTAAGATCCAGTGCCAACAGATGGTGAATCTTGAAGAGACTGGGTCTATTAATCTGTCAATGCTTAATACAGGTTCCAATCGCTTGGGAATTTATATGAAAATACTCATTTTATCACAGAGGATAATTCCAAGATATTAACCACAAAGGAAACACTAAACAGAAGGTTGACAACGTATTTTTTATTATACACCGAGCCAGAGACAAGACAGCTCCAGGCAGCGTTTCCCTCAGCTGCAGTACACATCCACAGCCAGCAGATGGAGCGCATACTGACTGTCTCAAATGTCTTCATGACAATCTCTTGGCAGCTGTGTCAAAATGTCTAGTGTCTCATGAGGCTATGATAACGTTTCTTTTTCCAATTTAAAAGATTTTTAATTTGTTTATTATGTGATCATTTATAATACATTCAAATAGGTTCATATAAGCATCCATAGTATGTTGGTTGATCTGTAATTTTCTTTTTTTTTTAAATGATATATCCTGCAAGTGATGAGTAGGTAACATCCGTTAATTATTTTTTCACATCGCATAATTTATGCCAGGTGTTTATCATAGTTTGCATAAATTTAAAAAAAGGCAAGCTGTATACATGTAACAAAACAGAAAATCGAGTTTTCAAAGAACTTCTCTGGAGTGGGTCAGTCTTGACAGTTTGGAGAGGGACGTTGCAGCTGAAGCACTTAATATCACTGTGACATCAGGTAAAAATTAGTTACAATTATATTTGTTCATACTATAGTAGTAGTGATGCTTGTGAACTGTACTGATTTCTCTTGTTTCTTCTTTTCTTCATCTCTCATCTGTTTCTTTCTTCAGGTAATACCAGACACTGAACACTTCTACCACACATTCTCTGGACTTGGCGAACTTTGACCTGATCCCACTTTTTATATTATGGAGAAACAATAAATATGTCGCAGTGCACAAAATCAAGTCTTCCAGTGCATCTATCATTAAAAGCTTTTTTAAAAAATATTAATTAAATGGTAAATGGACTGTAGTTATATAGCGCTTTTCCAGTCATACTAACCGCTCAAAGCGCTTTACACTACATATCACATTCACCCAGTCGCACTCACAATCACACACACATTCATACCCCGATGGGCACATCGGGAGGCAACTTGCCTCACAATTATAGCTATTGTGCTGAAGTAAATCATGTGGATACTACAGTTAAGATACTATGATGATCACTACTGTAAGGTTTACACACACTGCAAATAGTCAACGAGTTAAAAGCATAATTTTTTACAAACAAATTCTATTTTGTCCTTTCTTTCCTTTTGTTAGCTTTGTTCATATCCCTCCTGTTGGTATATTTTATGTAGCACTCTGTTATAACCAGCATTAGCTGCTGCAGACAGCTGTTGGTTTACCTGATATGTCACAGTGATATTAAGTGCTTCAGCTGCAACGTCCCTCTCCAAACTGTCAAGACTGACCCACTCCAGAGAAGTTCTTTGAAAACTCGATTTTCTGTTTTGTTACATGTATACAGCTTGCCTTTTTTAAAATTTATGCAAACTATGATAAACACCTGGCATAAATTATGCGATGGGAAAAAAATAATTAACGGATGTTACCTCCTCATCACTTGCAGGATATATCATTTAAAAAAAAAGAAAATTACAGATCAACCAACATACTATGGATGCTTATATGAACCTATTTGAATGTATTATAAATGATCACATAATAAACAAATTAAAAATCTTTTAAATTGGAAAAAGAAACGTTATCATAGCCTCATGAGACACTAGACATTTTGACACAGCTGCCAAGAGATTGTCATGAAGACATTTGAGACAGTCAGTATGCGCTCCATCTGCTGGCTGTGGATGTGCACTGCAGCTGAGGGAAACGCTGCCTGGAGCTGTTTTGTCTCTGGCTCGGTGTATAATAAAAAATACGTTGTCAACCTTCTGTTTAGTGTTTCCTTTGTGGTTAATATCTTGGAATTATCCTCTGTGATAAAATGAGTATTTTTATATAAATTCCCAAGTGATTGGAACCTGTATTAAGCATTGACAGATTAATAGACCCAGTCTCTTCAAGATTCACCATCTATTGGCACTGGATCTTACTTTTTGCAGTGTTGCTGGTTAGTCCGGGAGCCTATGAAGCAGCCAATCAGGTGACTTTATCCAAGGCTTGTGATTGGTTGGAATTGTGGCACAAGTGTAGCACTGCATTAAGTTGAGCGAGCGCATTGAGAGAACTGAGCGCAGATGATGAACTACGAGCATGTGTGCCGTGGAGAGGAGGAAACATTGATGGAGCAGATTAATAAAACTGAGAGCCAGTTTTCTGTTTTTTATTGCCGTGGGTCTGCACAGGAGCATACAGAAATCAATTTTGTGTGCATGAGATTTGTTTTTGTTTGGTCAATTTAAATTATCCTTTGCATGAAAATATTTTCTGCTCAAAGTTTAACTCGTGTTCCTGCAAAAATCATCTTTCTGCGCTCAAAATACAGCTTTGTTTGCTCAAAAATAAGGCACAAATATAATTCCATACCAATCCACCCTGTGCACGTCCCTGCGTCACTCCCTCGTCAGCGCGGAGTGATCTATGGACTACACCCAGCCAGCGGCCGAATCACTGCCCCAGGCCCAGCCTTCGCGTTGACATCCACTCTGGGATATTTGGAGACGCCAAACTCGTCTGTAGTTTTTCTCTTTTCCTATGTGGTAATTTTTTTTTTCCCACTTGCAAGTTCACCCTCAGACCTGCAGTCCCCCCACCCCCCATTTCTTTCTCTTCTTTTTGAATCTAACATTCATTTCTTGAGCATGTCTTGGAACAGCTACGTCGACAACCTGATGGCAGACTCCACCTGTCAGGATAGCGCCATTATTGGCTACAATACGGACGGCAAATATGGAAGCGCATGCCAGTGGTACTTTCAAAAACATTACGGTGAGAATTAAAATGAGGTTTTACGGTGTGTTCAGACCAAGCGCAATTTGGGCGTCAAGGGCGTCAGGTTTACATGCAAAGTCAATGGCTGACGCACATGCGGCGCGTTTGGCGCGTTACCCCAGGGACACACTGCACGCGGAAGCGCACCGAAGCGCACAGCAGTTTCATTTCGCCGCCCTTGTTAACAGACGGTGTCGTCCACATCAGTTGCTGCGCGGTGTGCCGCGGCGCGCAGCGCCAAAATCAGCGCACACTGTGGAGCGATCGTTTCGGCTTCTGTTCTATTTTCTGCAGGCCCGTGCAGAGACCTCTGGAAGGGCAGGTGCTCAAAGTTACAAAGGGGCACATGAGCACAAATATGAAACAGCAAACAGAATCTGACCTTAAACTGTAATGTGACCGCTTTAATTGCAGCAACTCATAGCCATAAAGAATGTAACATGGAACAACAACATCCACATCTTTGTCCAAACCTCCCATTTTTGTTAGGAGGCAGTGCAAAGCAAAGGTAGTCCATGATGGAGAATTGTGGAGGTGGTTTGTGAGGAAGCTGTGGTGGTTCTACTGAGCAGCTGAGCAGACCCTAAAAAAACACGGGGAGATCGTGGCCACTTATACAAATGTTTAGGTGATAGCTGTCATTGAAATAAAGTACAGTGATCTGACATTATTGTTTGTAGGAGACTCCTGCAGTCAAGACTGACTGTTTAAACTAAGCAGAACTAGTTGATCATCATCAATGGGGGACAGGTATAAAGGAGGGTGGAGGTACAGCCCATATTCAAAAACCCATAATCCAAGCTGTGTAATTTAAGACATAGAAATATATTAGTTTAATTAGATTACCATTAAGTACTGGACTGTTAACCTGTGGTTGCTCCTCGCTTTCCAGTTTTAATAAAATGAGAGGAAAACATGGAAACATTTTGGCACCTTCATTATTATTATCATTTATTTATTATTTATTCATCTATTCATTTATTTTACTTGTCCTATCCAGCATGGCAGCAGCAGAATGATGATCTGGCTGCTTTATTGTGTTGAACAGATTTATTTTGCCAAGAGGAGCGTTATGAACATAAGGCTGCTCTTGATATTCTGAGTTTACTCATACAAATACAGAAATCACATATTTTAATGTGAGTGATTTGTACTTTTTTTAGTTTGATAGTTTTATTATCCACTTTGCAAATGGCAGTAAGGGACAATTATATTTAATTTGTGTGTAAATGTTATGTTTAAATAAGAAGTTGAAAACATCTTAATTCAAATTCTTCATATTATTGTACTTATACTGTAATAGTCCAGAAGTATGTGAATATATGCATGTACTGCTTATTTTTACTTTAATTACTTAATAAAGACCTCTTTGCCTCTAAACAGAAAAAGACCCACTTAAACTCACTTGACAGTAAAATGATACAAATCTCTGTGACACAGACACTTTTACTCTAGCATTGGTAGCTTACTGATACATGCATGAAGGAGACAACATGGAACAAACAAGAATGACTTGGGCACTTTTAGCTCTGGGATCATAGGCTTTTCCTTTTTCTTTTCTTTTCTTTTTTCTAAACAGGAGCCTCCTGACAAACTTTTCGCTCAGCACGCTGCGTGTGTGGTTAACTAGCAGCTATATCTTGTGTCCAGAGAGTCAGAGGACGCACAAAAAGAATGTTCACTTCACGTTGTCAGTTATCTTGCAGGTATAGACAGAGCAGCACTTTGCAAAACCTACTGATAATTCCCTCCCTCCCTGTTCCTACACTACCGTCTGGAGCTGCAGGGCTTGTCTGGGCGCGTCTAGGTAGGCATGTCAGGGCAGTGACGTTTGGATCATGCGACCAACCGTAACGTTATCTAAATTATTATTTCCTTTTATTTATTGTTTTTGGCATCACCAACAAACTTTAACTCAACAAGAATAAATAAGAATAAAGTCAAATAAATAAAAAACATAATTTATAAAAAAGAAAAGGAGATAAAAGGGCACTTTGGGCACCAAGGGGTAAAGGAGCAGGTGCTGAGCCCCCTCCGCACCCCCTCTGCACGTGGCTGAGGCAGAGTACAACAGGAGGAAGCATGGAGCAACAACTGCTAAATTACCTAACTTCAGAACAAGCACCAACACGACCTCTGATCCCAACTGAGGAGGGAGGAGATGTATTTTTTTGCAGTAAGTCTTGTTCCACAGTTAAATAGACTGAGCTCTGACACACGGGCAGTCGTGAAACTACAAATAATGGAATATCTTATAAAAATGGAAAATTTTGATAAACAGAAACGCACCCAAACTGCTCTTCAACAACCCACCACCAACTCACCTCCACGTTTACAACCTCAACACTGGCAGCAGGGACAGCAGACACACTCGTCAGGTTTTCATGGGCCCACATTCCCCCCAAGCCATACCCCATCTCACATGTCCTTTGAAGGACCTACACAACCCCCACAACGCTACCAACAGAGCCCACATCCATCCACCTACATACCTAGAATGACCCATTATTCTCAAAGCAGACAAAGCACAGTTAGTGCAAAAGGCTTTTTGGAAGAAACAGCCTCTCCTCCAAGTTTCCAGAACTTGGATTAAAATACACGGTTGAGGTTGTTTTCTATCTTGAAAGAAATATTAGTGTTTACATGTATATAGTTATTTTAGAGGGGTAGCGTGTGTTTGAGCTTTTTCTACATTGTTACATGTTCTTTTGGAGTTTGTAAAGTTTTAATTCATGTTAATAAAGCTGAGTGATCACTTTAGAGAAAACACATACTTCTTTTTTATATTTGTAGAAATCCATATCCTATGGCTCTTATTCTGGTTGGCTTTTTCTGTTGTTGTTCGTTGAAAGTTGCTGGGAGGTTGCAGCGTGACCCTCAGCAAACGTTGCCTGGACGTTTGGAGAACGTTCTCCAAACATTCCTTAAAGGCCTCCTTCCACTGAAAACCCGTTTAACTTGCTCCTTCTGAAATACGGAGGGTTTCCCCTTGTTTACTTACACATGCTGACTTGCTAGCGTTGCGCTCCCCCCAGTCGGCTGTGCTTCCTCATCACAGAAACAATAGGGGATTATCACGCTTCCGCGTTCCGGTTTCCGGAAGTTGAAACATTTGGCACTTCCTCTTCCGGGCCATGTTGACGACAGCCGTTCCTGCTCTGTTATACTGTTTAAATCGGATAAACTCCAAACATATTTAAGTTTTCATTCTAGACTGAAGTGATACTGGATCAAAAGCTGGATCAAAGCGATCGATTTGCCGCGGTGAAGGGCCGAACTTTATAATAAAACACACGTTTGTTTGTCGCCGGTGGGGCACAACACCGGCACTTCACAGCATGCTAGCATTAGCCAGCTAACGTTTACTGACGTGCTTAACATTGTGCGTCTTAAAACACACAAACATCTGAAAATCGGGTCTGTACCTCCCCGTTTCCAGTGAACTGGGGACTGCCAAGAAAGGAGACGCTTTCAGATGATTGTGTGTTTTCAGCCGCACAAAGTTAGGCACGTCATCAAGCTGGCTAATGCTAACCTGCTGGTCACTTGTGTGTCGGCAGTGAGTCTGGCATCCCAGCGGCTGGAGTTGTTTTTCTGCTGTTGCAACTTTCTGCTCTCTTTCCCCTTTTGTATCCTGATATCTTTACACACTCAATCAATGAATTGGTCAATACACACACACACACACACATATGTATATATATATATATATATATATATATATATATATATATATATATATATATATATATATATATATATATATATGGGATGCATGATATTGGAATTTTAGCCGATATCTGATATGTCAATATTTTAAAACTCAGGACGATAGCCGATATCAGTACCAATATTAAAGCTTAAAAATAAGTCTCAGTAACTATATATATATATATATATATATATATATATATACACATATATAAATATAAATAAATTTCAGCTGATCTTTGGCAGTCACTTTTCGGCGGACTGCCCTTTATTGCAGGTCATTTTTCTGGCAGAACTGCTGAAAAACGACTGCCTGCCAAAAATGACCTGCGATTAAGGGCAGTCACTTTTTGGGAGGCAGTCGTTTTTTGGCAGTACAGCCAAAAAAATGACTGCTTGCCAAATATGACCTGCAATAAAGGGCAGTCCGCCGAAAAGTGACTGCCAAAGATCAACTGAGATTTATATATATATATATATGTATATATATATATATAGGCTATATATATTTATATAGTTTCTGAAACTTATTTTTAAGCTTTAATATTGCTACTGATATCGGCTATCGGTCACGAGTTTTAAAATATTGGCATATTAGATATCGGCTAAAATTCCAATATCATGCATCCATATATATATATATATATATATATATATATATATATATATATATATATATATATATATATATATATATACGTGTGCGTGTGTCTGTATTGACCAATTCATTGATTGTAAAGATATCAGGATACAAGAGGGAAAGAGAGAGCACTTAAGTCATTCCAAAACAGAAAACAACTGTATCCGACCCACTTCGAGACTTTCTCTTTGTCAGAACTACAAGCGACAAATCTGGCATCTCCTTCAGGTGTTTTTGGAGAGTAGCTGCTTTTGTTTGGACACTGACTTCCGCACTCTCCAGTTTTTGTCCCCAACGAGAAGCGGGAGCTTGTAGAGCGTCTCCCCCGTCACTAAGCACTGGCCTGGGCGCCATTCGTGGATTCCGTACTCCGCTCCGCACGTATCATGTGGGCGCTCGGTGAGCACCTCAGTACGGTGGAGAAGCATCAGGCTTTGATGACGGTCACTTTTACAGGAGAACCGACGTCAAAGTCCTACGCTGACGAGCTGGAGCTTACGCTCCGCGCGTCCTTGACGAGCGTGCATGCGCACTTACGCGCCGCCCCGACGAGGGCAGTCGATTTTGGGCAAGCAGTCTCTTTTGTGACACAACACCGGAGGTGTTTAGATGCAGGAGGGAGGGGGTGGGAAGGTGGGATTACTGCACCCCACAACACAAACAGGTGTTCTGCACACAGTCGCTCTGACACGGCGTTTCCTCCACAGCGACTTCTGGAACAGACCTCTGTTACATCATCACCGCCACAACAACCTGCTGCCACCCAGCAGACTTCAGTTTATCTGTGATTCCACCTGTGACGCCCAAATAAAATGTTTTTGTGAGGCTCCAGCTCACCAACAAGCACCTCCACTTCAGTCTCTGCGAAATCATGTTTTATTCTCTTTTCGATCGCCAGGATTCAGCTGTAAATGCCTCAGATCAGCTGGCTCATTTATATGCAGGAACATCCGTGAGGTGCTTTGCACCGTTTATGGTAGAATGTGGGCGTGTAGGGGGCGGAATATGAGCCAAATTCACCTGCGCAAACTTCTAGGAAGAGTGTGATTTATAAAGAGGAAATTGCTTGAATCTGTGCGAACGCACGGGTTTATATATCTGAATATTTTTTGGCGCAGACACTTTTAGTAAATATCCTACGCCCAGTTTTATAAATGAGGCCCCAGAACAGTAGGAAGATAGGAAAGATTTTATTGTCTCCGATATGAGGCCGCCCTCTGCTGCAAACACTTCAAGCAGATGACTGACAGGAGCGGTCAGACTGACAGACCTGAGGTCACAGGTCTCCTCTTAAAAAATGTAGGAGTATCATCCAGGCTTTTTGCATGCTGTATACCACATATGCTTATGTCAATAATGTAAAAACCAGGGTCTTATGTGGTTTCATTCACATTGGCATTTTCAACCTGGGATCACAGACCTGCATATGATGAATCCCCCTGAGGAATAATAAAGTATCTTTGATTTGATATATTAATATATACACAACATACACACACTAGTCTCAAAAACTTAGGGATTTTTTGGGGATATTTGCAGGATCTTAGAATGACCCACTCAAACGTTTCCAGGTTAAACTTACCCTAAATGTTTGTTCCAAAAAGATGATTAAACACACACACTTTAGATACAGTCGTCCTCAAAATTATTCATACCCTCCAATTAAAGAGAAGGCTAAATTCACAAGAGTAATTCATATAACAAGAAACTAAAGAAACTAATAATAAATAAAATTTACAAAATTATGATTTAGTGAAATAAGACATTGCTTTTCAATTGTGGTTGGAAATAATAATTATTAAAAAAAAAAAAAAAAACCTGTCCCACACACATTAGAGCACTTTACCCATGAACAGTGGACCAAAATACCTGTCAACAGGTGCAGACGTCTTTATGAACATTAGAGGAAACACCTAATTACAGTGATTGCCTCAAAGTGTTGCTCAATTTCACTGAGAGCGTTTTTTTTTTTTTTCTTTCTTTAATTGGAGGGTATGAAAAGTTTGAGGACGACTGTACACATATAACGCATGCCTTACACTACCTGTCATCAGAAATTGGCATGTTTTTGATTTCCTCTCATCATCATACTTTTCATTTGGACTGTTTGTTCTGCTGTTATCAGCCTGAACGGCTGTAAACATCTTCTGATTGTCTTTCTGAAGGTGGTGAAAGCAGCAGAGGGGACGAGTCGCTCCTCGTGTGGTCACACACTTCATCTGCAGACAGATCGGTACAGACGATGTCCTTTCACTCGGCGAGGACATGGAGGAAACGGTCCAGCATGGACGACCATCAGTCCTTCCTTCTCTCTCTGTGTGAGAACGAGGCTGCAACACTGCAGAACTGACAACCTGGAAACACCAGGAGAAACTGACCAGAGTTCACCTGCAGGGATTCCAGCTCCCCCCCCCCCCCCCAAAGAGCCACTTGTTACCAGCACATTATCACAGGAGAAGTTGTTGCTAAATGAGCTTTTGTTCAACTACAGGACTCAGTTCTGCTGACACTCGGCAGATTTGTGATGTCATGTTTTTGTTTGTTTTACATTCATAAAGGCTGAAGTGTTTGCACCATCGTCTGTTCTGTGCTGTAATTAGAATATGTAGGCAGGAATACTGTAAACTGCATGTTTCCCAGCATGCATTTGCCACAGGGGTCCACCTCTGTCTTCGCCCACCACCTAAGCCAAGTTAACATCTTTAAGAGAATTCTATTGATTGTGATCCTTGGTGGTCTGACAGTGTTCACAGATGCAAGAACCACATGAGAAACTCAGACCAAGAACCACATTTTTTTTTCACATTTTAGATAATCATCAATATTACACTATTTAGACAATCACACTGAAAATACGATTATATCAAAAAGAAAATGATTCATTGAGGTTCTCTGACAAAGAACAATACATGTTTTCACATTTCAGACAATCATTACCCTATTTACATGCCTTTTACATTAATGTGCATATAATTTACAGTCACCCTCAAAATTATTGATACCCTCTCATTAAATAAGGAAGAAAATATCAGCTGTTGGTAAAATAAGCTTTAATTGAATAAAGTAATAGATATTATGAACATCATGACATTGATTTTGAATTGTGATTGAACAGAAATATTAAGAATAAAAAAATAAAACAAGGAAAAAAGCATGATGGGTTCCTGAACTAAAATTTTGTTGAGCAACACTTTGGCCCTGTCCCAGTACCCACCCCTAAACCCTACACCCTTGTATGAAGTGCGCACTTGGCAGAAGTGCACATTCAGGGTTGGAGTGTGCAGGTTGCAAGTGCGGGAAAAAGGCAAAACTGGGACAGTGATGGTTCCTCCATTTTGCACCACAGCGTCATTTCATGTCGCTTCCAAACTCAACTTCATCTCTGTTCCTGGTGAAGAGACGTCATTTTCAAACATAAACTTAATAAAGTTCATTTCATCTGTTCCTGTAAAATAGATGTTATGAAATCAACATAAGTTTAATTAATAAATAAATGACTTACTGAACTAATTTCTGTAAGATGGCTGTAGAATTTCACCAGTACAGGTTAAATAACTGTTACATTCTAAACAAATGTATAATAATGATTAATTGTCGCTCTGTGACTGTTATCGTTAGCATAGAATGTCCATAAATGTCCACATGTCCATAAAAACATGTATAAGTTCTTTGAATTACATTGGAAACTGAGACCCGTATTAATCTCATGAGTTGTAAGGCTTACGGAAGTATGGCTACTAATTATTCTATTATTAATTTCATTGTAAATCTAGATACTTTGGTATTATATACTTATTTAGTTTTTGCTTTTTTTCTCTCAAAATGTTTGCTTAGTAATGTATTTTAATTTTGTTAATCTGTGTTTTTGTTGAGGAAGAATAGTCTTCACTGGTGAAGACTAATGGGGTCCATAATAAACTAAACTATGTCAAAATGACACTGCGTCTCACTGGGACTTACCTGTAAATAAAGTTTTTAAATAAAAATCTAATTTAGCTACTTTTATCAGTGAACTGATAACTTTCACTATTCAAATGCTTTGAATGTTAATATTCAAAGCATATTTAGAAGTAACATGGCAAACTTCAGTAAATATTTCACCTACAGCATAAAAGATTAAATATTTCAATGTTTACATCTGAAATGACATTTTTTTCACCTCAGGCAGGAGCTCATCACCAAACATGGACATGTTCCGCCTTTATGGTTCACAACGTCTCATGCAGCAAGGAATTATGGGCAATATGCTTTGGTTAAGTCTGCATAGATGCAGACTTCACTGAAGTGTGGATTGAGGGCGCTAAGGGACCTTTGTGAAGTTGGCCCCCCACCCCACACAAAACCCAGTGAAAATGGACTCAATCGTTTGTGCCGGTTTTGTTTTTAAGATATCAAATAATATCAGAAGGGTCATTCTAAGTTCACGCAGCCCCCCGACTTTGTCCAAATTGCACCAAAATGGTCTCAATCATTTGTGGTGCGTTTGTGCAGAAAAAATTATCGTTGTGCTGCTTTAGTTTTTAAGCTACAACAGGTTTATTATAAGGTGGTGACATCACACAGCTGCACAAACCAGCACAAATGATTGAGACCATTTTCACTGGGTTTTGCGTGGGTTGGGGGGCCAACTTTGCGAAAGGTCGCAAAAGGGGGCGTGATGGACTTCCCCCCTCAAGCACTTCACACTTCAACCCCTCAACCGGAGCGCGCATTCTAGGGGTGCGAGGGTGGAAGTGCGGGTGTTGGGACGGGGCCTTTGAGGCCATCACTGCAGTCAGGTGTTTTCTGTAACGTCCAATCGGACGCTTGCACCTGTTGACAGGTATGTTGGTCCACTGTTCATGAGCAAGGGGCTGTAATATGTCTGGGATGATTTTTGTTTATTTTTTTATTATTATAATTCCATTAAACTGAAATTCAAAAACAATATTTTGTTTCACAAAATTCTATTTAGTAATTTTTTAAAATTTCTTTATTTTTTAGTTTGTTATTTGAATAACTATTGTGAATTTAGCATTTTCTTTCATTGTAGGGTATGAGTGATTTTAAGGACTGTATTTAGCTTTAAAGTTGATAGTGTCCTTATTCTACTGACAAAATATACTTCTGTCATAGGCGTACTTTTTTCATATATGGCCATGAAACTGAAAACCGACGACACAATTTTTGAGCTCTTCATAGAACGCATGCCAAAACAAAATGAAACAAAATAACTTATGGAACAAGGTCAGATCTTCTACATGCAAAAATTTGAGCCGGAACAGTCATATGTCTCTATGACAGTCTTACACCATATTTTTTGTATTTTCTGTGTCATATTCTACAACAGACGTCTTCAACAGGGGGTCTGCGACCCCTAGAGGTCCACAGAGGTACTGCAGGGGGGTCCCAAAAGTTTTGCTTGATTAAGAATTTTTTTTATATTCCCCCCCCACCATTTTTTTTAAACACAGAAAATTATTATGAAGATTTTTTTAAAAATGTTATGCAGTTCTTTAAGGTCTTGGGAAATAGGGGGTAAAGAATCAAGGCTCTAAGGCTGTGTATAAAAAATATAAAATATATTTATGGGAAATTTTCTGACAGTAGTAGCACACATTAACACAACAGAGCAATCGTTTTGTTGTAAATAAACGATCTATGCTGTTG
Source organism: Atherinomorus stipes (assembly GCA_023101725.1). NCBI lineage: Eukaryota > Metazoa > Chordata > Actinopteri > Atheriniformes > Atherinidae > Atherinomorus > Atherinomorus stipes. Next base: position 152,263 of record JALJCO010000306.1, on the reverse strand, counting down.
TGCCAATCACCAAGCCGTATGTGATGGTCTCTGTCTGGTTCTGCTAGCAGCTTTCAGCTTGTGTTTCAGATAGAAAAAAAAAAAATGGATTGATTTTTCATACAAAAAAATAAGGAAACCACAAGAACAGGTACAACAACCTTTACCTTAGAAAATGCATGTGAAAATATTTGAATATCTTGGTACTAGATGCAATAACAAGTCACATTTCTATGGCACTATAGGACCGATTTCATATAACGCTGTGTCGGGTGCAAACCTCCTATGTCTAAAACAGTTATTTTTCAGGAAGTGACAAAACACGTGTGGTTTTGGAAAACCTGGATCCAACATAATCAAACTTTGGATTGAGATTTTTACATTAAAGTCATACATTTGATTGTATTCACTTATTTATTTACTTTTTGAATATTTTCACCAAATCAAGCTCACATGAAGTAGAGGGTTTTTTTTTAATGATGTAAAATGGAGATAGCAGGTTTGTACCTGACAGCGACAAACACAATTTTATATATAAATAGGGGTCCTTGCGCCATTTCCATTAGTTTGGGGGTCCTTGGCTAGGAAAACGTTGAAGACCCCTGTTCTATAAGGTTTAAACTGTTAAGTACAAGTAACACAGAGATCAATTAAACCAGCTAAATGGACCCCGGGACCATTTTTACAGGAAAAATTTGGCCTTAGCATAAAAAGGTTGAGAATCCCTGATCTAATGGATCTATAAACAAAAACACATAAGCTTAAACAGGTTGGTAGACTGAAAAAGCTGTCTTCAAATTCAGTAAAGTATATAATGTATATAATGTGATACAGTTGACCACATTATATTACTCCAACGACTGGAGAAGTGGGTGGGTCTCTCTAGTTCTGTACTAAACTGGTTCAAAACATACTTGGAGAACAGGAAGTACTTTGTGTCAGGAGGCAATTTTACATCTGAGCAGACAAAAATGACCTGTGGAGTTCCCCAGGGCTCTATCCTGGGGCCTCTTCTGTTTAACATCTACATGCTCCCACTGGCCCAGGTTATAAAGAACAACAATATTAGTTACCATAGCTACGCAGATGACACACAGCTTTATATTACAGTGTCACCAGGAGACCGGGGCCCTGTACAGGCTCTTGGTAAATGTACTGAGGAGATTTATGACTGGATGTGCCTCAACTTTCTTCAGATGAACAAAAACAAAACTGAGGTGATCGTTTTTGGAGCCAAAGAGAAATGACAGCAGGTTGTCACAGAACTTCAGTCCATACACCTAAAGACCACCAATCACACCAGAAATCTGGGTGTAGTGATGGACTCAGACCTAAACTTTAAAAACACATCAAAGCGATCACTAAATCAGCCTACTATCACCTGAAGAACATCTCAAGGATAAAAGATCTGATGTCTCAGGAAAATCTGGAAAAACTAGTCCATGCATTCATCTTCAGTCGGCTTGATTACTGTAACAGCGTCTTTACTGGTCTACCTAAAAAAACAGTTAAACAGCTGCAGCTCATTCAGAACTCTGCTTCCCGAGTTCTCACAAAGACCAGAAAAGTGGACCACATCAGTCCAGTTCTGAGGTCTTTACACTGGCTGCCGGTCCATCAGAGAATAGACCCCTCAGGTCATCTGGATCTGGTCTTTTATCAGTTCCCAGAGTCAGAACCAGACATGGAGAAGCTGCGTTCAGCTTCTATGCTCCACATGTCTGGAACAAACTCCCAGAACGTCTCAGATCAGCTGAAACACTTAGTTTATTTAAATCCAGGTTGAAGACCCACCTGTTCTCAGCTGCATTTACGTAGATTTTATTCAAAAGTTAAAATCTGCACATCTCTGTATTCTCTCTTTTTAATCTTAAATGCTTTTAATTTTGAATCATGCTTCTAATAATTTTTTCTCTCCCTTTTGCTTATAATGTTTTATGTAAAGCACTTTGAATTGTTCTGTACATGAAATGTGCTACACAAATAAACTTGCCTTGCCTTACCTAAAGAAAAATTCAACTCAATTATTTATCCTTTATTTTCTTGGTCTGGTAAACACATCATCCTTCCTGTGGCTGAATCGCTTAGCAGGCATTACATTTAGACTTTAATTTACAATTAAATTACTGAAGACATGATTGGCATTATTTAAGGCTCATTTCTCCCAGAGTTAAGGATTAAATGCTAATACTGGTTTCTTATAATTTTCTCAACAGTTTTCACCTTATCATTGAAATAACTCAGAACCAATAAAATCTTTTATATAAAACTGTAACTGTAGCAGCATGTAAGACGAGTTTGTCCTCCAATCAATCAGTCATGACTGAGCTTATTAAGAAAGTTGGCTATTAGATGAAGAAGAGCTGTTTTTAGCATCAAACAACTCTCATGCAGTCACACTGGCTTTCAGTCAGCACAATTGTCAGCACCTGTTGCAGTCAGGTGTGATTAGCCATAATTAGGAGCAGAGTTAGGCCACTCAGGTTTAAACCTACCCACTAGGAACAGTTTTCAGCTTTTGTGGGACACTGCTGAGGCTAGTTGCCTGTGTGCAGTGCTTTTTCTTTGCTCTAATGGCGTATAGAGCGAGCAGGGGCAGCATAATTTCACTTTGTTTAGGACTTTTAGTGTTTGTGACATCACATTACCACTGTACAACTCTGACCAGGCTAAAAGCACTAGATGAATTAAAAGAGAGCTCGATGCATACCCAAAGTCAAGCTGAGAGTCAAAGTCAGCAGCACCACGGAAGACTCTTGATTGGACAAACTTCGGAGCACAATGCGAAATTCAATGAAACCGGTTCCGCAAACGGCACGCTGGATGTTGAATCGGATTACCAAGCAGACATGGGTAGGTACAGCTGAGCATGCACACATGCGCAGATGGGACTATATTGTTCGGAATCAGTGTGAATGGTAGTTTAGAATAGTTTTTCTACATGCCTACCTAAATTTAGGGGTGCTGATAACTATCAGGCTGATAACAAATTATTAGCTAGCCTACATTATTCCGATAAGTTCGATATCTTGGCGAGTTTGCCCTATAACTTATTTATCTAACTTGTCAGTACATTTTTTATATCATTTTTTTTAACTTCTTGACTGCACTTCTTCAGTTTGTAATCCCGATGCATGTATTTGTTTTAGTTCAAGAAGCCTTTATTTATATATCGCAAGTAAACACATAACTTAAATAAGATGCTTTATTTGATATCAAATTTTTGTCTAGAAAATGTTTGAGAAGCTTGTTTTATATTTTCCAGTGACAAAGTACTTCTTTATTAAGAGTGAAGTCTTTCTGGTTTTAATAGTATTGATGTCACGATTAACTGTATATGTGATCGGTTATTAGTAGGGCTGGGAAAAAATATTGATACACTGAAATATCACTATTTTAATATGCAGATTTCTATATTGATATTTAAAAATGCAATACTGATCTAGCTTACCAACAAAATCAAGAGATTTTGTCGTTCTCTTATTAAATCTAGCGAGATTTCACAAAAACCGCAAGATTTTGTAACCAAACGACGAAATCTTTGGAGATTTCGTTAGTAAAATAGATCTGATGCCGTGTTTTAAATATATTTTCATCTACTGATATATCGATATTTCAGTGTATCTTTTTTTTTCCCAGCCCTAGTTTTTAGCTATCTGTATCAGCCTTTAGGAGATGAAATTTATCGGGTATTGGTTTTTAAAAAAGGTAATCGTGCACAGGGGCGCCTTCAGAAATTTTATTTTGGGGTGGCCAGAGAAAATGGCAGGGTAGCCAAAGGTTATTAAAGGACAACTTTCTTAAAAAAAAAAAAAACAAACAAACCTAGACCTTATTTCTAGGAATTCATATGTGCATTTATTCACCAGTAACATTTCAGTATGTTTCCTTTGGACGTTATTCAGTTTAGTTATCTGCATATATCTATATAATGGGAGTAAAGGGGGCAGAATGAATGGGCCTCTCTCTAAGGCATTATCTGCAACCAAACTTCTTAATTTCACCAATACTTACGACAAATGAAAGAACAAAGAAGTACTATTCTGTGAGTTCAGATTTGGCTTGCTGTAGTTATTGGGGCACGTGCCCACTGGTCAACAGTGTTAAAACAAACAGCAGGTAAATCAGGAGCGCAGCTTCCATTGTTTAGAGTTTGTGTGTCGCAAACGATTCACTTCACAAAAGTTTGCTTTGACGACCTCACTCACACTGAGAACCATAGCTGAAGGTGGCCTCAATTATAATGTGAACAAACAAAACTGGGGTAGTGTGGTGTCGGCCCAATGAAGGTTGGGCTAAGTAGGTGCGACTATAAAAGGGGCATTAGAAACTGGTTGGGGCAGTTCTGGGTGGCACCCTCCTGGATGAATTTTCATAAGAAAGGCCGAGTTAATTAGGACAGACCCACGAGAGATGACTGCAAAACAGCACTGGCAGAAAAAAGTAGGTGTAGTGTAATATTTGATGACCTTAGAGTTTTTAGAGTTGGACATTCAAATAATACAGCACAGCATGCTTTTTTTTTTTTTTTTTTTTATAAAGTACATAAATGTTGATATAAATGAAAATATAACATTTGCTGGGTTGGCCAGCTTTTTGTTCTGGGGCATCATTGATCATGCATCCCTATTTAAATTGGTATAAAACCTTTTTTTACTTCTCAAAGGCTGGTGGCAGAACAAATATGGCGGACAAGGTGATTGGTCAAAGATGGACACGGCAGCCGTACAACGTGTGCTTAAACTGGATCCAAGGGTTGAATGCACAGGGGACTCGATGAGACTTCTGGTTCAAGACGCTGCCTCTACTCCTGCGTCACTCCTCTTTGTGGACAGGGGTAATCAGTCTCACAAATGTTAAGTTGTTTTTAAGTGGATATTTTTGTTTTAATCTTGACCTGATTTCTCAGGTCACATGTCTCCCCTGTCTCTGTCCAAGTTGCCAACAAGTTGTGGTTACACCATCAGGTCAACTCGAAGAGATTTAATCTTAAGTGCACCGTATGATGGCTGCTTTGTCATCCTTGAGGTGAGACCCTTTAACATCTTGAGCATGTAAAGAGTTCTGTTTTCTTAAGACTTTACCTTTCTCCCCTGCTGCAGGAGGACAGCTACATTCTCCCGCTGCGTTGGTGGGGGTTACCAGTGCGAATGTCATGTCCGTTGATGAGGCACATGTCTACGAGCCCTCCAATGGTCACCTGCCATGCTGAAGGCATGGTTGTGAAAACGGACTGGACCAATTCTGCCTCTAGGATGAAAGTAAATGGTATGTTTTTGCCTTTTATCTGTAGTTCTGCCGCAGTGCTGCCAGATTGTCCTCAAGATGTCAGAAGTCTGTTATACCCCTTTCCCACTGGCCAAAAAAACCTGTTAAAACCTGCAAACCATTGGCTTTTAGTGGCAGGGGGAAATGCTCTCTGACCTGTGTCAAACAACTCCAAGCAACACTGGTTAAAACCGCCTTCAAACGGCTCTGCTCCGATTGGCATGCAGTGGGAACACCAGACCCGGGTTGACCCGCGAATTTACGTGGTGGGGGGGTGGTTAGCGTGCATATCTTGACATTGCGCCAGTCACGTCTGATATAAAGTAGCAAAACAACTGTTTTTCCCCATAAATTCACGTCGCCTGCAGTCCATGTGCGCTTGAAAATCATCTACTGGTTTTCCTCAATTTTGAGGACAGACAAAGATGCAACAAGAAAGCACAGGAGTACAGCCTGGCTTGCTCTCCGTTTACTTTCCGGATTTCTGGTGGAATGAGAAGTGCCAAATGGTGATTATGAGCGGGTCAACGCACGTTTGAAAAACCAGTGTGTAACGTGCTAATTTCAGTGAGAAAGCTGCTTTATAAATGATTACATGACTCTCGCTATGTCATGTCAGAATTACTGCAGTCAGGAAACTCCTGAGCACATGCCAACCCAAAAAGTAACATGCAGGGTCTTAAAGTCCAAAAATGTCAACTTTTAAATTTATGGCCTTTTTTTTTTTTTTTTTTTTTTTAGAATGTCTAACATCCAAGGTCTTAAAGGCCCACATCAGAACTTTTAGCAGTTTTTTTTTTTTTTTTTTTTTCACCCATCAATGGTTAAACTAGCATCAATCTTCATCTTACCTGTACTGTGATTCACTCCAGCCAGTAAAACAGTCTTATCTTGACTCTTATTCTCTTTTCCTCTGGTAATGTTTCTTTACCAAATCCGACATGTGTTCAAAACAGCCGCTGTGTTCATGTCTGCTTCATATCTGTTTGCTAGCAAGTGATGTGGTGTGCAACCAATAGTTTGCTGCAATGCCACAGCCACGCCCTGGATACAAAACTTGCGTACTGCAGTTTCTGAGCCCCTGGGCAGTGACTGCTTGAAAATGCACAATGAATGTTGGTGCGCCATCAGAATGAGTCAAACGCAGATCTTTAAGGTCTAAAAGTTGTTTCTTTAAATTTGACTTTTTACTTTCATTTATCCCAAGAAGTGGTGGCCACATAATATGCTGAATAAATCACAAGAATCAGAAGTTGGTTTTGTCAGTCTTTCTACTAAAACAAAGAAAACAACTTTTTTTTTTATGGTTTAAAGTTCTTTTTTAAAAAATCATGTCTGACTGCCTTAGTGTGACAGCAGGATGTAGACAGTGTTGGTGGGAAAGTTACTTTGGTTAAAGGGACTTGAGGCAAGATTAAGAAACGAAACTCGCGACTGCCGCAAATGGCGCTTCAGGTAACTACAGCCACGAGCCGTCACGGGAGCGTGCACAAACTGAAGCTATGATGCTGTTTACTCACCTTTCTCTCCGTAGTTATACTTTGTAGTGGTCTTTCAGTTGATCTGGATCGTTTGCTGACAGCAGAATAATCCATAACAATCGCTTACAGTGTTTGAATTTACCGCGACCGGCTTCGTCCTATATCAAAACAGCGGATGTAGCGTCATGTGACGTCACGTCCGCATGGCAGAGCTGGAAAACTATAATGTTTACTAAGCTTTTTCTTCATAGTTACAATTTTTAGTTGTCTTTCAGTTGATCTAGATCGTATTCTGACGGCAGAATAATCCATAACTAACTAGAAGAATGAATCACAGGGGACTGCAGAGTTCAAAGATGCAGCTGTAGGGCAAAAACTCTTGCAGCGTTAGTAAATCCATCCGGGAGCTTATCCAGGGGCAGTCAGTACCAATGCCATTTTAAAAATCAAGCCTGTTTCCAAATCATTCTGTCTCCGACAAGATGGCAAATGTCTTATTCTTTGTCTGCAAGGACACTACTTCTGTTCATAGGGTAGCAAGATGTGACCCTTGAGTGGTCTGCACATCTTTATGCCCTTGAACATGCATACATGCACACTTGTTAGTCATTTTCTGTACTGCCTGGTCCAGTTTGGGCTCACTGAAACTTATCCCAGCAATTATCAAATGAGAGGCTGGGTACACCCTGGACAGGTCGCCAGTGTGTCGGGGCCAACATAGAGGGGAAACAACCATTCATGCTCACATTCACTTCTAGAGGTTATTTGGTCACTAAATTCACACATGAATGTCTTTGGCTGATGGAAAAAACCTAAGAACCTGGCATACACTGGGAGAACATGCAAACTCCACACAGGAAGGCCACTGTTTAAAACCCTCGCCAGTTGAGGCTTAAACTGCTGAACATATCTGAATATTTCCATGTCCCCAAGGTCTGTGAAATAAGAAACCACAATGCACAAATATGTGGACAGAATTAACCATTTGGATGAGAATCACAGGCTATCTTGCAGTCCCTCCTGTGATTTCATGATGTCACGAATCTAGCAACAGCTGGTGTGGTTGCAGGGGCGCACGGTGTAACTACCCACGCTGTGGAGGTCGCAGAAAAGGCGCTGTGCTCACGGACCCGGTTTAAAGCTGGGGTAAGGGTGATGGTCAATTCAACGGATAATAGGTGAAACTGATCAGTGATTGGCAAGAGTAATACTACGTGCCGGAAGCTGTGCACACTCGTCTGATGTTTACACTAGGTAGCTAACAATCATTCTGCTAGCAGTTAGCAACGTTTAGACGACGCCATCTCTTTTACTTGAGTTTGGCATGATGGAAGAATCTGTACCTGCTTTATGCTGAACACGAGTGGCTCGTACATGTTCTGTGGCCAGGGGAGGGAGCTGTAAATCTAGCAGGCAGGTTCGCTGACGGTCTCTGCTTTCTGAAATGCCAAACATCTTCTATAGCACCTTTTGATCCTGCACTAAATATGGTGAAAGAACTTTGTTTATGCCATCTGAAATGTTGGAGGTAGTGAGCAATCTGGCTGGTAATGTGTTGTCAAATTCAGTTTACTTGTGGCTTTCAGGATCAAGACTGACATCAAATGAAAATATAAGTTGGAACTACCAAAAATTCTGAATCATATTTCATAAGCACAAACAGGAAGTGGCCAGTTTTGGCCTGAACAAGCTGAGGAAGTTTTTTTTTTTTTTTTTCTCTCCTCAACACAAATCCAATGATGCATGAAATCACTGACTCTGCCAACTATTGAGATCTTAAGCTGCAGTTGTGGTTTTAAAATATAAATGAGATGCATCTTTTATTAAAGTGGTAAATACTTTGCCTGCCCCCCCCCCCCCCCCCCAACCTCCCCTTTTTTAATGTATAAATTACCATTATACAACAAGCATTTAAAGGGGTTAAAATTCTAAATTTGAATCAAATGTTAATTAATACCGATGCTGCTTTAATGAGACAAGTTGATGAAGGTTGAAAAATCTTTGGCTTGAATATTATTGCATTTTTGGAAAATTAAACAAGTGGCCATTTTAGACCCAAAAAAGCCAACTGGTAAAAACCTTCCAGCAAAGTAGTGAGAATGCAGTGTTTAGCTGAATATCTTAGACACGTTTAGTGATGCAAGAGAATCCATTGGTACTCAGGAAATGGAAGTGGCTTTTTTTTTCTCTTTATGAACAGGTGTATTGTGGAAACGCATTTGAAGAGTTAAACATTTAGAATTTTTTTTTATACAAGTGACAATACTTAAACACTTGTGCAGTTAGAATAAATTTTTTTTTAAAGCCACAGAATATTTAAACGCACACGTTAGGGGGGGCAGTGGGGGGCATTTTTGGCCACAAACGGACCAAAGTTGTTGGAAATTCAAACAAAGCCCAAGGATAATTGAATATGGAAGTTTTTTTTATTTTAAGCACATTTTGGGAACCTTCTGTAGGGACCGTTAAGAGGCTGCTTGGTTTGCTTATACTGGGGGGGGGGCTCAGGTAGAGCTGCAAGATGTCCAAGGAATGTTTTATCCTTCAAGTTTAAGCTTGGTGGGCCTGTGATGTCACTGACTACCGGACCAGGATGTACCGGCTTCTTGCTTGCAATGGGCTCTATGCACAACTTCAGTACTTCCTGAACTTAAGCTAGCTCCTTTGTTTCCTGTCTTTCCTTACTGGACAAACTGATTAACCCAGGTGTGTCTGGCCATTGTCATGGTTACTGAGGTCAGGCACACCTGGATTAATATGTCCAATGATGAAAGACGGGAAATGAATGAGCTGCCTGAAGTTCAGAAAGTAATGGAGTTGTGCATAGTCCACTGCTGGAATATACTCATTTTCCCCTGTGACCCTCAATTGAAAACGGTATAGAAAAAGGATGGATGTTTCAGATTGGGGAATCTTTGTTTCTGATGATGCAACTTGAGGATATCAATTTCCCTCCAAGAGTTCCCTTTTTTTTCTATTGGAATGCTTTTTGCATAATACCCAGATGAGACCTTTTCAACCTTAATTGATGGTCAAAACTCACATCTACAGTGCTTGCCTTCTATTTTTTTTCTAAGATGGACAATATTTCTATTTACAGTGAATGGACACTGGGAGCCGCTATTAAAGGCCTCACAAAGATGTGTGTTTGGCATCGTGGAACATCCTGAAGGTGTGGTCTTAACTGTGCACTATTCACCCTGCCTGGAGAAGAAGGTACAGTCCAAATTCTATCCTTTACCCATACCATGCTTTTTATGGAGGGGAGAAAAATCTAATCTATTGGTGTATTCATATGCAGGATGGAATGTACACCCTTGAACTAGCTGCAGAGAGGGAGACAAAAATTTCATGTCCACCATTTTGTCAGTTTATCCTCAATCAGCAAAGGACCCAGCAAAGAGTCTACCACAAACAGAAATGCCAAGCAAGTGGCTATATACATCCCATTCTACTTCAGCTAGTCTTCCTGGCCAAAGTGTTCATCAGGTTCCAGTACTTCCTCAGAACCCACAGATACCCAGCAAACCAGGTCAGGGACAAAAGGAAATTGGCTATCAGTTTTCTTATTCCCCATTTCAAAGTTTTAACCCCAATCTGAAACCAGGCGGGCTGCCTCCCCGCTCAGCAAATAAGTCCAACTCCTACACCTCAAACTGCAGGGAAAATGCAACTCCCTGCACAGTTACCAGTAACTAAATCGCCAGGTAAATATGAAGAGCCTATCCTTCCAAATCCATTTAAGCTCCCACCTGGATTTTCTCAGAAACCTGTCCAACCACCTGCCGGCCAGTCTAAGGGTCAAAGCCAAACGCAACTTAACCAATTAATTTGCTCACAGACGTATCAAGATGCCAGACTTCAACAGCTATGTCTTGAAAAATTGATGGAGAAACCTAGGCCTCCTACACTTCCCGGGAGCCCACGAGGTGACTTGTACCAGCCATTCTACCTCTTCTACCCCCCACAGCAGCCAGGCTCAAAATCCACTGGTATTTCTCAGTCTCAACAGCCTGGAGCCTCTCAGGGCAACATGTACCAGCCCTTCTACCCAATCTACACCCAACCAAGACCAGTTGCAAAACCTGGTGGTAGTTCTCAGCCCCAACAGCCTGGAGCCTCTCAGGGCAACATGTACCAGCCCTTCTACCCAATCTACACCCAGCCAAGACCAGCCACAAAACCGGGTGGTAGTTCTCAGTCCCAACAGCCTGGAGCCTCTCAGTCCCAACAGCCTGGAGCCTCTCAGGGCAACATGTACCAGCCCATCTATCCAATCTACACCCAACCAAGACCAGCTGCAAAACCTGGTGGTAGTTCTCAGCCTCAACAGCCTGGAGCCTCTCAGGGCAGCATGTACCAGCCCATCTATCCAATCTACACCCAACCAAGACCAGCTGCAAAACCTGGTGGTGGTTCTCAGCCTCAACAGCCTGGAACCTCTCAGGGCAACATGTACCAGCCCTTCTATCCAATCTACACCCAACCAAGACCAGTTGCAAAACCTGGTGGGGGTTCTCAGCCTAAACAGCCTGGCGTCACTCCAGGCCACATGTACCAGTCTTTCTACCCACTCTTCACCCAACCAAAACCTGTTACAAAACCTGTTGGTGTTTCTAGGCCATTACAGCCTGGAACCCCTCCTGGTCAAGTCCAGCAAAAGCCCGGAGTTCAAATGCCATCAAAGCCCGCTCGGCCTCAGCAGCCTGAATCTCCTCGTGGCCAAATGTACAAACCATTCTACCCTTATATGCACACTAAACCAAAACCAGCTGTACAACCTACAGGTGCTTCTCAGTCTTCACAGCCTGTGACCCCTCAGAGCCAGGTACAACAGCCACCCCAGCCCCAACCAAAGCCTGGAGAACACCTAGCTATAAAACCTGCTGTTCCTCATTCAGCTCATTCTAAAGCTCTTCTGGAGCAGTGGCACCAACAAATGTGCTTGTATGCTCAGTTGATTCCTCAAAATCAACTAGCAAACAAGCCCACTGCAGATCAAAAGCCATCAACTGACAATGTGCAAGGGCTATTCTATGGGCCTTGTCCACCATACAGGACACCAGGTGCTGGAACAAATTACGGTTCTTCCATGGAAAATTCAAGGCAAAGCTCACAGATGTCCGTTATCAAACTCCCACGTGGTCAGATGGGTTATCCTTCTAACCTTGTGTACTACTTGCAGCAGCCTCATTTAACTATGCCCTCTGCTACTTCTGTGCAGCAGGTTACTGCTATAGGAGGTAACCCCAAACAACCAGACTCTTCCATTTCACAGACTGGTGGTGATGGCGTTTCCCCACAGGCACAACCTTTTTATTGCCCTCAGTTCTGCCCATCTGGATTTGGCAACTGCTGTATACAAATTACTTTTCATCAGCATCTCCATATTTTTCCTCCTGGATTTGAAGGTAAAGATGCAGCCCCACTTTATCCGGGTCTGCCCCTTTCTGCAGTGACATATGCAGAGGTTGGCAATGGCTTTGAATTTCCCACCTTCCATCAGCTTGCAGACTTGATGCAAACTACAGGAGCTGGCATCTCTGCACAAAATTCACCCCAGCTCTTTGCAGCTGCAGTTGAAACGCAACCACAAGGTCAGCCACCAGATGGCAACCCAGCTGTACTACCTGGAAGTAGTACCAGCAATACTGAAAACCCTCAAGGACTAGTTTATCCTTATTTTCCAACAGATTTGCTATATCCCCATTGGCCATATCTGCCTCAGAACATGGATCTGCAACAGGGTGAATCTGCAGCTTTCAGTGACCCCTCTAAACTATGGGTTTCAGGTGATAAGCCATTGGTTTATTATGGGCCATATAACAATCAGTTTCCCAAAGAAAGCAACCAGTTCTTGGGTGGGAATGATCCCTCTAGGTCTAATTTAATGTCTGTCAATCAATTTTCTCCACATTCACAGCAGCAAAACAAACCTGCAGGGAACGAGCAGCAATCCTTAAGTAAAGAATTTGGTGCCTATAAGCGTGACATTGATCAGTTCTCTCCTTATTACATGCCCCAAGATGCTCCAGTGCTCACTCAAAATGATTCTCTAGCTCTCAACAATTCACAAGTTCAGCCATTTGAGAGAGACTTGAAGAACTTGACCAAACCTGAAGAGAGTCTGGGCTATCATTCTGCACCACAGACTTATGTACTACTACAGCACGGTCCTCCAGGTAGGGAGCAAAACCGGTTCAGTGATTCCCCAGTGCCTTTCAAAGACCTGGTTCATAGCCCAATCCCTGAAACCCTAAACCTCGCACAGCATCATTCTAATCCTCTGAATTTTGAGCTTTTACAGGAAAAAGGCCAGCAGCTCAAATGGCTAAGGGAGGGAACATTCAGTCCCTTACCTGGTGACAACTACATGCAGAGGCTTGATGAATCAGGTTTTCCATCATTTCCCCCTGCTTTAGCTGAACCTCAACAAATGCATTTGCCCCCTGAACAATCTCCCAGTGCTGAGCACTTGAAGCCTGAGGCCCTTGACTCTTTTGGGGACCCCTGGAATTCCCTGACACCTACAAGCCCCAGCCAAACGTTTCCACCCCATGTTCCTGGAAAGCTGTTTTCACAGTGGAGCTCAATGGCTGACCAGCCAGCAAATGGTATGTTAATGTTTAATGCTAAACTTTCTGAGCCAAACTCTTGGACTAATGTGTGCAATGGGTCTCTTGCAGGAAAGGACCAACCCCTTCCGACAGAACATGGAAATCAGAAGGCGCAATGAGCAGCCTTTTATTGTAATTAAACAATTTACTGACTAGACATGTTTTGTGTTTTTTCTTATATGAATACAAATTTTAAGAATTAATTGCATCATAGGCAAGTCTGTTGGGATGTGAATGACATTTAGGTGATGAGACTGTCTTGTATGGGTAGTTGAGGACACACCAGTTTACTCAATTTGTTGCATGCAGGGTATGAAATTAACTCACCAGGAGTCAAATGTGAGTAAATCTGAGGGTTATCAGCCACATGGTGAGTAAATGTTTTTAGCAAATTGTTTTTTCTAAATCATTTTGGTGGATTTCTGCTTATGTTGTACTGCTGTCTGCACGTATGACTGACATGCATGTATGTAAATATGCACTGCACATGCCACCCCTAGACCGAGGTGTCCAGCTCTGGTCCTCGAGGGCCATAATCCTGCAGGTATTCATTGCATCTCTGTCCCAACACAGCTGACTCGAATCAGTCATTGTGCAGAACTTCATGGGCTGTTGGACCCATGTAATTTGAGTTGGCTGTGTTGGTGCAGGAAAACACTGAATCTGCAGGACAGTGGCCCTAGAGGACTGACTTTGGACGCCCCTGCCATAGATTTTACATAACTAGACAAAGCATTTAACGTAACCACTTGGTTTCTGAAGAGCTGAAGTGAAGCCAATTGGATGGTTCCCGCCATCGCCATCTTACTGTGTTACATGTTTCGTCACTTTTGGAAAATTGTAAAATGGGCAGAGGCCTTGGGGTAAATATTGACTGCCAATGTACTAACCAACTAAACTTGCAGTAACTAGCGAAGATATGCAGGCTAAAGGTAAGATGTCCTCGGACCCACTGTTACCCCGGCTTTACACCTGGTCTGTGAGTGCAGCACTGCGCAGCGCAACGGCTTTGCTCCAACCTCCACGGCGCAAGCATTTACACTGAGCTCCCACGAGTGTACCAGCTGTTGCTAGATCCATGACATCACAGAATCACTGGAGGGATTCCAAAATCGCCTGTGATTGTCATCCAAATGGTTAAATTTGTCAGTTTTTCACTGAAACCTTGTCCACAGATGTCATGTTCAGATAGTTCAGCAGTTGAAAATCTGCACAGTGGCTTGTTTAGGAAGTTACCGGCTGTTTTACACTGAATCCCATGTCTGACTTCCTGTCACACCTGGCTCAAACTGCGTCCTCTGTCAAAAACAGAGCTGGCGCGTATCTTTAACGCAGCGGCGCAACATGCCGGCAGGGTAGGGGATCCTAGAAAAACTGTTCAAACAAGCTACATTTTAAAAAAAAAAATACACCCACCTGAAACGATGCCTTCAGAGCCTACGAAGGGGTGCGCCAGAGATTGTCGGCGAAATTGATCGAGAACAGCCGAGTGGACAGCTTGTTAGCTTGCCAGTAAACCACAAAGGAACCATGTTTCCTAGAAGTGATAATTCCCTCACCTCTAACTTCTGCAGTGTAAAACATCCACATTGCAAACAGACACCTCCATGACTTAAACCCCCCCCCCCCCCCTTTTTTTTTTTCTTTTCAGTGGATTTTATGAGCAAACTGTAGCATAGATGAGAGCGGCAAGCAGCCATCTTCTTGTGCACTGTGACACAGCTAATTGCGAGCTCACGCTTGCGTGGCAGGTGGGAGGGGGACAAACGGCAGTTAAGTTTGATGGACAAATCATTCAATCAATAAGCACGGGCTGTTAAAATTTCATTGGATGGGTTTTTTTCAGTCCTGTCCATTTTCCAGGTGACTCTTTTTTTTTTTTTTTTTTTTTTTTGTCTTGTCAGAACATGTAAAGGTTGAATATGGAACATTTTTATTAAAAGCTATATTTTTTCAAAAATACCTCCACAGGTTGTTTTGGGGGTGTACAGAATGAAAGTACATTTCCCAGAAAAATTATATTTAGCCAAAAATAATTATAGAATAAATTTTTATGGGTTCGATAATGGCTTGTAGACATAAATAAAATGCCAATACACGCCGCCGTTGCAGGTTGCCAAATACGATCTCTGTGTGGAAACAATATTTCGGTCATAGTCAGGCTGGTACAGGGGAAAACCGTAGAGACGAGTGAAGCAGCTGCTTCAGAGCCCTGGAGATATTTGTTTCTGAGGAGGAGTGACCTGAGAAGAGCTAAACCTGGAGTAAATTTAGGAGAAGACTTCACTAAATGGACCCACAAACGTTTTCCATGGAGTAAAACACAGAAATGGCGACTTTCCTGCTGGATCGGTAAGCTAGCTTGTTTGCTAACGTTAGCTGTCAGTTATAAACTCCTCTGTGTTACTTGTTGGACATGCTGCAGACTGTTGGTCACATGCGTATCAGCAGTGAGCCTGGCATCCCAGCGGCTGGAGTTGTTTTTCTGCCGTTGCAACTACAACCTAGACACATGTGATGTCGCTGTTCTGTCCATATTCCATATTCAACCTTTAATTGGCTGCAATCAGGGTGTGAAGAAGACTTTAAGCAATATAGTGAAAAAAAAAAACACTCCTGGAAAACATCACCCACCCTGCCTTTAACATGGGGGGCTATGGGGATTGACTCTGTTTTTGGAGTCAGTCCCTATGGAGTAGGGAGAACTGCCGTTTTTCACTCTTATTGGCTCCTGCGGGTTGGCATCAGTTTTGTCTGCTGAAGTTTGCCACTTGCTTGTGACATGACCACCACCCTCTACTTTCCGTTTGCTGACAGCTAGTGTGTAGCTCAGGCTAATGAAGTAGTGGGATTGTGTGGAGATTTGCAGGAGCTAGCCCACCTTCCAGAAGAAGCTACAGTGAACTAGAGGAACAAGCAGGCCATACAGCAAACCAGAAAAGTGATTAATTTCAAAATCATAGAAAATTTGCTCCATTGAAAACAATCAGCTGGATGACCTGCACAGATCTGCCTTGTCTGGTGCAAACGCCTCTTTACAACTTAGAAAATGTTCCAAATTGATCAATGTTGGTGTGGCCTTTAAGTTCATTTACCACGCATTGAAATGATTCCTCATACAACTTCAGCCTAAATTCGGATGTTCAGCTGCTCTAAGCGGCAAAATCATGTCCCAGTCCATCTGCTTTACACTGGATTGTCCTTATTTGTTGAAAGACCAACGGTCACAGTTGCTGTTAGCAGAATACAGCCTGAAACAAATGACAACTTATCACTAACTTTTATTCTTTATCAACTTGGCTCCAATCGATCCGTGCCTCATTTGTGGAAAACATCTTTCCACTATTTTTCCTCCATTTAGCAGAAAAAGGTTGTGAAGGAGATTTAAACACACTGAAACTGGTAAAAGTGACCTGTCAGAGCTCCTCCTGGTTCTGCTTTGTTCTCCAGATCAGGGAACTGGTCCCATGGAGGCTGTGATGCAAGGAGGCCAGACTTCAGACTGTGAAACCATCAAATGTAAAGCGGGGAGCTGATGGGTTTCAATAAGTTCATTCAGAAATTACCAATTTATCAAAACTGTTTCTTGTGCCTGTTTAATGTAGCTGTTACTTCCTTTTTCAGCTTGCATCCAAGTTAATATTGTATTATAGAAATAACCTCCCTAAAGGTGTATGTGTGTAAAATAGTTGAATATTATGGCCGGTAAAAAAAACATGTTCGGCCTGTGAATCTTTTCATCTACCGGTGGACTTGGCTGGTGAGTTGTAAAGTTAATTTTGGGCACTTGTTACATGACTAGCTTTTTGATTAGATTTTTCTTTGCTTCTCCATGAACTGCTTCTTCCAGAACATTGAACCCATTTGTGTAAATACGAGCGTGAATGTGCCACTGATGCATGGAACTGGTATCAAGTCAGTGAGTTCACAAACGCGTCATTTGCATGAGTCAACACAGATGACAAACAGCACTGCACATAAAGTCATGTCCTCATTAAACCCAAAAGGTTTTGTAGGGTCATGAATGTAATGTTTTTACCTCCCCACCCCAAAAAAAGTAAGAGAGATGCATAATTTTGAGTTGACATTTATTCAGCAGCATTAGATACAAGTCTTAAATTTCACATTTTGGCATGGGTTTGATTATTTTTGTGTGTACTGGCTTTACATCTGCCTACCACAGCATGAACTGATATTATAGAGAAAGTATTGAGTCTTTGGGACCTGAACACCTAGAAGAACCTGACCCTTCCTGGACACACTGGCACAAGAGAAACTGGGTCCATTTGAACTGCGGGGGCATCGACTACGATGGCGGCGGGTACGTCTCTCTTCACTAAGGAGATAGGGACCTCAGCGCTGGCGGAAGCATCTGAGGCCGAGGAAGCATCTGCAGCAGTCGGTGCGGGATCGGCGGCAACAGCTGCCGCAGGATCGGCAACAGCAGCGACCGCAGTCGCCGCCACAGCTGCAGTCGCAGCGGGGGCGACGGGCACGACCTCGGCTGACTCTGCCGATTCTGCAGACAAAAGGCCGCTCAGAAGAGGGTCGTGGAGAGCCGTCAGTTTGTGGTGTCTCAGACCGTGCTTGGGCGACGAACCACCCAAGTGAATGCGCAGTGGCAAGGCAGGCTCTGCAGCTGCAGTGCTGTTGGCATCTAAAAGGGGCATCTGCAATGCAACAAACATTTAGCTCTCCATTACAAGATACTGAGATCTGAAACGAGAAGTTAAACGTTCTTTACCAGAGTGGTAAACATCTTGCAGTCCACTGTAGGGTCAAGGCTCAAACCTTCAGCAGTACAAATCCCGCGTGCCTGTTGGACAAAAGCCTTCCTGTTACTGCAGTCAACAGGTTTGTGGTCCAGTTTCCAACATGTCGGTTGGAAATTCTGCTCTCGACGGAGGCGGACGCTTTCTCTACTGCTCCCTCCCTCCCTTATTTTTCCCTGCTTCTCCTGTCTGGTCGACTCTCTGAGCCTCTGTCTACATAACTTTCTGAATCTGAAACAACAACTACGATGGATTTGGTCAACTGGTCTCTCAATGCAATTGATCAAATTTTTTCCACCCGGAGAGCGGGACGGGGTGACGCTCCTTGCCCCGACGGGACGCACCCGGCGGGATATGTGATCGACTCCTGGGGCAAATGGAAGATCATGTGTCTGTCGGTGCTGTCCATCGAGGACGTTGAAGATCTCTACCTATTTGGATTTATGATAGCCGGGTTCCTGCTGATTGGTGTGGGCATTTTCCTGGTTTATCGCAAAGTTGGAGGGCTGCTGGCAGCTACTGGCACGCTGCCTGACATTTGTGTGGGGATGAGCCGTGCTATTAACACTCAGACTCTGGCGTTGCATGAGATTCATCGCAAGCTAGATGCCATTCAGGCCCAGCTTGGCACCCTGGCTGCGGTTCCGAATCTCGTCCGCGAAGTGGGAACATCGGTGGAGCAGCTGGCACGGCTCCTGGAAAATTGACCCCTGATTCGGCTGATTGATGCTGCCATGGAGACCTGTTACGGACTCAAGGCAGACACCACCACGTCTGACCTGTTTCAAAACATCTTCTGCTATCTGCTTTGGCGACCCTGAGGAGAGGCCTGTGTTTGGGTTAACACAGGCTGTCTCTGCAAACTCCCCGAGAAAGCTATGTGAATGGACTCTCAGCATCCCTCCCTGTTCCCTCCCCCGCACATCTCTCATGGGAAGTGGACCACCTGGCCAGCACCCTCAAGGCCACCATAACATCTGTGGACAGAGACTGGGTGTGAACTCAGGCGGGTTCACAGCCTGACACACACGCACACACGCATCCACGGACACACAAGATCACACACAACCCTAAGACTCAACGCTTCCGTTGCCCACTCTCTTTTCCCGCCATTCTGGACAGTTTGGGCCTGGAGGGTGCCACGAGCGCCCCCGCCTGGCGTCTGGAGGGATTCCCTCCCTACTGCCCACAGTGTGTCTTTCATGTTGTGATTGCCTTAGTTTGTGCTTCTATGTATTGGTGTGTCTTTTTTTTGTCTCTAAGGTCTCCACCTGTGTACGTGGAGAGTTTAGAGACCTCTTTTTTTACCACCTACCCATCTTTCCTCATGTCACCGTTTTCTTTCTGCGAAGGTGCGCCCTGCGAGGGGCTGCTTGGCCACGGTCTGCCTGATCCTGTCTTGTTATGTTTTTGTTTTGTCTATGTGTCTTGGACGGGTTGTACTGAAACATGAATTTCCCCTCGGGGATCAATAAAGTATCTTTGATTTGATTTGATTTGATTTGAATATCTACTTACAGCCATGGTGTCATTCAGGGCCACGCAGGTATCGTTGACGCAGTTGGCTTCAATGACAGCATATTCTGCCATGTACTTTGGCCCACCAGCCACAATCTGAGGCAAGATAATCAAAACCAATGCATGTGGGAAAACATGGGGGTGGGATATCTTGTCAAACTGTACATGAACATGCTCCAACCCACCTGTGAAGACATTCTTCCAACCTCCAGAAGGACGAATGTGTTATTTTCAGTCCTGTTGTTGAGCATGGTCAGAGAGGCCTGGACAAAGTCCAGAGCCATTGTGTGATTTAAGGGGAGCAGAGTGGGACAGCCCAGACAGATGTCCTCTGTTGACTCTATCATCCAAGAAAACATTCACTCAGGCTTTTGTATGCAAATGGCAGTCATGCCTTTCACAGACTGTCTGTGTGAAATCATGTGATTAACCCTTACCCTCTGTTTTACACTTGAACGCTGTGACGGCCAGAGCACCGGCGACCCTCTTTAGCACCACGTCGCATTCTCCTTCTATCGCCTGCAAGAAGACAAAGAATCAGTCCGAACAGCAGTTCACGCTGGAACTGGTGTAAAGATGCTGCGCAGTCTCACCGTCAGGTGTTTGGGCCTGACTGTGCAGTTGGCAATAGGAGTGGGGTCCAACACATGACAGTCTGTCTCCAGCAGGTCAACTTCCAGGACAAACGTGTCTCCATCAAGCTAAACCGGTAAAAATATAAAAAATTTACAAGTAATTTTTAATTTTTCATGAAAATAAGAGCAAGCAAATCGTCTGTGACTGTAATGAAACATCTGCCGACTCACCATCTTGAAGACCTTGATGTCTTCAATCCTGTTCAGTGCATACTTGTAGAAATGAGTGTGCTGGGCATTGAGGTAATCCTGAGCCACCATGGCTGCCTCTTCTGCCTCAGGGGAGTCGCAGGGGGGTCGCAGCACGTTGACCTGAGCCCAGATCCCGACCACTGATCCCAGAACCAGAACCACGATGCTCAGGGGATTCATTTTAGCGTGAGATGAAAGACGGACTCTGAGAATTGAGCCGATAACGGTGTGAAGACGAGGCAGAGCCGGCGCAGCCTGCGGCGTATTTATCCTGTACTTTAAACATGAAAACAGAGCCAAGTTAAACACCGCGACCTCCCCTCCTGGCTTGCACATCGCATGTGGGCTGCACTCTGGAACAGGAGCACGGCCAAAACAAATGGAAACAAAGTCTGCTGTTCAGCTCACATCGTAGGCTGGTTGTTTTAAACTGGTTTTAAAGTTTGTTTAAAATGAACAAATCTTTTCAATTCAAGGTATTAGAAATAGCTGCATATGATATTTACAGTGGGTTTTTTTAACTGCTTGAAACCATGAATATCTTAGTGTATCCTTTTAATTTTCTATGACACATGGAGATGAAGCAAATGTCTAAATGACTTTTTTTAGTTCTGCAAGACCAGAAAGGATGAACATATTCTGCAGAGACCACCCCACACCTTCCCCAGCATGAGACCTGTGAACCCCCTCATCCTGATTTCTGATTTGGGGTAAGGAAAGAAACACATTTACAGAAGCATATGCATTCACCTAAAAGAAATTTAAATGTTCTGTTTTTGTGAAGTTACAATTTTGTTTTTAAAAAATGTAATAAATGAATAAAAATGTTCAAATTTTTTAATTAAATGAATTTTTTTTACGAAAAAATAAAACACTTCCAATTTTCAGAAGTAACAGAATAATTCAAAGAAACAAAAATGTGTGTTTTTGAATTAATGAGATTTTTTTTTTTTTTTTACAACAAATAAAAATGTTCTGTTTTTCTTAATGAGAACGTTGCTGTGATTATACAAGATGATGTTCTGTGACTGTTGGCATTGGAGGTGTCTTTGAAGCAAGAGATGCTTTTGTTTCCTCCAGAGAGGCCCCAACATGGCCAGTACGATGGGCCGTGGCGACATATCCATTTAAAATGATGATCCCCGGTGATGGAGGACATGGATCTTTGACATTTTAAAGCAACCCTTACAAATGTTGCATTGTTGCACTATTTTTTTAACAGGGTAAAATGCTATGAATGACGTAATGGAACTTTGAAATACAAGACAAACCACCATTAAACAAAATAAAATATTATTCCAATCTCTAAATTTTCAATGAAAATTCACCAATCCTTGCAGTGGGACTGCCGCCCAGGATTGGCCGAGGGACCTGCCTGTCAGACCTTTGCCTCCGTATTAAGAGGCGAAGGGAAAGGAGGGTGGGTCTTTTGAGTGAGGCAGGACTGTTGATAGTCAAATAATTTTTCTGTGCTTCCTGAAATGCAAGATCGATTGGGGTTACTTTAATACTTGTTTTTTTTCTTAATCAGATTTTGGTTGTTGGCACTTGTAATTGCTGCACATTTTTTTCATAATTACAGTTAAAATTTTGTTAAATTCACAGGCAAGCACTGCTGCATATGAAGCCAGTTGAACCAATGACACCTCGAGTCATGTAACGTCATTCAGTGAATCAGGCATAGATGTGTGAGACCAGCTGTTCATATCAACAAGATGAGTTGCTGGAAAAGAGGTGGACACATCAAAAAACCTTTTTTCAGTAAAAAGTATTTTGCCGATTTAGAAAATCACAAAATTTTTTATCAACTTGTTTTTAGAAAAAAAATCATCTTGTTAATTCAGAAAAAACAGAACATTTTTAAAATTATCTCACAGTTCAGAAAAACGGAACACTTTTATAAAGTTATTTCAAATTATCTTGTCAAATTTAGAAATAAATTGGTTTTATTTATTATGTAAAAAATTATCTTGGTAATTCTGAAATTTTTTTCACATTAATGCAATACGCTTCTGTACAAATGAAATTCAGTAAAGGATTTAATTATTCTTATCCCTGTAATTAATGTAAATAAACATCCCTGATCGGTGCCACTCAGTTTGGGTATTCAATGCCAAAAGTTAGCGTGTATTTCCCCATTACTGTTTCAGGTTCATTATCTGTTGTTGCTATTTTATCTATTCAATGTTTATATGGATGATCTGTCTAAACTACTGAATGCTTGCAATTGTAGGCTGTATTGTAGGAAACTCTGTTGTCAACCACTTAATGTACGCTGATGACCTGGTAGTATTGAGCCCCTACAGTGCAGGGTTGCAGAAACTGTTAAATGTGTGCACACAATACGGAAAAAGTTTTGACATTGAATATAACTCTAGCAAGAGTAACATCACGATTGTTAAGACCAGGGAGGACAGAAGACTCATTTTTCCTGTTTTCCATCTGAGTGTCAAGTCTCTGAACACCTGTAGGGAAATAAAATACCTAGGGCATTTAATTTCTGAGGATCTCAGTGATGACAGAGATTTATACAGACAGTGCTGCAAAGTATATGGTCAAGCAAACATGTTGTTGCGAAAGTTTAGGAAGTGTTCACCAAGTGTTAAATGTTTTTTTTTTATTTATGACCTACTGTACTCCTATGTATACAGCTCATCTATGGTGGTATTACAGAAGCCGTAGCCTGCATAGACTCACTGTAGCCTACAATGATGCCACGAGGCTTCTCCTTCATGTCCCTAGATGGCACAGTGCAAGTCAGCTTTTTGTGAACTCTGGTGTTCCCACTTGTGGAGCCTTACTAAGACAGCAGATGTATATATTCATGTCCAATCTGGATAAATCTCATAATGGGATCATTTTGGCTTTAATCAGCCCTAAGAGAAGGAGCGTTAGATATATGTCTGGACTTTGGAAACGCTGGTATTCTAGCTTCATATTATTTTTTTATTTTATTTTTTTACTGTATGCTATTTATTGTACTGCTTTTTTTTTTTGTAATACCAGTTTTTATTATTATTATTATTAGTTTTTATTTTTTACTTTTCTATGGACCATATTTCTTGTGTCTGAAATAAAGTTTGAATAATATCAACTGTTAACTCAGAAGCTTCAGAGTCATTAAAGTGCCCCCCCCCCCCCCCCCCCCCTCCTACAATTTTTTTTTCCCCCAAAGTTGTCGTTATTCTCTTTCAGAAATGGATTGACTTTTTACTTTTTACATGAGACATGTGCACAGTGCTGGTGAAAGCCAAGAATGACCCTCATCGTCCCAATAAAACACAAACTACAGAATGACTGCAAATAATAAATTAATGCAACCAGAAATTAGTTGTAAGAATTAGAAAATGATTATGAGCATACAAATCAGAAAATATTGAAAATAACTTTCACATAACACATAATACCAAGCTTAAGACACCTTCATTCATAGATAATTATTCTAGCTTAAATCCACTAATTTGTAGAAAACCTGATGATTTTATCTTATACTCAACTGTTATCATAATTAACTGATTTACCTTCAAGTCATGAATGAAGAACATCTTTAAAATATTTCAAATAAAATTGTAAAATGCTAAAATACACCTCCAGGTGTCCAGTTTCATGTCAGTGTCTGATTTGAACAGCAGAACCGAATAAACAGATGAACTGGATTTGTGTTTATAACAGAGAATTAACAGCTGAATAAACAAATTAACCTTTTTGTGGAAAGAATTACCTATCTGAGCTGTTGAATAAGTACAAAAATACCTTAATTTCCTCTTAAATGTGTATGATCTTTAATAAAACGCGGGGAATGAAACTTTATCCAGCTGCGTTCAATGAAAACGGACATCATGCTGCTGAAGCAGAAGGCAGCAGTAGCTAACAGCAGCGTTAGCAGCGTATTTAGCTTCATACTGACTCATAAAAGTTGTAGAAACACTATATTAAGGAAAAGATTACTACCTTTGTCCCGGTTTTGTCTCTCTCCTCGTCCGCTTGGATGTTTTTGGTACTAACGGCGTTGCGTCTTCATTTGAACGGACACGTTTGACGGCGGTTAACGCCGCTCGCGACCGCCTTATATCACCACTAGGGGCCGGCGCTGCATCTGCGACCTTATCAGCGCCTTTAAGATGGTAACGGAGCCAGAATGATGGTTTATGTAATGTCATGTTTCTCGTCCAGTGATGGTAGAGAGGCAGCTGTGTCCTCCACACCGCTCAGCCAGCGCCGTCACGCTGAGGCCCGGCTTCCTGCTGGGATTCACGGAGTTTGTTTGGTATAAAACCATCTGCACAATTCACGACTGTCACTCCAGGTCAGGGCCAGGCTGCAAACAGACACATTTTATTCTCAGGAAATTTCCTCTTTCTCAAATAAACAAGCTTGAAACAACATTTTCTAAGATCTGCCTGATAAATTTTCCAATTCAAACTAAATCATATGAATAAAATATGAAACATTACATATCTGAGGTGCAAGTGTAACTTTTGGGTACAACCGGCTTCAATTCTACAAGGACAATTTGAAGAATCTGTTAATTCTTGCAAAAATGAGGCAAATAAAAAGCAATAGTGCAACATATTACAGCATTTTATCATTTATGTAATTAACCTGGAGGCAATCAGTGTGTGAAAAGCAGAGTTTACCCATGATTCAGCAGCTTCTGCGACCATTTGCAGCCATATCTTGATGTAATTATTTTCTGTATGGTGGCTATCAGCTTCACATTGTTTCAGAGTAACTTTGACCCACTCTTCTTTACACTTTGCATCAGCTGATTGATGTTTGGAGGGA
Organism: Atherinomorus stipes; assembly: GCA_023101725.1. NCBI lineage: Eukaryota > Metazoa > Chordata > Actinopteri > Atheriniformes > Atherinidae > Atherinomorus > Atherinomorus stipes. Next base: position 127,016 of record JALJCO010000306.1, on the reverse strand, counting down.
TTTGTTTATCCTCAGCTTTCTTCAGGATATGCCTCAGTATTCCAATCAGGCTGAGGTCCGGACTTTGACTGGACTGTTACATCACCTTCATTCTTCTCTTCTTCTGCTGTTTGGGATCATTGTCCTGTTGCATAACCCAATTTCAGCCAAGCTTTAGTTGTCAGGCGGCCGCACATTTGACTCTAGAATACGTTGGTGTATGTTTGGTTTTGTTTTCTACGCGACCAAACATGTTGTTCCAGATGCGCTTTATCATGTAAACAATGCTGCCATGCCAAACAAATCCTAATTCTTCAGCTTTTTTATAATCACACTATGATAAAATTGAACATTTAGCAGACTAACTGAGGCATGTACAGTCTGAGATGCAGCTCTTGGGCTTTTTTTAAATGACTTGTTGTTTTTCTTTACTGTTTTTTACTGTGAGCATTGCATGGTCTGACCTTGGCTGAACCTGGTGGGGTCGTCCACTCCTGGGGAGATAGGCAAAATGTTTTTCTCTTGAGAGTTATCTTTTTCTCTGTAGAAATGGACTCCAAGAAATCTGGAGAGGACCTTATAACCCTTACCAGGTTGATGGGCCACAATTGTTCCTCCTTCACACACCTGAAACTCCTGCTTTTATGAAGTCACAGTGATGAGGATGACTTACTTGCTCAAGTACATCTGAGCTCCTAATTCCCTCTGAAATCCTGTGGAAACTGCATCAATCTGCTCAGTTTTCACACACTGTTTTTGATCATTTCTGTTAAATAAATAAGTGTAACATGGCATGTGTTGCTTTTTCCTCTGAAGTTGTATTTACTTCATTACAAGAGCTGGTAATGACCACATGATATTTTTATACCATGATATTTAAAACCCGTTGTACACCTCTGACACACAGTCATCCTCAATATTATTCATACCCTCCAATGGAGAAGGAAAAAAAAAATCAACTGCTAGTGAAATAAGTTGAAATTGATAAAAGTAATAGTAAATAAATGTCATGAAAATCATGACAGTGATTTTGAATTGCGGTTCAACAGAAATATTAAAAACAAACACACAAAAAATAAAACAGATAAACAAGCAGGATGGGGCTCAGAAGCTCAAATTTTGTTGAGCAACACTTTGAGGCAATCACTGCAATCAGCTGATTTCTCTAAAGTTCAAAAAGACTTTTACACCTGTTGACAGGTATTTATTTTGGTCATGGTTCATGGGAAAAAATGTGACCGGGACAGTTTTGTTTGGTTGTTTTTTTTTTTTAATTATTCTTTTCTAACACAATTCAAAAGCAATATGTTGTTTCACTAAATTATAATTTAGCAAATTTTCATTTATTGTTAGTTTCTTTAATTTTTTAATTACTGCTGTGAATTTAGCCTTTTCTTTCATTGGAGGGTTTGAATAATTCTGAGGACGACTGTAATTGCACTCGATAGGAATACCAACGATGGTATCGTCCTTTCATTGGCTTTGTACATCTACAGATCCATTTTATTTATCCTTTTATTTAACCTCCTGAGACCCTGCGTGTACATACGAGGACATTACATTTTTACTTCCCTCCACTATATGCTTCATTCCACATAACTTAGACCTGTTGTCCTTAAAAGTGGACACTTCTGGCTTCCACCTGGTGGTTGCATTTTTCACAATGCATTACTCTGTCAAGCCACAAGAGGGCGCACATATTGGTGAAAAGCTAAAAGTGCACTTTTCAGAAGAAAAGTTAAAAATCTAAGAGATAACAGTGATGTTTGTGCTAAAATGTGTATATTTGAAGAAAGTAATGTCTATAATTTCATGTGGTATGCAAATTTTAAAAATATGTATAGCAAGTACTTTACAAAACAAAGTTAAATGTCATGTACTTGTATGAGGACATTGGGACAAACTTTACAATATATTACCACATATGCAGAGTAAAATAAAGTACACCTAGTGGAATATTTTTGACAGACTGGGTAGTTTTGTGCATCAATTCTAAGTTTCTAAATAATATCAGATGTTTGTTGCGTCCAGTAAAGCTATATTGGATCATCAAGGTCCTCCTAAAGCTGCCTAGTGGCAAATCTGTAAAATTGCTTGGAAGACGTTCATCAGGATCATCAGAGATGATGGAAAGGTGACTTAGAAAGGTGATATGACAACAAACCAAGTTTGATGCCATCATCTGTTCATGTTGAAAAATCTGAGTCATCTGCAGCAGCGGTCTGACAGAGACGAATAATATGAGAGGATCATGTTATATACTAGCACATGCTCGAACATACTAGTACATGCTCGAACATACTACACGCTCGTACATACTAGTACATGCTGGTCGGCGGTGTTGACTTGGTAGATGGAGTGATGAGTTCCTACTGAATGAATGTCCAAAAAGTAAGTGGACAATTGAAATGATTGACTTCTTGGACCTTGATAATCTAGCAGCTGCTTCTTGTGTCGCCATGACAACATTAAAAATTTTACACCAGGACTCTCGTACATTTCCTTTGATTCTGCATGATGAAGTCTCAGGTAATTTTGGTGTGATGATGTTACTCAAGAACAAGAGATAGACCATAAAATAAATAAAAAAATATAAAAATATATTTCATGCCACAGTTTGCACAATATTTGCAAAATACCTTCCCGAGCTTCTAGAAACAAAGCAAGAAAAAACTGTGAAAACTCAGTGGAGTGTCAGATCCCAAATCCACTAATTGCAAAAATGGAAAAATACAAGGATACATCTGAATATCCAAATCATGGAGAAAAGCATTTACCTTTGTTCCCCTTGTCATGCATAAGCCCAAAAGTATGCATATACTTTTCATCAACGAGTCTAAAAAGGGTTTGTGATGAAATACATCAGTTCATTTTCATTTGCAGTCTGAGTCAAATAAATCTGTCAAATGTGAGAACTTTTGTTATTCTTCATTTGGATATTGAGATGTCTCCATTACATTTGTCATTTTTGCAGCTTTCCTGAGCTTCTCAACCTGAATAATCTAATGCAGTGTGATGTAAAGGGCTGTACAGGAACGACAAGTGTGCAGGGTGCAATGTGATATTTTCTTCAACTGCAATCACAAATTAATTGTTCTGTTACATTTTACACTTATTGTTGGTCTTTTTGTGGAAGCAAACAGGAATTTCCTTCATTGTTCCACTCTGGTGACTTTGTAATTTTATCTATTAACATTGACCCGCTGTCCACTTATGAGGACATATTATTTCTGAGAAACTACTTACTGTACCAAAACAAAAAAAATTTTATATAGTTATTATGCCCATACTCTCTTCAAATATCATGAAAGAAATAAAAATGCACAAATAAATAAAGCTCAGGTCTCAGGAGGTTAAAGGTTAAGTATGTAAGATTTACTGACATCTAGTGGAAAAGATGGGTATTTGAAAGAAAAGATGTTTAATTTCAAATGACTTCGTATTCCAAGCACTGTTGTGAATGTATGGTGGCTGTTAGTGGCCAAAATTCTCCCAGACATAAAGATGTTTTTATCTGTGAGTGGATCCAGTGGTCTCAGGTGTAGCTATGGCTGTACTATGAGTAACTATTTTTTTCATGTCTTTGAAGGTATTACTGATCCCAAACAGTGCTCTGACTCCCATTAAATAAGGCTGGTACAGCAGTTTTAAAGTTCAGAGGGTTTTTACTTGACACACGTTCTGTTCATTCAGGGACATCGTAGTAAAAATGGTGGAACAAATATGGCAGCCTCCATATGTGCACTGCCCAGCAAGTAGATATAAATGACTGTTTCAAAGCAAATAAACATATAACAGCTATTCTAGTGCAGCGATAACACATCAATGGAAACACAGTTTTTAATTATATATCACATTTTTTTGCCATTGAACTTTCATTTATTTACATATTGTACCTTTAAGTCTCTTAACGGTCTCGTCCCTGTTTATCCGTCTGAGCTGCTTCTCCCCTACCTGGTTAAAACACATTCTTATCTTTTCTGTTTTTTCTTTATACTTTTATTGTATTATTTTGTGTTGTATTGTATGCTATTGTACTGCTCTTTTTTGTTTAAAACGATTTAGAAAAAAACAAACAAACAAAAACAAGTATGGTATCGATGTTATCAATATTTGTATCGAGCCACCAACCACTGCGTGACGCATTTCACATGCGACCCTCAGTGTGCGATGGCTCCTGGTTGCTATTCTTGCGACGTGTTCAGAAGCCCCAACATCGCGTTTTAAGTTAAGATTACATGATTCTCAAGTGGCTCATCACGAGAAACCTTCACGACACAAGAGTTCTCTCTGTTCTGGTGTTTTATTGAAGCAAACGAGGCAGTGACGGTAAGAGCGCGTGCAGCTAGCATCTCCTACATGTTGTGTTGGGAAACTTAGCTTGGTGGCTAACTATCAAAGCTCTGCTTAGGGTTAACACGTGTGTTGAGGAAATCAAGACAAATGCAAGAATGTGTTGTCTTACGGGCTTTATCAGTCACGTGCACGTGGACGCGTGAGTTCATGTGCGGGACACGATCACAGACAGGAGCTGGCTGCAGGTGTGTTACATATAGATATTTTATCATAATAATTGATTTTAAAAAAAGTATTTATCCTCTAGGATGCTGCTGATATGAAGCTTCATATATGACGTCATTATCCAGCTATTAGAACACACTGTCTTTATCATTATTATTATTATTACCATTGTAGTACTAGTAGAAGTAGTAATTTCTTATAATAAGAGTTAGCAAAGTGGCAACTGAATTCAAAATTGACTTTCTCAGCCTGCAAAATAAAAAAAGTCTGAATGTATGCATTTTTATTAGGGATTGACCGATACAGATATTTAGGGCAGATACCAATATTCTCTCATCAGCCTCAGCCGATACACCTTGCATATATTTGGGGCCGATACTGCACTTGACTCCCATATCAATATAATGAATGATGCAGGGCAAAGTCATTTTCAACTCTTTGAATATAAAAAATAAAGCAGCTCAAATAAATGAATAACAAGAAAAAGTGCACCTGTGAACAAATATTATTAAATAGCAGTGTTGTATAAAGTACCCAAAAGCCATACTTGAGTAAAATAGAAGTACCTGACTGGAAAATTACTCAAGTAAAAGTGAAAGTCTCCTTCTAGAATATTAATTGAGAAAAAGTAAAAAGTAGCTAGTATTTACTGTACTTAAGTATCAAAAGTAAAAAGTACTGTTAATAAAATGCAATCAGAAATTTGAGTTTAACATTTTATTTATTCCGGTTTAATTTAGATTTTCAGTTTTGTTTAATTTTCAAAGTGTAAAGGAGCTTTAGTACCTCCTTACATGAACTCAACCTTATAGAAGAATATCTGAGACCCCTGACATGATAATGCGACCATTAATTTGAAATACACCCGCTGGCCGCTTCATTCATCCACCGCACAACGGGGTAAACCAATGATAACGTACTGCGGTCTGTATCTCCAACATCACTGGCTATTTGTCCCACTACAGCAAAACAAAGGTTGTCCATTGGCTATCATGTTCCTCCTTATTTTGTAACAAGTAACGAGGATGCTCAGGTAAATGTTACAGAGTAAAAGTATTTGTTTTTTTTCAGAAAATGTAGTAAAGTAAAAGTCGTCAGAAATAGAAGTAGTAAAGTGAAATACAAATATGAAAAAAATTCATAAGTAAAGTAACAAAGTATTTTTACTTCGTTACTGTACAACACTGTTAAATAGAAACCTTAACTTGTAATAAGTATGTATGTATTATGTGTGTATGTTTATTTATATATATATATATATATATATATATATACATATATACATATGTATGTGTGTATATATATGTGTGTATGTGTATATATATATATATATATATATATATATATATACATATACACACACTAGGGCTGCACAATTAATTGTTAAAAGATCGTGATCTCAATTCACACATGCATGCAATCTCAATTCTACCCACAACAATTCTGAAACATTTTTAGTCATGAGCTTATCACAAATAAGTTTCCATTCTTCCCAGATTTTTTTCAAGCGCCCTCAAATGCAACACTGCCATTGCCTTCCCACCCCCTAACCAATGTTAAAGAATTACAACTATGCATCTGCCAAAGAAATGCTCCAACAAAGCTCTTGTGCAAACACATGCTTTATTTTGAATTACCTTTTGAATAAGTTGTTTTGTTTGTTTTGTTAGTTTATTTGTGCAATAAATACTTTTGGGGAAAAAAAATCGTTTCAGAGAATCGTGATCTTAATTTTAAGCAAAAAAATCAAGATTCACATTTTTACCAGAATCGTGCAGCCCTAATACACACACACACACACACACACACACACACACATATATATATATATATATATATATATATATATATATATATATATATATATATATATATATATATTTGAGCATTAGGGCAAATCTTCTCCCCATGACCTCTGTAAAAACTGCAGGTCTTGTGAAACTGTCTCATCCTCGGATCTCCTGGATCCTGACATAATATCTGTGGTTAAAGTGAAATAAAATGAGCAGATGTGTTTAATAAAACATGGGTTCTGTTCTTGCAGCATCTGGAACTGTAGGGAGCGTACAGCAAACTGAGGCCGAAGGAAGCAGCGAAAGTCCTGTTGAGTCGTGAGTCAGCAGGACCAGGAAGTCTGAGACGTGGACCATGATGGCCTGGAAGGGGACAACGTTACAGAGACGGAAACGGTAACTCCAGCGTCGTCGCTGCTGCAGGTTGGACTCGCACCTCCTTCAGAGGAAAGCATCTCTGCAGCGGCCGCTCTAAAGATGCAGCAAACGCAGAACCAGTGGAGGAAAGCAAAATGCTTGAAGAGGAGGGGATTCACGTCCTCCGTTAAGGGAGTGTCTCATCTTTCCAGGAGAACCAAGAGACGCTTGTTCTGTAAGTTGCAGCTGTGGATGTGGAGGAAGCGGAGAGAGACCTGCCGTTATGGGATTTTCAGAGGCAGGAGGCGTCTCTGCTGGTTCAGCTCCGGCCTCGGTTTAAAGACGCAGCCACAGAAAAGTCCCAGCGTTGGAAACGGCCACGCAGCGAGCAGACAGAACTCAGAGAGGACGGCATCAGCCTTCGTTTCTCCTGGATGTTCAGAAAATGACTTTCTAGGGCACAACGGCCTGCCGGAGCGGGGTGACTCTGACAGCCTTCCAGAAACGCTGGCTGGTTCTGGTGGGTTGCAGGTTATGGACACCAGTGTCCCCGCAGACGGCACCAGTACCACCACTCAGACGTCTGCCGTGCGGCCGTTGATGCAGTGCAGTGAAATGAAGGAAAAACTCACCGTCAGACCTCTGCAGCCTGGAGAGAGGGAGCAGTTTAAGGAACCGGGAACGCAAAGGCTCGAGGTCGACGTTCCAGCAGAAAGACCCAGTTCTGTCCCACCGGTCCAGAACCATGCTGGAGACAGCAATGCTGCCGAGGATGTCAGCTGTTTACAGACCCAGTCCTCTCAATCTGACGTCAGCCTTAACGCCATGTCGAGGGACATCCAAGGTTAGTTTATTTCCTCAGTCACATGGTGCTGCAGAATTCCTGAAATCAGGAAAAGATAGGAGTTCATTTTAGTCCAGATGGTCTAGACCAGGAGTCTGCAACCTGCAGTTCCAGAGCCACAAGTGGCTCTTTGGACCTTCCACAATGGCTCTGCATAACGTTGACTAAAAATGATAAAGAGCTGAGTAATATTTAAACATATAGATGATGACAATGAAGGTTTTAGCAGTTTTTCGTTTGAATAATTGCACTTAATTTTTACAAGTAAAAGTACCAGTTATTTTTTCTACATCTGTTTCTCTTCTCATTAGCTTGGAAATTCTGGGCCTCTTCTGCAACACTCAGTCCCAAGAAAACAACATCCAATAAAGAAAAATGGAACTTCCCCTTTTTTGGCGGAGGTTTTATGTTTTGTTTTGTTTTTCTTTTTTGATTAGGGCAACTGAAAAAAAAAACAATTCTAAGAAAAAAGTCAGAATTCTGACTTTAATCTGTTTAATCTCAGATTTCTGACTTTTTTTCGCAGAACATTTTGAAAAAATTGGGGATTTTTTTTTTATATTTGTGGGGGGGGAAAACAGAACAAAACAGAATTCCGATTTTTATCTGAAACGTTTGAAAAAAAATTGAGTTTTTTTTTTTTTAATTCTGAAAAAAAAGTCAAAATTCTGACTTTAATCTCAGATTTCTTAAATTTTTCCAGGTTTAAAAATATTGGGATTATTTTTTTTTCAATTTCTGAAAAAAGTTATAATTCTAACTTTATCCAGAACATTTTTAAAAATGTGTAGTGATTTAAAAAAAAAAATCTGAAAAAAGTCATAATTCTGACTTTAATCTCGTATTTCTGTTTTTTATTCAGAACATTTTTTTTTTTTTTTTAAGAAAAAATGTCTGGAGATTTTAAAAAAATAATTCCGAAAAAAAGTATTTACTTCTACTTAAATCTCAGATTTCTGACTTTTTTTTCTGAACTTTTTTCCCCAGAACAATGAAAAAAAAAAAAACTGGAATAAAAATTGAAGAAAGACATAAATCTGGGAAAAATGTAAGAATTTTGGCTTTTTCAGAATTTTTTAAAAAAAAAAAGCTCTTGAATTTTTTCTCGTTTTTTCTTTAATGTTCTGGGAAAAGAATTTAATCTCAGAATTAGTTTTTTTTTCAGTGGCCCTTATCCTCTTCCGAAGTTTTGTTTTCCAATACCTTAAAGTCAAAATAAAACTGTGGTGTCTTTAAAAATGGCAACACATTTAATAAAGAAAGTATTTATCAAAAATTATAAGTTGTCTTTTTAAAAAAGATCATGAAATATTTGCGGCTCTGGACGACTTTTATTTAGCTGGGTTAAAGCTAAAATGGCTCTTTGGTACGTAAAGGTTGCAGACCTCTGGTCAGGAAACTGCTGCTGGTGCAAACTGTGTCCCAATTTGATACAAGCATCAGATATCGGGCCGATATTTGCTAAAAACTGTAACTGATATCAGATCGATGTGTGTCAAAATTTGCTGATCCAGAAAATCCATTCCAGCTTTTCTTTCAAGCACTTATCAGTTATTTCCTCATACTTACTTATGAACTCATTTCATTAACCTGTTGAACCAGGTTTTTTTTTTTAGTGTTGATGTTCCGCAAAACAGACATAACATAAACCACTCAGGTCAATAAGCGTTATCTTTGGCCGATACTTGACCTGTATTAGTGTCGTATCGGAAGTGATGATGTGGTATCCGGACAGCACTAACTGTGGGCGTCCAGGAGCAGGAAACGACAGGTTGGAGTAGAAATGGCAACCAGTTTTTCCAGTCCATTCCAATACCGATACCTGGGCTGAGCATATTGGCTGATACCGATCTGATACTACTGTTTCATGAATGAACTGTATACTTTGCCATGTGAGTGAAGGCATCAGGCTTGACATTAACATTTAGCCTTGTTTTAAAAAAAGTAACACAACATTTATTATTTATTAACAAATAAAGTGTACTTTTATTATGATATTGATAAAAACAGAAATGACTGGATCGACCAAATTCATCCGATATCCAATCCAGCAAATTTGTCGCTATCTGAGTCGATATCTGATCCGGGTGTTGGATCGATGCTTCTCTAGGTTGGAGTGACGACAGTATTTTGTGTTTCTGTAGATTTCCTGGACAACTTCTACAGGATGTACGGGAGCCTCATCCCGCTACGCAAGAGCGACGTCTTCAAGCATCTGGAGAGGAAGTTTAACTGTGACTTCAACCACAGGTAAGACCGAGGTGGTGATTTTCTTCATCATTTAGTGTTTTTTTTTTCTTTAAAATTCAAATTTGTGTTGATGCAACTTTAACTCTGAGATCAGTCATTGCTCCTTATACCATTCTCTGAGTGAATACTCCATTCTGATTGGCTGCAGGTCCGTTAAAAAGTGACACCAAAAAAAGATCTGGTCAAATAGCCTGATTGTTCTAAATCAATGCGCTGGCTCAGACACTAGTTGGTAACCGTGGCAACGGAAACTCAGAACATACATTGACATGTCACAGTTTATCACAACAGTAAGTCAATAGGGGATTATCACGCCTCCGTGTTCCGAACTTCCGGTTTTAAACAGTTAGACGGCCCACTTCCGGCCCAGTTCAATGTCCCTGCTTTACTTTGTAGATAACGTGAATAAACGCCAACCCTACTGAAATTTTCACGGATTCCAGACTGAAGTGATACTAAGGAGGAAGTGGATCAAAGCGATTCTCCAGAGTGAAGGGCCGAACTTTATAATAAAACAACGTAGCATGTTTGTTTGCAGCTGGTGGGGCACAACACCGGCATGCTAGCATTAGCCAGCTAGCGTTTACCGACGTGCTTAACTTTGTGCGTCTTAAAACACACAAACATCTGAAAATTGGGTCTGTACCCCCCCGTTTCCAGTGGAACAACTGGGGACTGCCAAGAAAGGAGACGCTTTCAGATGCCTGTGTGTTTTCAGCCGCACAAAGTTAGGCACGTCATCAAGCTGGCTAATGCTTACCTGCTAACAGTAGTCCGCCAGCTACTACTCTGTTAAACTTTGTAAATTGGATAAACGCCAATGCCAAGTTTTCATTCCAGACTGAAGTGATGCTGAGGAAGAAGTGGATCAAAATGACCGATTTGCCGCAGTGGAGGACCGAACTTTATAATAAAACGACACACGTTTGTTTGTGGCCGGCAGACTGCGCAGTCGTGTTAGCCTGAAAGCATTAGCCAGCTTGATGACGTGCCTAACTTTGTGCGGCTGAAAACACACAAGCATCTGAAAGCGTCTCCTTTCTTGGCAGTCCCCAGTTGTTCCACTGGAAACGGGGGGTTACAGACCCGATTTTCAGATGTTTGTGTGTTTTAAGACGCACAATGTTAAGCACGTCAGTAAACGCTAGCTGGCTAATGCTAACATGCTGTGAAGTGCCGGTGTTGTGCCCCACCGGGGACAAACAAACGTGTGTTTTATTATAAAGTTCGGCCCTTCACCGCGGCGAATCGATCGCTTTGATCCAGCTTTTGATCCAGTATCACTTCGGTCTGGAATGAAAACTTAAGTATGTTTGGAGTTTATACGATTTAAACAGTATAACAGAGCAGGAACGGCTGATGTTAAAATGGCCCGGAAGAGGAAGTGTCCAAAATCCGGGAACTTCCGGTAAGCGTGATAATCCCCTATAGAAAAAACATGTGATTACTTTTTCTTTAATGGTACAGTGTGTAAGAATTACTGACATCTAGTGGTAAAGATTGGTAGAGCAATGACTGTTGTGAATGTACGGTGGCCGTCAGGGGCCAAAATTCTCCCAGACATAATGATGTTTTCATCTGTGAGTGGATTCAGTGGTCTCAGGTGTAGCTATGACTGGACTATAAGTAATAACTTTTAATGTCTTTTAAGGCATCACTTATTCCAAACAGTCTCTAACTCCCAACCAACAAAGCAGGTACAGCAGTTTTTTTCAGAGGGTTCTCACTTCACTCACTTCATTTTGTCCATTTTGGGACACTGTAGTAAAAATAGTGGCACAAGCCTGCTGATACATGTCTTTGTGCATCTCAGTGGTTGTATGGAAATTCGGGACCTTTTCTATTCGGAAATATACGGCGTATGCCTGCGAATCACGTAGATTACACCTCTGCTGTGGATCAAACTCTCACAGAACTGAACCCACTATGTGGGCTTGACTTCATCCTGTGAGCCATGTTGGTACCAGCTCAGCATACAGAGCTACAGCTACGTTTGCGGCTGCCTGAATACACGGGAGCAGTTTTATAGACGAGGCATAGGTCGCCCTGAGGTTCTCTTGCAGGATGTTCTTCCTACAGAGGAAGACCGTAGTGATGGAACGTGGCCTCGCCGTTGGCTTTAGTTTTAACTTTAGAAACAATTAAAAGGGCGGTATCGGAGGACCTCAGGGTCCTCGAGGGCTCATAATTTAAAATAGTAGTTGTAGGGATGTAAGTAAAATAGTAATATGCTTTAGGGCTGCCACAATTGTTCGATTAATCATCGACTATCAAAATAGTTGGTGACTATTAGGGATGTAACGATAACCGGTAAAATGGTTAACCGTGATAAAATTCCCCATGATTAGTAATACCGTTTCAAATTTTAATTATCGTTAAAACTGTGACTGATTACCGCACTTTGAAAAACTCCCAGTGATGCTGCTCATTGGCTGGAAAAGCAGCAGCAGTCGCAGTTTGCAATGTTTAATTTATGAAAACATGGTGGAAAGCAACAAAGACTCCCACATGGACAGTTCTCTTGAAATTTTTCCCCCCTTTAAAAAGCACAAAATAGACATTTGGACCCATTTCGGATGTTTTTAAAGATGCTGGGGGGTATTTCGTTAATACCGCAATAAAAATGATAACTGTGATCATTTTGGTCACAATAACCATGATATGAAATTTTCATATAGTTACATCCTAATTTCATTATCAACTTTTTGTTTGTTTTAAAGCTTTGTTTTTTCTCTCAAAATTGCCAATGTACCTTCTGTTGTACCAGCAGAAAGACCCAGAAAGACCCTTGTCTGCCTTTCTGTCTGGTCAACTTTTCTTGAATTCTATATTGACGTATATAAATACACACACTACCAGTCAACAGTTTGGATGCATTTTTCCATGTGATTCTATGAGAAAGTGTCCAAACTTTTGACTGGTACAGTAAATATACTACAATTTTCGTATGAGCCAATTAGTTGACTAATCGACAAAATAATGTGACTAGTCGATTATCAAAATAATCCTTTGAGGCAGTCTTGATATACTTAAAGGGACTAGAGGCAAGATTAAGAAATTAAACTAGCGACTGGCGCTTCAGGTAACTGCAGCCACGAGCCAAGCCGTCACGGGAGCGTGCACAAACTGAAGCTATAATGTTGTTTACTACGCTTTTTCTTCGTAATTACACTTTTTAGTGTCTTTCAGTTGATCTGGATCGTTTGCTGACGGCAGAAGAATCCATAACTATCGCTTACAGTGTTTGAATTTACCGCGACCGTCTTCTTCCTGTATCAAAACTGCAGATGTAGCGTCATTTGACGTCACGTCCGCTGGGCAGCGCGGGAATTCAGCCACCGAATTGCAGCGCGTTTTGCAGCACACAGCCTGTTCAAGGCAACGAAGAGAGACGTGGGTGGAAATGTTCTTTTTGGCATTTAGCGCTTCATCACCCATTAGTATTAAAAAAAAATGGACATGCATGTTTGTTTAATTTTTAATTTCCTACCTGTAGTCCCTTTAAATATTGCAGTATTTTGTGTTTTGATATTGTATCAACTTTAAATTGCACTGTATTGATATTTTTACTAACAAAATCTTGTGAGATCTTGTCGTTCTATTACAAAACCCTCTTTACAAGATCTTGTTGTGCCATTAGCATTGGTCCAGCATGTTGAAAATTCCCTGTTATTCTGGAAGAACTTCATATCCCAGCATTCCTTTCTATGGTGCAGCTGCTGCTGCTACAGACTGACTGCTTTGAAGCTGCTTATAATATGTCTGGTTTGAAGTTGTTGGTTAAGTTACCAAGTTGTCAGAAACATTAGAATTAGCCACATGTTGGCTAATACCTGATAGTATCTGACATGTAGCAGCATTGCTAATGTTTAATGTGCCTTTGAAACTTTATTGCTGTGAAGTGTAACTGCACATGTTATTTAAGTGAATAAATAATAGGGACAGCCCTACTGGTTAGCTGGAAAAGTAAAGATTGGAGTCATTTCTGGCCTTAGAGTGCCATCTAGTGGTGATTTGAGGAGGCAATCTTAAATTTATAAGCTGTTTGGGAGCATCAATGCAGCTCATTTAGATGATAGTCTAGCGCTGTGATTTGATCAAAATGTGGTTGTTTTAAATTGATAGAGTTGAATATGTTAATTTGTTTTCTCTTTATTCTTTAGAAACCACACCATAAACTCTTTAACACCACTGTTGTATGGTGAATTAACTCTGATATATAACCTAGTCTCTGAATGTGAGTCTCCTGACCGAGGACGCTGCAGCAGCACATCCTACCAGCTACGAGACGCACCATATTTAAGCATAGCTGAGTGTTTACGATGCCGTAAACACAATATCATAATATATCGTAATTTAAAGTGCATATGTACTGTATGTATGCATATACAGTGGGTATGGAAAGAATTCAGACCCCTTTAAACTTTTTCTTTTTGTTTCATTGCAGCCATTTGCTAAAATGAAAAAAGTTCATTTAGTTTCTCATTAATGTACACTCAGCACCACATCTTGACAGAAAACCCCCTCAGAAATGTAGAAATTTTTGGCAATTTATTATAAAATGAAAAAACTGAAATATTACATGGTCAAAAGTATTCAGACCCTTTGCAGTGATGCTTCTATTTAACTCATACCTTCTTCTGATCCTCCTTGAGATGGTTCTACTCCTTCATTGGAGTCCAGCTGTGTTTAATTAAACTGATTTGACTTGATTAGGAAAGACACACACCTGTCTATATAAGACCTTCCAGCTCACAGTGCATGTCAGAGCAAATGAGGATCATGAGGTGGAAGGAACTGTCCAAGGAGCTCAGAGACAGAATTGTGGCGAGACACAGATCTGGACAAGGTTACAAAAGAATTTCTGCAGCACTAAAGGTTCCTAAGAGCACCGTGGCCTCCATAGTCCTTAAATGGAAGAAGTTTGGGACGACCAGAACTCTTCCTAGACCCGGCCATCCAGCCACACTGAACAATCGTGGGAGAAGAGCCTTGGTGAGAGAGTAAAGAAGAAGCCAAAGATCACTGTGGCTGAGCTCCAGAGATGCAGCAGGGAGATGGAGAAAGTTCCACAAAGTCAACTATCACTGCAGCCTCCACCAGTCGGGGCTTTATGGCAGAGTGGCCCGATGGAAGCCTCTCCTCAGTGCAGACATATGAAAGCCCGCATAGGGTTTGTAAAAAAAACACATGAAGGACTCCCAGACTGAGAATTAAGATTCTCTGGTCTGATGAGACCAAGATTGAACTTTTTGGAGTTTATTCTAAGCGGTATGTGTGGAGAAAACCAGGCACTGCTCATCACCTGCCCAATACCATCCCAACAGTGAAACATGGTGGTGGCAGCATCATGCTATGGGGGTGTTTTTCAGCTGCAGGGACAGGACGACTGGTTGCAGTTGAAGGAAAGATGAATGCGGCCAAGTACAGAGATCCTGGAAGAAAACCTCTTCCAGAGTTCAGGAGCTCAGACTGGGCCGAAGGTTCACCTTCCAACAAGACAATGACCCTCACACACAGCTGAAATAACAAAGGAGTGGCTCAGAACAACTCTGGACCATTCTGGACTGGCCCAGCCAGAGCTCTGACTTAAACCCAACTGAGCATCTCTGGAGAGACCTGAAAATGGCTGAACACCACCGTTCACCATCCAACCTGACAGAACTGGAGAGGATCTGCAAGAAGAACGCAGAAGATCCCAAATCCAGATGTGAAACACTTGTTGCATCATTCCCAAGAAGACTCATGGATGTACGAGCTCAGAAGATGCTTCTACTCAGTACTGAGCAAAGTACTGAATACTTATGACCATGAGATATTTCCGTTTTTCTTTTTTAATAAATTAGCAAAAATTTCTCATGTCTATTTTTTATATATATAATCATTTATTTGTTTGTGTGTGTGTGTGTGTGTGTGTGTGTGTTGTGTGTGTGTGTGGATGTATGTATATAATTGTGATGCATATTGTATCATCAGATTCTTGCTAATACACACCACTAGCTTACCTGTCGTACAGTCATCGCCTGAGGCCACTGGATCAACTCTGAAGAGCCTGAATGGTGACCAGTTGTACTGGTGTAAGATGTTACAGGGTTTCCTCCAGGATTTTTAGAAACTGTGCGGGGGGGGGGGGGGGGCTTTGCTTTAACACTATATGTTCATATGGATCCATTCATACAATATAATTTGTTACATCTAAGACAAAAGGCATAATTTTGAAGACAAGGCGGTTTTTATTTTAACGTGGCGGTGCGCAGTGATCATGTGCATGTAGCAGAAACTCTGTTTATACTGAATGAATTCCTCTCCATCTTCCTTCACATATTGGCTATTACTTGCTATGAATTAATGTCATGTGTTCTCCTTGATTTCTCAGATAAAAACTCAGATTTTCTCTCGTGTGCGCAGGAAGAACATCATCCTCTCGGAGGTTGCCAGATACCAAACTGGAATCGCAGAGAAACCCATCCCTTCTTTCAAGGTGGTCTACAAGAAACACATCCTGACACTGGAGGACCTGTCAACACTGGCGGATCAGAACTGGCTCAATGATCAGGTTTTCATCTAATATTAAAAACATTCTCCTTCATAAATCCTGAATTTTCAGCTTAAATAAAACATCTGTTTCTGCTGAAGGTCATGAACATGTATGGAGAGCTGATCATGGAGTCTTCCCATTACAAGGTAATCTAACTGCAGTGAGCATGTCTGCCTCCAGTTTGTAGCAGTTTCCCACTTTAAGGTTACAGTTTATAAAAGGTTTTTTATGTTTATCTCGGCTGAGGTTTTGGAGCTTTGCCGTCTCCGATGCAGCTCCGTGTACTTTTTCCTCTCCTGCTCACTCATTCATGCTGAATGTAATCTAGATTCAGACTTTTTTAAACCTGTGAATCTGTTTAATCTGAAACAAAACCACAAACATTCCCAGTTTAATTTCTTTACCCCCGTTTTGTCTTCTCTTCAAGGTCCATTTTCTCAACAGTTTCTTCCACCGGCAGCTCATGACCAAAGGATATGATGGAGTGAAGCGATGGACAAAGCAGGTTCGAAAGTGATGAAACTCACAAATCTTTGTCAAGATTTGGTAGAAAAATCGAATGATTTCTTTTTAGTTTGTGTTATTGACTGAGGAAACGTTTTAACCTTTAACCTCGCCTCTCTGCCACAGGTGGATTTGTTTTCCAAGAACCTCCTTTTGGTGCCGATCCACCTGGAGGTTCACTGGTGTCTGGTGACGGCCGACATCCCCACAAAGAAAATCTGCCTGTACGACTCTCAAGGGAATGCACTTCAGAAAGTTGCAAGGGTATTAAAAAAGATAAACACTCACTGATAGAGTGTTTAGTCACTTTATCAGTGAGGACCAGCTTTTTCACGCTGCTTTTTCTTTTCTTTTACAACAGAACATCCTGAAATACTTGATGACGGAAGCAAAACAGAAGCAGCAAAGCGCTTTTGAAGATGGCTGGACGGTGTCGTATGATGAGGTTAGGAAACGTGCTGCTCATTTTCTGCTCATTGATTTAATGTTTGAGTAAAAAACGCTGCCTCTGATTTCCTCCAGTAAAAAAACAACAAAAAAACTCCTTTTTATAACCCTGCAGATTAGACATGGGGAGTGGATCGCTGCCTCCATCTGGTTAAAAGTAGCAGCACATTTGCTCTGATAGAGGAAGGATGAATGTATCCAGTCCTGTTCACATTCATTTGATTGCTTTATCTTCATTTTTTGTCAAGAGAACAGGCAATAGCTGCAGTAGTTTACTGTGAAACATGCAAACATAAACGTAAATGCAGTATAAAAGGCAACAAGTGAGTTTACAGTATAGGAAACAGCTGAATTGACTCTTGACGCGGCAACAATAACTAAGGAGAGGAGTTTCTGGCAAACTTCACTTTCATAGACGGTGCATATACGGGATTTCCAAGTCTGATGACAGATATCCAGAACGTTTGGGTGATGATTTTTTGCCTCCTCCAAACCAAAAAACACAAGTGGAGAGAAGTGGAATATGGATTAAACAGTGAGGAAGACCTCACTGGCAGCTGAATTAGGCTGAACACAGAGTTGAACAAACTGTTCCAAGGTAAGACGCTAACCCCAACTAGCTCAGTTAGCTACAAGTCAGCAGTAGAATAATAATTAAAAGTTACTGTTTTAACATGGATTAAGGTAGCTGTGTATCGCTAGAGGCTAAACAAATTTACCAGATAAACCCTAGTAAGTCACGTTGGTTGCCATAACAGACGCGTATATAACACGGTCCTCTCTTAGCATTTTGTGAAGATGCAGACAGATGCAAGTTTCTCAGTCCAGTATCTGCTATTGCAGCTGCTACTCCGATCCAGTGTATTGAAGTAGGTTTAATCACAACATCCTGGTCCGCTAGAACTCAAAGAAAAACATCGAGCAACAAGCTAAAACACGCCAGATACCTGAAACCATCTGGAGTCATACATGACAGTTAGCTTAAATAAAAAATAAAAAAATGTCAACTTACTCTGCAATCCAAGAACGTTGTTGTTCCTGTTCACATTTGTTCTGGACGTGAGTCATCAATACATGGGGTTGCTGAGAGTTCGCTTCAATTTTAATATTCTCTTGGTCAAGATTACTCCGCTGACAAATGATGATGTATTCCTCAAATGCAAACTGCCGTCCTCTCTTTCTAGCTCCCTCTGATATTTCCCTGTTTCTCCAGAAAATCAACACAATTTCTTACGAAATATGTTCACTGAAATCACTGAGCAGTCAACGTTGATGTAGGCAGAAATTAACCGGAAAAGAGAGCTTGTCAGACTTAGCAACTGTAACCATGGGGGGCGGGACTTAGCGAAGGGTCAACTCTCTTAGACAAGCTTTCTTATGATTTCTTTCATTAGTCTTCAGGAAAAGTTCTCCAGGCATTTTGAAGAACTTTCCTAACCTCCTCTTTTGGATGTTGGCTGTAGGGCTGCACAATATATCGAAAATTTACATTCATAATGATATTCGCTCACATGATGTGTTTTTGTATATATATATATTGCAACTACTGCCCAAACTACGATAAACCATAGATATAAACACTAGATGCCGCCTTCGGACCTGTAGTGTACGTCAGCTCTGTCGCCATCTTGGACAGGGGTTTCTGACAGCAGTTAGGCCCATATCTACAGTTAGGTTGCGTTTCTTCGACTTCATGCTGAAAGATTGTTCAGCCGTCTGAAGCTCATTCCAGACCGGAAGACTTGGACAGAACTGGACAGTCAACTCGTCTAAAAGGAGTGATACCATCTAGTTTTACTTTTCCTGACGTTTTTGCAAAGTTTGTATCTAGGGCTGTCAAAAAATTAATCCTAAATTAATCCTATTGTCAAACAAGAGATGTTCTTTTTAATTAGTACTGGTATATGCAGAAAATACATTTACTTTTGTTTTACAACTTAAAGGCTAAAACCAAGCTACAAATCTGGGAGAAGTCCAGGACTCAGACCTGAATTTCAGCTCCACATTAGGACAGTTGTGAAGTCAGCATGTGAGGACGTATCAGCAACATTCTGGACTAAACTGCCGCTGTCTGAAGGACTTTAGGTGGACATGTAAGGACAGGGTTTCAGTAGTTTAGTCTACTAAAGATAAATGCAGAATTCCTGGTAAGACACCTTTAATCCTAAATGTGTTCTAGAAGTGATAAAAGCAATGTGATTAAACAGGATAAATTTTTTGAGAGCCCTTTTTGTATCATGACAATTTCTCACGTGATCAAAATATTTCAGTGCTCACTAAAAGATTATAAAAGAAACGGTTAGAAAGTTTTCCTTTTTGAATTCATCCTCAAAAATTTAAAACTTGGTTAATTAGTGTCACATCCTTGATGTTAAAATGCAATATTTCTGAGAAGACATTCACATGAATGAGTTATTCTTAAGTACCTGGACGATGTATATTATTTATTTATCTAGACTTACCAGAAATACAAACCTGATAAAGGCCCTGTGAAAAACTAAATTATTACACCTGGTAGCTAAAATCAGCTCACATTTACCTGAAGCAACACTGGATGATGGGAGTGAAGAGAATGAATAAATTCACATGGATTATTCTGTTGTTATGGTACATTCAACCTGATTTTTATGTGTTCAAATTTGTAGTTTTTACTACAACAGAAAATGAATGAATAAAGGTTTTATGTGTTTGGTTTTAGTAGCATTTATTACATTTTTTTTTATCATGGCAATTTGTGAGTTTTGTTCTGGTTTATGATTTGATGTAGCTTATTTCTTTATTCATTATATTTGTGCTCCACTACCATGTGTGTGTGTGTGTGTGTGTGTGTGTATATATATATATATATATATATATATATATATATATATATATATAGATGGATAGATGGAGACAGAGAGACAGGGATTTCTTTTCAAATAATAAAAAAAGCAGCACCAGCGCTATGTGTGAGACACACGGCAAGACTCATACATGGCATTGGTCACGCTGGTGTACCAGGCTATAAAATCACTATGTATGCATGGGGGTGTGTGTTTAAGTATGTGTATATGTAAATGAAATAATCTCTGCTTTGTCATAAATGTCAGATATTTATAATAAACCAAACGGCTTGAAAATTGGTTGAAAATTGAGTCAGTTATGGAGTTTTTAATCGGGGATAGATCTCTGCCTACATTGATTAATGCATTGAGGAGACGCGGCTTCCCCCTGCCTAAGATGGCGGCCAAGCTAACGTATCGCTCCAATGGACAGCAGCGTTGGAGGCGGCATCTAGTGATATCTATGTTTGCCTATTTTGAGGAAGTAATGTTCCAAACGCTGCTGTGCATTATTGCTCCGAGTGCATCAATGGCAAATAACATGGACTCATCCTGTCTGGATGCTCCGTGTAGATACTAACGGCTGCAGAAACAGACACGGTCAGACACTAGTAAACGC
Organism: Atherinomorus stipes; assembly: GCA_023101725.1. Classification (NCBI taxonomy): domain Eukaryota; kingdom Metazoa; phylum Chordata; class Actinopteri; order Atheriniformes; family Atherinidae; genus Atherinomorus; species Atherinomorus stipes. Next base: position 106,342 of record JALJCO010000306.1, on the reverse strand, counting down.
CACATTGACCTGCCACACACACACACACACACAAATGTGATCAGGACTGGATGCTAACACTGTCTCTGCTTGCTGATACAACGTCTTGTCTCCTGCTGTCCGTTACAGAAAATCCCACAACAGAGCAACGAGAACGACTGTGGAGTTTTTGTCTTAGAGGTATGTCACCCGCATCAGACTTCCCATTCATGACTGCGACTTTGAACGTGTCTGGTTTGCGTCGCCGGGCTCACTCAACCTGTCTGTTCCAGTATTCCAGATGCCTCGCTCTGTCAAGACCTTTCCAGTTTTCCCAGAAGGACATACCAAAGATTCGGACAAGGATCTATAAAGAGCTCTGCGACTGCAAGCTCCACGAGGAGGACTGATGCAGCCGGATTAGATGTTCTGTTCAGACTAATCTTGTTTAACTGCTGTATTTATATGATCAATGTTTGAATCGGTTATTTAAGAAAAGCATCTCTGCAGATCCGAGCCGCGCTGGAACAGCCTTAATCTGTCATGGCCTTTGTGTTTGTTTTCTTTTCGGACACCTTCACACCTTGTTGCACTTTTTACATCGTTTCTTTCCGTACAACTCATGTTCGCCAGGTAAGTGAGTGGAAATGGCATTTTGTTGGACGTTTGTTTCATCACTGAAAAAGTAGTTTTGAATAAAAAGCATCTGTTTTCCAAACATTCACACATTTATTTTACATTTTCCTCCTTTAGGTGCTGTATGCACTTTGTGCAGAACAGTCTATTTCAGTTTGTGTTACATGAATATACTGAAAACGATCCTAACTAGACATTATTAGTAATAACCAGTGCATTATGACTGTATGTGAGCGTGTCCCTGAACTGTTAAGGAAGCAGTGCTTCAGATACAAAGTGGACATTTAAGGCACACACAGAGTTCTCAGATGTTTGGTTTCCAGTAAGAGAACCAGATTGACTGATTTGTTATAGTACCACATGAATCTGCACAACAGACATCTCTACTGTTGACTTGGATGTATGTTCCTGTTCCTTGTCTATTCTGGTGCTTTAAACTTTACAGTTCTTTCAGAAAAACATAGAAACTGAGGATGCAAACAAGTAATAAAGTAACACTCCTCCAATCAGTCTGCTGTGATTAACTATTAACACGTTACAGGATTTTAGGATACAGCAGTACCCCTTGTGTGTCCCTCTGCACCACGTCTGGTCCAGTCACAGCGGAATGAATGAGCAGATGTCTATTCATTGACGTGGAACCCCCACTCAATCTCTGGCTCATCGTCAAGGCGTATCACGAGATAGGACACCAGCTGGAAGAGGTTCTGCCACAGGCCCAGGAAGAGGTACATGTAGAAGTCGCTGACGTCCATTTGGCAGTATATCCCCGAGTAATTCATGTCGCACACGCACTCGAAACTGTTGACGTAGTTGATACAGAAGCCTCCGTTCATGCAGGGGTCTGAGGCACATTCATCCACATCTTTCTCACACCTGAAAACAACAGGAGAAAATAAAAGCTCAGTCTGCAATCACAAGAAGATGCTTCCTTGTTCTGTAAAAGCCAGAGGATACCCAGGAGGCAAAACCCCAGTTTTTTTTTTTTTGACAACGGACACCAAGAGTTGTAAAAAGTTTAGTCTCCCCAAAGTTAACAAGGAGTCCATTTGTGATTTTCTGAATTAGTTGTTCAAAATAGATATTTAGTCATAAAATGTTGAAGATTTTACAGTAATATGACTAACAGACGGACAATATTTGTTTGTCCCCATGCTAACTTTAGTTGTTAGTAGTTTTTCACAATATGGGTTGCATTGTTTGGAAGTCCCCTGTAGCTTTCCTGTAACTAATAGAAAGCTCATCTTGGGCTCAAATGGAAGCTTTTGAATTATTTTTTTTAAATTAAATGTTTGGCATACACATTTTTCTTTAAGTGATTCATTCATTCATTTGTTTTCTCTACCGCTTATCCAGTTTAGGGTCGTGGGGGTTGCTGGAGCCTATCCCAGCTATTATCAAGCAAGAGGCAGGGTACACCGTGGACAGGTCGCCAGTCTGCTGCAGGGCCAACACAGAGAGACAGACAACCATTCACACTCACATTCATTCCTAGGGACAGTTTAGTGTGATAAATTAAACTAACGTGTATGTATTTGGATGGTGGGAGATAAGCTGGAGTACCCGGAGAGAACCCATCCATACATGGGGAGAAAATGCAAACTTCACACAGTTAGACCACTGTTGGAATTGTTCAAACCCTTCCCAGCAGGGTCTCAAACAAGCAACCTTCTTACTGGGAGGCTGTGGTGCCAACCACCACGCCACCGTGCACCCTTTTATTAAGTGTTGAAAAATATATTTTACAAAAATTTGTCAGGTCAACATGACTTTTTGGGGGGGATGTTGGGGGGTGATAACTTAAAATAGACTTGCAGCAAGGCTCACTTTTTTTTTCTTTTGCCTCCCCATATGTGTCAAGATATACTCTCCAAATTTCATAGTTGTATGCCATTGAGCCAAAATATTTGGTTTACATCCTTTCCATTAAATATTCCCCAAAGGGCTCTTGGCCCCCTGTAGCTATCCAGCCGCTACTTGATTTGGTTGTCCACCCAGGTTGTGATCCATGAAGATCATAGGATCATCTCTGGGGTCAAACCTTTTACAACGCTACATGTCTGTTTTTAAAAAAAGTGCGGTTTTGCCCCCTGGTATATTACTGTCTTGACAGTCATGTTCATACAGTCAGTAAAAAGACTGAACCAGTTGGCTTATGGGAAGGGTGCAGGAGGGAGCACAAAACCATTTTTTAAAACTGCCGAAATCGAAAATTTCAGCCCTAAAGCCGAAACACCGAAACACACAAACAACCTAATCATACCAAATCAAAAATTCTAACTGTATGGGGTAGCTAGTGTCTAAAATAAGATCGGAAAAGTGGTCTGGAAGCACCCTGGCAAATCCCCTGAAAAGCGAGCTTCTTTCCCCTTCTGCATGTCCGATCTTAATCAATAAATTTCAACTTTATGGGGCATAAGTTATCGGGGTAAATCGTCATGATATTGGACTTATCTGAATGATGTCATAATTTCCTGTTATTGACCCGATAAATCGTGCATTCCTTGTTGCATGAAAGAAAACACGGCTGTACAGCTTATCTACAACACAATGGCTTAATAGAATCAAGTTGTTGCAGTGGTCCAAGTTCGGACCTCAACCTGATTGAAAAGCTGTGGGGAGACCCTCAGAGAGCTGTAAATATATGAAATGATTATAAAGAAGCAAAGTTTCTTTCAAAGGTTAAAACGTTTTACATCAAGTTACTGCTGCTAAAGGTGGTTCTACAATCTATTGACTCATGTTGTCTACTTAGTTTCCGAGTAAGAGTCATGCAAACTACCAGTGAGTGAAAGGGATATCCCAGTGGCCAAATAGCCAGTCAATCGGAGGCATAGTGACAGGACCCCACACTGTCACTGTACCATTATCCTATGGATCTACAGGTGAAGGGGCCCAAAAATGGTCCAGTTCAGTTCAGATGTATGGGCTCCTTTACTAAACACACAACATAGCATGCCAACCCAACAATACCACAGTGGAAAAGGACCAGTAATGACCAGTTGATTTGAGTCAGGTGTGTTGCAGCAGGGAAACATCCACAACTGGCAGGACAGTAGCCCTAGATATCCAGAGTAAGGGGTAAGGACTTTCTCAGTGCTCATCTCATTGGTACACTCGAGACTTGAGCACAGATTCTCCAGACCCACCTCAGTAACCACCAGGCTACCACCCCCCCTAAAAACCACCTATGAGTCCTACCATTGTCCTGTGAAGCCAGGCAGGCAGTTGCAGCTGCTGTTCACTTCAGAACAGTTTCCTCCATTAAAGCAGCTGTAGTTCCATTTTGTGCCCACACATGGAGACACAGGCAACTGAGGAAGACTAGATGGAGAAAAAAGAAAGAACAGCAGTGTCAGTGCATTGATTCACTGGATTTGTTGAAATGTGATTACTTTTTTTTTTTTGCAAAAGCACTTACGGATCTATCTCAATATACCATGGGATTTCAGGAATTTTCTCCCTGTGGGAGAAATTAAATGTTAAACTTTATTTTTTCTGTTTTAGCTGTGGAGCATCTGTGGTGTGATCAACTCACTCGCAGTAGGTGCCCGTCATGTTGCGTGGGCAGAGGCAGGTGTAGCTCTGGAAGCCTTTGAGGCAGGTGGCGCCGTGGCTGCAGCTGCTGTTCTCACACATGTCCACCTCGGCCTCGCATCGCTCCCCGGTGTAGCCCGGCTCACACTCACACTTATATCCATCAGCCAGGTTGGTGCAGTTACCGTACACGCAGGGGCTGGAGTTGCAGGTGTCGGTGCGATCTTGACACAACGGCCCGGACCACTCAGGGGAACACGTGCACTGATGCAGGTCGAACATGTCCTCGCATGCACCCCCGTTCTGGCATGGGTTTGGCGTGCAGACGCTGGTTCCCCAGCAGCCATACTGGGGAGCAGCATTGCTGTTTATTCTTTCAAACTGCTCATCCTGAGGTCTGGGGAGGTTCAGATCTGTGTCTAGGTGGAAAGGGAGAAGAAGACCTCCAATCTCTACTGGACCCAGGCATCCTGAGTATTTTATTCCAGAATCCTGGCTTAATCCTCCCAGGAAGATGTCCGCTTCATCCTTAAGAAAGTTCAGGTCCTCCACGGTTGTTTTAAAAGTGCTTATGTCCTTCTTGCCTCCATCCACAGCCATGACCCACCAAGATGTTGCTGTCTCCTTGTGGATCTCCACAACGTGCCAGTCTCCGTTACTGAGCGGACCCAGGCTTTGAGCCGTTACTCTCGGGGAATCCTCATCAGACCCAGCCTGGAGCTCCATGACCACGTGAGAGTTCAAGAGGGAGATGGTGAGGTAGTGCGAGTCATTTTGGGCATGAAATAACGTGGCAGCAGACTGTCTTGTGCGGAAGCTAATAGAGACACTGGTGAGGCTGCGTTGAATCTTTCCACTGCTGCGATAGCGCAGAACGCTGCTTCCAGGCCGAAATGTTACGTTGGACAAACCTGAAGTGGAGAAATGACAGACTTGATTATTAGTTGAACTCATTTCAGTCAAGACACATCAAGCTTGTTCTTTTTACTAATGCTGCTGAGCTTTAAAGGATAACTTTCTTTTTTTTAACCTGGACCTTATTTCCAGGAGTTTATAGGTGCATTTATTCACCGGTAAAGTTTCTGCATCACTTTGAGTTCTTCGGAAGATATCACATTGAATTGCCCTTCGATGTACATCCTGTAAAATGGCGGAAACAGGGTGGCCATATCTGCAGTAAAACTCCTTGATTTCATCATTGCTTTAAAGGTTGAATATGGAACATTTTTATTATAAGCTGTATTTTTTTTTATTTAAATGATACCTCCACAGGTTGTTTGGAGGGGTGCAGAAATAAAGTACAACATTTCCCCCAAAAAAAGAAGTATATTTAGCTTGAAAATAATTATAAAATAATTTTTTACGGGTTTGACAATGGCTTTGGGTCTGTCCCAAACCGCGCACTTGAGCACTTCAAACACTGTTTTTGAGTGTGTAGTGCACACATGGTGTCATTTAAGCAACAATTCAGTGCACTGAAAGTACCAGGACGTTGCCCTAATAACGGCCAAAAATGAAGTGCAAAACGAAGCACGCTACTCACACTAAACGGACGCCATCTTGCTCACATGAACTGTCCATCCAGTCATTACCTAACCATAACCATTTTAAAAAAAGTTGTTTCTCAAAATGGCGAGAACTCAGTCTCGCTCTTCTTGGGCTGAAGACCAGACCAGCGATGCTAAACAGCCTTTCGCCTGCTGCTGAGGCAGGTAAAGGTGTGTTTAGCTTCAGAGACAGCTGCACACGGCTGCTAGTGGCTGCTAGTCCCACTACAACAAAACAAAGATTGTCCATTGGCTATAATGTTCCTCCTTATTTTCTAACGAGTAACTAAGATGCTCATGAAAATGTGATGGAGTAAAAGTATTGATTTTTTTCGGAAAGTGTAGTAAAGTAAAAGTAATCAGAAATAGAAGTAGTAAAATACAAATATAAAAAAATACTACTTAAATAAAGTAACGAAGTATCCAACTGCTTGTTGGACATGCTGCAGACTGTTGGTCACTTGTGTATCGGCAGTGAGCCTGGCATCCCAGCGGCTGGAGTTGTTTTTCTGCCGTTGCAACTACAACCTAGACACACGTGATGTGGCTGTTCTGTCCATGTTCCATATTCAACCTTTAAGTAGAATGAACAAACAAATGAGTACTATTGTCCTGTGAGTTCATAGTTTCGGAAATTGTGTTTTTGTTGTTGTCTGGGTAGCGAGCTGCTCTTCTCAGCTGTACTACGGAAGTACGTATCGTGAACGCGCAGCCCCGAAAAGTGTGCAGAACACCCTGATAACTAACGGAAAGCTAAATTTGGACTCACGGAACAATAGTACTCGTTTGTTTGTTCATTCTACTGAAAGTATTGGCAAAAATCAAGGAGTTTTGCTGCAGATAATGTCTTATGTAGTGGCTGCCCCATCTCCGCCATTATTACTGGATGTACACTGAGGGGCGACTTAAGTAATATCTTCCAAAGGACTCAAAGTGATGCAGAAACTTTACCAGTGAGTAAATGCACATATATACTCCTAGAAATAAGGTCCAGGTTGAAAAAAAAGGAAGTTATCCTTTAAAGCTTGCTTTATAATCTTAAAGAGTAACAACAAGTCTGAGTCACTCCAACAAAATCAGCAAAAACAACACTTGTTGTTACAACACCAACCAGTAATCCCACACAAAACTGGAAATCACAAATATGGATTATATTCAGTAATATTATATCCACATTAAATTAAACAATAATCAGAGTTTTTTTGAGGAAAAAATAATCAGACAACCTAAATTTTAAAAAAATGTTGGGATGCTGTGAAAATATAAATACAAACAGAACTCAATGATTTGTAAATCTCATGAACATATTTTATTCCCAGTAGAACATAAACATCATCTCAGGTGATGAAGCTGAGACATTTTAACATTTGATCAAAAATATTCACTGATTGTGAATCAGATGGCTGCAACATGTCTGTAAAAAGTAGTTCAGGGATGATGTTATATACTTTATACCCAGCCATGTCACTGTCCTGTTGCCAGTTAAACAAGTTAGTTGTCAAATGCTCCTCCAGCTGTTACTTTTCCAGCCTTTTGTTGCTCCTGTTCCAACTTTTTATAGACGTGTTGCTGCATCAGATTCACAATCAGTGAAGATTTTTTTTCCATCAAATGTTTCTTCATCTGATATGTGGTTTATGTTCTACTGGGAATGAAATATGTTGATGAGGTTTGGAAACCATTGTAATTGCAAAGAACAAAAACACAACAGGCATTCCTTGTTTGGAACAGACAAATTTTTCAGATTTTGGTAAAAACGTGAAGAAATCCAGAGCCATGGAAATGGTGCAGCTTGTTTTAGCTGCTAGACACGAAGACTAATCTATAAACTGCACATGGTGTGACTTGCTGCGATTTGGACAGGCAGCTACTCCAGATCAACACCTCCCCTCTGTTTATCTTCATGAACATGTGACCTGTCCAGGGAGACTTGTCATCATGAACTACCGCAGACATGTGGCGGGAGACCTAATCTGACCAGGGATTACCACGTCTTAGAGGAATCTCATGTGGGATCCTGCCTCAACTCTGTTCCCTTCTGTTATTAGCCACACTGTAGTCAGTCTGTCCTCATCAGTCGGTTCTATGCAGATTTATTACCTTCACCAAGAAGTGGCGGAAGTAATGTGAATGCCAGAATTTGTCTGTTTGCCAGCAATATAATTTAAAAAGTACTAAACAGATTTGGATCAAATTTTCAGGTAATGTTGATAATGGTAGACCTGATTAAATTTTGGTGTTGATCTGGATCACTGTTTGGATCCAGGAGTTGTTTGGAGGTTTCTTTGTTATTGTGACATAGGGGCCACATGGAAGAGCAGCTTGCCAGAGAGCTCTGCTCCCCATTTAAAACTGCACTACGATTGAACTGTTTGCTCAACTCTGCTTCTATCTTATGAACTGGAAATGTTGCCAGCAATGTTTCCAGCATGTGACCACAACCATATGGGGCCCTTCCACTGCACATTTTCGTAACCCTTCCACACGGCGCGGTTTATTTGTGTTTCTTCTGGGAAAACCGGTTATGATTTTTCGCACCCATTTCAGATCTAGCTCTAACCGTGCTGAACCTACACAAAACGTGATGTAACTGACGGCTCTCCACTGATTGGTCAAAGGAAATTTTCGTCATACGCGTCATATTTATTTCGCCTTGCCTATTCTAAAAATATCTGGCTCTGTTTTCAGTGACTACAAGCCACAGAGAAAACAACAACAGCAGGAACACCTCAATATAATCCAATGCCTCCATTGTTGTTGTTACTTTACTGACCCCACTGTTGCCACCTTGCCATGTCGCGTGTTTCGTCACTCCCGGAAAATACTAAAATGGGCAAAGCGCGACCTTGGGGCAAATAATTGTCAGACAACGTTCTCTGGGCTAAATGCTGACCAAGCTAACTTGAAACTAACAAGAGCTAACAAAGATTAGCACCCTAAATGACGGGCTAAAGGTAAGGCATATGGTGTTAGCTGCTAAAAAAACACCATTTTGCTACTGTGCTACGGACTAAGACCTCACCGAGCTCAAAGAAGGAGCCAAAAGCTAGCCAATGGCTGGCAGGCCAGCATCCAGTCTGCCGCCTGTCAATCAAAAGGACACACCCCTAATTATGTGTAATGTTAACATTAGTCTAGTCTAAAGCCCCGTTTCCACCAGCGGGTCTGGGTCGGGTCGGGCCGGATCGGTCCACGTTTTTTTGCGTCTCCACAGATAAAAACTGGGACGGGTACCCTTATATCCGACCCGGCCTACTTTTTTGGCACCCTTCGGTAGGGGTACTGATCTAACCGATCCGGACCAAAGAGGTGGAGCTAATACACAGCAATCAGCTGATTCATTGAAAAATCCACCACTTCCCGCGTGACCCAGCGTAAAAACAAAGCCGGGGTGACTCCTTTCTGTTTCTGTCACGTGTGGCGCCGGTGTTTTGGTTAAACGGCGTTACACGGCGATGATGTCACACAATCACGTAGCAGCGCTGTCCAGCTAATTCTCCGCCTCCAGAATAAGGGTACAGGTTGCTGTGGGGGACACAGCGTGAAATCAACACATCCGTACCCAAACCCACCCGATCCGGCCTGGCCCGGCCCGACCCAGACCCAGACCCGCGGGTGGAAACGGGGCTTAAGATTCTCACGCTTACCCTTACAAAAAAAAAGAAAAAAAGTGGGGGATAAAAAGAGGTCCAAATGAGCTCATTAAATTTTCCTCCCACCCAACTTTAATTAAGAATTTATTTGAAGATAATTTATGGAGGATCGTGTATGTAAATTACCAGGTTATGACACCTTTAAATAAAGAGGTTACGTGCTGCTAACAGTATTGCACAAGAGTAAGGAGGGAACCGGTTTGGTGCCCTCTTCAGCAACAGTGCATTGTGCTGTCCCCCCCCCTTTTCTCCCTCTCACTTGTGAGCCCTATGGGCAGCCGAAGTCACGTCCCTTCCGGTTACCCTATGGGATATTAGAAATAAAAAAAATATATATTATTGGAAGTCCAGATATTCCAGAAATGTTGGTTGCGTATTTAAATATATAAATTTTCGTGAAAAAAATAGAAGAGCGAAAAGAATAAAAATTCTGCAAAGGACTTTGATTATTTTAGGTTTTCTTGAAGCTGCTTTGTGGACCTATGACTGACATGATAAAGACCGACCATCATTCCATCTGCAAAATGGAAAGACTAGACATGTACTGAGTTACAGTGGTTTTCACTTCTGTCCATCCTCTTTTCCTGTCCTTGAAAATAATCAATGACATGCCAGCGTAATATCGCCTTGCTAGCGCATCTTGGCCAGCTGGTGACCCATACTGCTTGCAACAAAAACTATCATCAAAGCAACTTTAAGCAAAACCTAACATTCTCTAAAATCTTCACAGTATTTTATTTTTTCTTTGCATGAAAAATTTAACTTAAATCCACAACCAACATATCTAGAATCCAGGGCAGATAATGACTGGGACCAGAAGGTAATTATTTTTGCCCCACTGACTTCCATTCATATTTTTTTGTTTCTAAGGTCCCATGGGCCGGAAGTGGGTGGGCATGACTTCAGCTCCCTATAGGATCTGACCTATCAGTGCAGCCGCCATCTTGGATGGGTCTCTCATGTAATTCCAGTGCATTAATTTCTGCTGAAGGTGTATTTCCAGCTACAATAACTCCCCGAATTTTTACATGGTTTGGTACAAACATTAGTTATGATGACATATCAGTGGTCAAATAACTAGACTCATGGTTGAGTCTTACTTGAGACCGGTAATCTCACACAATTTGCTGTCACAGCTGCGCCGTTTATTGCAACAGTAGGCTACACAATAAATGGTTAAAGATGTTAGCTCTGTGTTGACTCTGGTGCTTGTCTAGAGTGAGGAAACCCATCTAATATGATGGTGATGCTGGTGTGGCAGGATGAAGGAGGGCCTGGGCAGGATTCGATCCCCAGACTCCCGGGTGAGAGTCATGTGCGCTAACCAGTCAGCCAAAGGGACATCTCCTTGGCCAAGTAGCCAGGGACCATGCACACTCAGAGGCATAGTGACAGGACCGTCAATTGCCACACTGTATATGCTGCAGCACGTAATGAGGCGTTTAGGTATAATTATGTCTATGAACAAACCAACCAAGGCCTGGTGACATCATCAGTGCAGCTCGAACTGCTCGCGGGAATTTGGGAGGGACACATTTATTGGGGTTTCAATAGCGTTGTATAGCTGGCGATCATTCATTATTTCGGACTGAAGGAAACCATCACATCAGAATGAAATTTGGGGACACACTCTGATGACATCAGCAGAATAATAATTTTTAATTAAAAAACTGGGCCATAATGCATCAAGAGCTTGCACAATGTCCACATACACGATATTGCCAAAAGTATTTGCTCACCTGCCTTGACTCACATATGAGCATTCCATTCCTAATCGATAGGGGTCAATATGACGTGGGTCCACCCTTTGCAGCAACAACAGCTTCAGCTCTTCTGGGAAGGCTGTCCACAAGGTTTAGGAATGTGTTTATGGGAATTTTTGACCATTTTTTCAGAAACGCATTTTTGATGTTACACACTGATGTTGGATGAGAAGGTCTGGCTCTCAGTCTCCGCTCTAATTCATCCCAAAGGTGTTCTGTTCGGTTGAGGTCAGGACTCTTTGCAGGCCAGTCCAGTTCCTCCACACCAGACCAGCATCCAGGTCTTTATGGACCTGCTTTGTGCACTGGTGCACAGTCATGTTGGAAGAGGAAGGGGCCAGCTCCAAACTGTTCCACAAAGTTGGGAGCATGAAATTGTCCAAAATGTTTTGGTAGGTTGAAGCATTCAGAGTTCCTTTCATTGGAACAGGGGCCAAGCCCAGCTCCTGAAAAACAACCCCACACCATAATCCCCCTTCCACCAAACTTTACACTTGCACAAAGCAGTCAGACAAATACCGTTGTCCTGGCAACCGCCAAACCCAGACTCATCCATCAGATTGCCAGATGGAGAAGCACGATTTGTCACTCCAGAGAACGCCTCCACTGCTCTAGAGTCCAGTGGCGGCTGCTTTACACCACTGCATCCCACGCTTCGCGTTGCACTTGGTGATGTATGGATGCAGCTGATCACCATGGAAACCCATTCCATGAAGCTCTCTGCGCACTGTTCTTAAGCCGATCTGAAGGCCACATGAAGTTTGGAGGTCTGTAGTGACTGACTTTGCAGAAAGTCGGCAACCTCTTTGCATCAACCTCTTTGGTGCTTCAGCATCCAATGACCCGACTATGTCAGTTTACGTGGCCTACCACTTCGTGGCTGAGTTGCTGTTGTTCCCAAACACTTCCATTTTTTTATAATCCAGCTGACAGTTGACTGTGAAATATTTAGGAGCGAGACAATTTCACGACTGGATTTGTTGCACAGGTGGCATCCTATCACAGTTCCACGCTGAAATTCACTGAGTTCCTGAGAGCGACCCATTCTTTCACAAATGTTTGTAAAAACAGTCTGCATGCCTGTCGCCATGGAAATGATTGTAACACCTGATTCCGATAATTTGGATGGGTGAGCAAATACTTTTGGCAATGTAGTGTCTGAACACCTCACGCTGAAATAAGGCTATTTTGGGATTTTTCATAATGGTTTGGTAGAACATTCCCAATCCAAGAAGTTAATCCTTGTAAATGATCGTAAACATAATCAGTAATCATTACAGATGCCAGAATATCACTGGAACACAGTACACACTGTGTGTACTTGCAGGGTATCGTTGTAGTTTATTTCGAAAAATGGAAATAAACTACAATGATACCACTACAATGAAATCAAAGTTCTCCATGTTTCATGCTCGGTAAATATCATTGGATCCCAGAAATGATCCTATCTACCGGTTTAATTTCCTAGGCTGTTATTAATGGGCTCAAACTGATCTGTCTGTGAAACCCATTGATGATGAGATGACGTTGTGCATTGGCGCAATACAAATAAAGCTGAATCAAATTGAATTTAACTGAATTGATTTGGAAGACTGAGACATATTGGAGCACTGAGCACTTTTCAATTTACTGTATATTTTACTATAGTTTACATGGGTTCTGTAAAGAACAGAAACTAGTTGTAAGCCAACACTGTGCACTCTCTACAGCAGCGAATCCATTATTTAGACTTTACTCAAAGGTGTATACTGAACCCCATTCATCTGTGTTGAAGGTAGTGGCCTTTATAAGGAAGGAAAACATCAACAACAGCTTGTGGTTTCAGGGTACTCACACTCGAAGCCCTGGGATAAAGGCTGGCAAACAGCAGAGGCAGGACAGGGCGACAGCTCACACCATTTCACCTCCTCACAGCGCTGCCCTGCAGTGTTGGGGGGGCAGCTGCAGATGAAATCATCCCACATGGAGTAACACTCTCCTCCATTCAGACAGGGGTTGACCTGATTTGGACAAAACAATAAACATCAGCTCTCTGTGCATTACATAATAGGTTAAATTGTCCCTATCCAAGCAGGTAAGGAGTCAGAGGATGCTGCTGGTTCAGTGTCATCAAAATACTTACAGCACATGCATTGTTGCTGCTGCATCCTTCAGCAACGCTGACCAGTTTCTCCATTTTGTACGAGTCAACTGGAGTTGTTACTGGATAGAACTGCAGTCGTTTCATGTTTATCCTCAGATCCTGGATACATCCCTTAAAATAGCCACCAAATGAGGCAGAAGCCCTTGGGTCTGGTAGTCCCCCAACAAAGACCAAGTCCCCAGGGTGGGCTTGGATGTGTCTGATGGTCATGGAGCCCTGGTTTTGGGCTGACTGGTACAAACTTGCAACAGTTCCCTCCAGCTTCACAGTCACCATGTGGAAATGGCCATCATTGACGCCGTTCCCACCGGCTAGGGTCTCAAAGTTATTGACCTGAACTTTGACTCTGCCGCCCTCCAACCACAGCCGGAGGTACTGGCTGGTGCTGTTGGACAGGATGAGGAGCAGGCTGTTGGACTGTCTGGTGCGAATGAACATGGACACGATTACAGTTTCACCAGGGTTGTCGTCCAATGAGAAAACAGCATAGCTTCCCAAGTCTTTGCTTCCAAATCTAGCAGTGATGTACTCTGTGAGGGTAGAAGACAGAGAAAGAGTTGTCCAACCAGAAGACCAGGCAGGGTGGATGGAAATACTAGTCCATGAGAAAGGTAGTAAAAATAGTAAATGAGAAAGTTAACAAAAGTAGTACTCGTGTATGGGCACGGTAACAGTAGTTGGGGTAGAGTTAGATAGCAGCATAGCCAAAGCTCAAGTACACGGTCCATACCACAACATGAAAATTAAATAAAAAATTATTCATTATTTAGTTATTAGTTATCAGCTATAGGTATGTTAATAGTTATAAGGTATGTTATTAGTTAGTAATAAGTTATAGGTAAGTTATAAGTTATAGGTGTGTTAATTGTTATTAGTTATAGGTATGTTATTAGTAAGTAGTTATAAGTTATAGGTCTGTCATTAGTTATAAGTTATGGGCGTGTTATTAGTTATAAGTTATAGGTATGTTATTAGTTACAGACAAGTTATTAGTCATAAGTTATAGGTATGTTATTAGTTACAGACAAGTTATTAGTCATAAGTTATAGGTGTGTTATTAGTTATAAGTATGTAAGTAGTTAAAGGTTATAGCTATTAGTCAATAGTTATATGTATGATACTGTATTAGTTATTAGTTATAGGTATATTATTAGTTATAGGTATGACATTAGTTATAAGTTATAGGTATGTAATTAGTTACCAGTAAGTTATTAGTTATAAGTTATAGGTGTGTTATTAGTTATAAGTATGTAAGTAGTTAAAAGTTATAGCTATTTATTAGTCATTAGTTATATGTATGATATTAGTTATTTGTTATAGGTATACTATTAGTTATGGGTATGACATTAGTTATTAGTTATAAGTTATAGGTATGTTATTAGTTATGAATATATATATTTATTAGTTATTGTTGGTATGGTAATCATTATGTGAGTTATAGGTATATCATCAGTCAAGAGTAATAGCTCTTTATTAGTTATAGTATGGTATTAGTTATTAGTTATAAGTTATAGTTATGTTAGTTATTAATTGTAGGTATGTTAAATGGTTATTAGCTATGGGTATTTTATAAGTTATTAGTTGTAGGTATGTTATTAGTTATAGGTATGGTATTAGTTATTAGTTATAGGTATGTTATTTGTTATTAGTTATTGTAATTTGTTATTTGTTGTAGGTCTTTTATCCATGTTATGGAAATCATGTTATCTACAAACGATCTTTATAAAAAACTTTTGTTTACTGCCAACTGTTCTCTGTTCTTTGACAGAAGAAGCTACTGAACATGGCAGCCAAGGGAACCCCCCCCCCCTATATCAAGAGTCCATAAGTATCCCTCACCTGGCAAGCCCAACACATTTGTAAACCCACGTTTTTTAAATCCTGGATGCAAGTGTTGCTGGCTACTTTCTAATTTAACACCTGTCTGTCTGAACTCTACTGAACTCCATAAGCTCAATTAAAGTCTACTGTCTAACTTTATCCTGAAGCAGCTCCTCTTTAAAGCGTCCATTGAGACTTTTAAAGAGACACCACTGTGCCTGAACTTGACTTCACCTTTACCTGCTCTAACTCCATGTCCTCGTGTAATTCTGCATAGCATACTAAAGTCACATCCATAAATAACTTTTAGGAAGTATTATATTCTGTTAGGCAGATCTCGCTCACATTGAGGAATATTGCTAAACATAATAAGTCCTTTAACCTGACCTCTGACTATTTTGAATATATCAACATCCATGAGCCAAAAGTTTGGGAACCTGAATCTTATAAATAAAATGGAATGAAAAAAAATCTTAGCCTGGTCTTTACCGACTGGTGAGGAGAACTCAGCCTGATCTTTACTGACTGGTGATAATAAATCAGTCTGATCTTTACTGACTGGTGAGGAGAAATCAGTCTGATCTTTACTGACTTGTGAGGCAAAATCAGCCTGATATTTCCTGACTGGTGATAATAAATCAGTCTGATCTTTACTGACTTGTGAGGCAAAATCAGCCTGATATTTCCTGACTGGTGATAATAAATCAGTCTGATCTTTACTGACTGGTGAGGCAAAATCAGCCTGATATTTCCTGACTGATGATGAGAAATCAGTCTGATCTCTACTGACTGGTTAGGAGAAATCAGTCTGATTTTTACTGACTGGTTAGGAGAACTCAGCCTGATCTTTACTGACTGGTGAGGAGAAATCAGTCTGATCTCTACTGACTGGTGAGGCTAAATCAACCTGATCTTTACCAACTGGTGAGGAGAACTCAGCCTGATCTTTACTGACTGGTGAGGAGAACTCAGCCTGATCGTAACTAACTGGTAAGGAGAAATCAGTCTGATTTTTACTGACTGGTGAGGAGAACTCAGCCTGATCTTTACTGACTGGTAAGGAGAACTCAGCCTGATATTTACTGACTGGTGAGGAGAAATCAGCCTGATATTTACTAACTGGTGAGGAGAAATCAGCCTGATCTTTACTGACTGGTGAGGACTGGTGATTTTATGGCGTAGCATGCAGAAACATGTATTATGACCTAGGAAGTGGTGAAATCTGGTCGGTTTCCTGATGAAGGTGTGCGCTCGGTCTTACCCTCTGCACAGTTGCTTCCCTCGTATGGCCTGTGGCATTCACACGTGTACCTCCTCCAGCCGTGGCTCAGACAGCGGCCTCGGTTCTGACATGGGCCGTCGTCACACTTGTCTCTGTCACTGCACTCAGCGGTGATGTTTGCCTGAGTTCCCGAATCTTCTGGCGCTTTAACAGGCAGCACCAGATGTGAGTTTACAAACACATCTCTAAAGCAGCCCAGGAAAGCAGGCGGGTAGGCAGGTGATTCCCCCACTCTGCCCAAACTCCAGCTCCCCCCCACTGCTCCAATAAACAGGCTCTGGCGGGCAGCTCCAGGCTCAGGGAGAGCAGCGGCCTGGTCGAGCAGCTGGACCTCGGTGCTGGAGTCTCTGGTGCAGCTGGCTTCGCTGCAGAGCAGCCTGATGAGACTGACCACGCCGCCCAGCGACGCTTCCGCTGTGTGCCACTTGCTGTTGGACAGATACTCCGGGAGCTCCTGAACCAGGGTGCTGGAGCCTTGACCTCTCAAGCTGAGGAGGCAGAGACGTCCCTCCATCAGCTGGATGCTGAGGAGCAGATCATCCACTCTACGCTGGAAGAGGGTACCGTCAGGTTTCTCCGTCCTGAAGCTGAATGTCACATTAAGCGGAGCTTCTGGGTCTAGATGCCGGGTTTCTATGTACATGTAGCCTTGGGATTCAAATGAGAAAACAGTGGAAATCTGGCATTTAGGGCCCGTGTAGCCTGGAGCGCAGATGCATGTGTAGGTGTGTTCATCGTTCACAAACAAGGGGGAGCATATTCCCCCGTTCTCACACTGGCTTTCATGGCAGCCTGTTAGTGCCACTGTGCAGTTCTCTCCGCCGTACAGGCGACCATTTTGGCTCTGCTGGGAGCAAAGGCATCGGAAGCCTCCACCGTGGCTCTCACACACTCCACCATTATGGCACGGCTGCTGTTCACATTTACCGACGTCCTCACTCGTCACAGTGCCTGAAGAAGACGTCACATTGCATCACACAAAAAAATAGCTTGTTTTAGACTTAAAAACCAGGCGGTGTTGTGTTTTATTCTCCATAATGTAACAGTCTAAATAAAAGACTTCCTTGGTGAAGCCCCTAACTTGCTAAAAGTTATAGATATTGGCAAATATTATTCATGTATGATCACAACAAACAGAGAATCCAGACATTACCTGCAAACAGCAACCCCAGCATCAAGACATGCACGTTGAATCTCAGCATTGTCCTTTGCAGGTCCTCCAAATTGTTAGATATTTGGCAAAGTCCTCATTTTTAGATCAAAGACAGGTGGAGTAAAGCTGAATGAGCAGCTCCATCCTCACCTCTGTTCCTCTGGACATGTGTGTGCTGACTGAGCTGCATGGACTGCTGCATGCTATGGAAGGGATTAAGCTAATGCACTTACAGTGTCTTACACGTTGAACGTGTTGGAAAAGGGTGGGGTGAATCAGCCGGCTAATTTGAGCAACTTCAAGCGTGTTCCCAGACCTCTGATGTGCTGTTATGTAAGTGGTGGGATTTCAGTGTTTTGGCTCAGGTGATGGAACAGACAGAAATCCAGCTTCACGTGGAGGGATATTTATCTAACAGTTCAATGATCCTCCCGCAACTGGGATCATAGATAAACACAAGTGCATGTGTGCATGTGCGGACACATATGGACAACTCTTCTGTTGGCCTTGGCCGCAGATGGCTGGACGAAAGCCAGACTGAATGAAGTAAACTAAGGTGGTTCTAATCTTGGAGGCATCTCTGTCATCAAAACATCACTGACGTCATTGTGAGTTGTTTTCCTGTAAGACTTTGTTCCTGTTGTTTGGTTTAGCACACAGTTTGCAGTGTTGTATGATGATGCTCTGATATGGTGCAGGAAACAAGAGTTTTGATCCAATATGTAAAGCAAAAACAACCAGTAGAGGCAACATGTTATTATGTGAAAACACTTGTTCATTTCATAAAAATGTAAATAAATTTTAAAAAACAACTACAAAACAAAACAAAACAAAAAACAAGTATGGGTATGAAAGGGCGAGATAGCAATCATTTTTCTTCCCAACGATGAAATTTCTCTTTCAAAAAGCGGGAAATAAAAACAAAAACAAAGGAAACTTTACTTAAAACATCAAATGCTAAATAAATAACAAATGACAGTGGAGATGTAGAGTTTGATTACACGGTTTTCAAGCCTGCTGTCAACAGAATAAGTAGATCTCTGGAAGGAACCTGTGTAAAGTCTCATGGTCTCCAAACACTACATTACCCATAATGCCACAGTGTCCGGAGACTGCACTCAACGGTAACACATTTATGTTAGTAAGCCCATTTTAATTCCTAACAAACACTGCCAGCTAATCACAATGAAAACCATTAAAAATGTCGCGTCTTTCAGTTTTTAAAATGTTTTTCCTCCGTAAGTTCATGTCGCTGAACATCCGCGTTGACGGAAAGAAGCTGAGGCAGCCAATGAGCGAACGGCTTGTTGCGGTGTCTGACGTTTCTGGTGGGGCGTTACAGATATTCAGGAAACTATTATTCCTGTCTTTATTTGTCTCATTTCTTGTTCGGGTTGGGGCGTAAATTACTGTGTAGTGGCCTCCGACTTCTTCTAGGTGAGATTATTTTTGTTGGTCTGGGTAGCGCGAGGTTCCGAGGTAACGTTAAGGTCGTTTGTCGACGCTCTCCTCGGAGGGGGGCCCGGGGCAGATAATGTGATGACAGGGGTCCTCAAGGTGGATCCGCTAATCCAGCTGTCAACTATTCACTATCACGTCATTAGCTGATTTAACTATACCTATTGCGAGGTTTATTATCTGCTCATAAACAGGGATTATTTCACTGTTTTGTAACAGCAGGAGAAATGTCTTCAACGTCACTCAGAGGACGATAATGTTCTTTTTTTTAATCCGCATCTTTCATCATTACTTCTAACCATAGCAGGCTTGTTGTGTTAGATTCGTGTTAACAACGTTATTAAGATGTAATATATATATATATATATATATATATATATATATATATATATATATAAATATATATATAAATAATGACTTTTCGTCAATCATCTATTTGCTATGTCTTCTTATATGCAGTCATGGAAAAAATAAAGAGACCACCTTTGTTTTCTCATATTTCTTGGTCTTTTTAATGCCTTATACTACTAAAAGTACATTTGTCTGGACAAATATAATGATAACAACAAAAATAGCTCATAAGAGTTTAAATTAAGAACTGATATCTAGCCATTTTCCATTCTTTTCTGGAAAAGTGATTTTGGTTATTAAGTTCTTACATCAATAGCTACTAGATTTTACCGCCAAAAACAGCTTTTAGGCGTTCTATGTGTTCTTTTCTGTCTCTTTTACTCATATGATTCACACCACAGTTGGAACCCAATTGCATAACCATTATTTTTGATGGCAAGGGTGGTCTCTTAATTTTTTCCATTGCTGTATATAAAGCTTGGCACAGAAGAAAAAAAGGCAACCTATGTATTGATAGCTCTGAGGATAGATAATGCCTGAGTTGTTTTTGTTTGTATATATATATATATATATATATATATATATATATATATATATAACTGTATATATATTGTGTACTGTTTTTGCATTATTTTAATTTGTTGGTGTGTCAATGTAATGATGTGGATAATGTGTCTGAATAATCCTAATGAATAAATGAATGAATTAAAATTCATTCATTTATTCATTCACTCATATATATATATATATATATATATATGTATATATATATATATATATATATATATATGTATATATATGTTAGGGGTGCAACAATACATGCATTTGTATTGAACCGTGACCACCATGTATCGAATATCGAACAATACAATTTTTTTTTTTATCAACTTGTTTTCTGACGATGACCTCTGTGTTGAAAACTCTTATCTATATGTGTGTGTGTGCATGGGTGTGTGTACATTTATTAATGTGTATTCACCCTTCCTGTTGTATTTCAGATCAGTTCATGGGACGAAGCAGCCTGTAAAATGAAGAAAAACCCTTGTGCTACGCTGCGTCCCAAGCGTGGGAGGCTGGCCAGTGCCACCAGTGACCCTGGAACCGACCCATCTCCTGGTCTGGGCTCCAGTGTCTCACCAAACGCTGAAGCTGCCCAAGAACCACCTTCACAACTCAAGCACTTGACTTTGCCTCAGCTCAGTCACAACCTCCTTCAGTTTTTGAACGAGGACCGTACCCGTCAGAAGTTCTGCGACGTGTCTGTGTCTGTGGGTGGGACGGTTTACAGCGCCCACAGGGTGGTGTTGGCCCATGGGAGCAGCTACTTCCATGCCGAGCTCTCCAAGAACCCTTCTGCCACAGCTCATGTGACACTGGACCATGTGGAAGATTCGGTTTTCCAGCATCTGCTTGGCTTTCTGTATACTGCAGAGTGCACCATTGCAGAAAAGGATCTTCCAGCTGTAGCTGAGGCAGCCCGATTCTTGGACATGATGGATATATTAAAGCTCTTATGTTTGGAAGGACAGGTAAACTCAGGTGGTGTGAACCACAGTGATGCTGAAACTAGAGAGACTCCTGAGGTAGAAGTTGCCACAGAAATCTCCCCGCAGGACAATTTAGCTGAGAGCCACAAGGATGTGCAGCAAGAGGCCTTAGCTGAAGAGGTGAAGACGAGGAGTGCAACCACACGGAAATCAGCCCGTAGGAGGAAGACACCCACTAAATACAAGAGAGATGATGTAAAGTCCTCTAAGAATCCTGAGGAAGAACAAGGAACTGCATCACCAAGACAGGAAGATGAAGCAGTGGCCGTGGAAAACCGGATGCCAGAACTCAGTGGGAATGAGATATCTAAACAAACTCACGGGGATGATGTAATGGATGAAGATGCGGAGGATGAAGTAGGAGGAGACACGAATGCAAGCAGTGTCCCTCAGAAAGGTCAGGCTTCACCTGCTGAGACGAAGCAGCAGGATGTAACAAAGCCAGCTGTTTGTGTGCCAGCAGCAGGAAGCTCAAACCGGAGTTCAGCGTATCCTGAGGGTCTGGCTCCGGTCATCATCCAAACCTCCAGCAAGAAGACCCTCAAGTGCCCCAAATGCGACAAGACATTTGACCGTGCAGGTGGGCATTGGATCGTATTTCCTTCAGAGTATCTCCTGTCAACACCGTCACAAATGATCGGGACTTTATGCACCTTTAATTGCAATTTTTTTATTATTTGTTTTGTTTTCAGGGAAATATGAGAGTCATACCAGAGTGCACACTGGAGAGAAACCATTCCAGTGTGACATCTGTCTCCAGTGCTACTCCACCAAGTCTAACCTGACCGTACACAAAAAAAAGCACACCAGTGACTCGCCCCTACCAAAGAAAGAGCACAAATGTCCATACTGCAACAAACTTCACGCCAGCAAGAAAACCCTGGGAAAGCATGTCAGAAGGTGAGACATTCCCACATCCGTCTGTTCGTGAAACCTGCTTCGTCTGGTGGGAAGTTGTTGGGAGCCACACATCCTGCAACGATGTCACACTGTCTAGCGTTTCTAGATTATTCACAAACATCCTGCAGTGATGTCACACTGTCTAGCGTTTCTAGATTATTCACATACATCCTGCAGTGATGTCACACTGTCTAGCGTTTCTAGATTATTCCCATACATCCTGCAGTGATGTCACACTGTCTAGCGTTTCTAGATTATTCACATACATCCTGCAGTGATGTCACACTGTCTAGCGTTTCTAGATTATTCACATACATCCTGCAGTGATGTCACACTGTCTAGCATTTCTAGATTATTCACATACATCCTGCAGCGATGTCACACTGTCTAGCATTTCTAGATTATTCCCATACATCCTGCAGCGATGTCACACTGTCTAGCATTTCTAGATTATTCACATACATCCTGCAGCGATGTCACACTGTCTAGCGTTTCCAGATTATTCACATACATCCTGCAGCGATGTCACACTGTCTAGCGTTTCCAGATTATTCACATACATCCTGCAGCGATGTCACACTGTCTAGCTTTTCTAGATTATTCCCATACATCCTGCAGCGATGTCACACTGTCTAGCGTTTCTAGATTATTCACATACATCCTGCAGCGATGTCACACTGTCTAGCTTTTCTAGATTATTCACATACATCCTGCAGCGATGTCACACTGTCTAGCGTTTCTAGATTATTCACATACATCCTGCAGCGATGTCACACTGTCTAGCGTTTCCAGATTATTCACAAACATCCTGCAGCGATGTCACACTGTCTAGCGTTTCT
Source organism: Atherinomorus stipes (assembly GCA_023101725.1). NCBI lineage: Eukaryota > Metazoa > Chordata > Actinopteri > Atheriniformes > Atherinidae > Atherinomorus > Atherinomorus stipes. Next base: position 83,754 of record JALJCO010000306.1, on the reverse strand, counting down.
AGATTATTCCCATACATCCTGCAGCGATGTCACACTGTCTAGCGTTTCCAGATTATTCACAAACATCCCACATGTCACACTTCTAGCGTTCCCAAATTATTCACAAACATCCTCGCATGTCACACTTTCTACTTTCATTATTCACAAACATCCTCACATGTCACACTTCTACGTTTCTAGATTATTCACATACATCCTCACATGTCACAATGTCTAGCGTTTCCAATATTCACAAACATCCTGCACATGTCACACTTCTACGTTCCAATTATTCACTACATCCTCACATGTCACACTTCTACATTCAGATTATTCACATACATCCTCCATGTCACACTTCTACTTTCCAATTATTCACAAACATCCTCCATGTCACACTCTACTTTTCTAGATTATTCCCATACATCCTCACATGTCACACTTCTACGTTTCTTCCCATACATCCTCCATCCCTCTACTCTAGTTATTCACTACATCCTCACAGCACACTCTCTTCAATTATTCACTACATCCTCCACACACTCTCTTCTATTATTCACTACATCCTCCTCACCTCTCTCCTTATTCCCAACATCCTCCATCACCTCTCTCCTTCCCACATCCTCCTCACACCTCCCTTCACAACACTGCGCCCTTCTAGTCTATTATTCACTACATCCTCCCACTCCTTTCCATATTCACAAACATCCTCACATGTCACACTTCTACGTTCCAATTATTCACAAACATCCTCACATCACCTTCTAGCATCCCATTATTCACAAACATCCTCACATTCACACTTCTCTTCCAATTATTCACAAACATCCTCACAGTCACACTTCTATTCTAATTATTCACAAACATCCTCACAGCACACTTCTAGCTTTCCATTATTCCCATACATCCTCCAGTCACACTTCTAGCGTTTCCAAAATTCACACATCCTCACAGTCACCTTCTACTTTCCAATTATTCACAAACATCCTCACATCACACTCTACTTTCTAGTTATTCACATACATCCTCACAGTCACACTCCTTTCCAGATTATTCACAAACATCCTCCAGTCACACTCACGTTTCTAATTATTCACTACATCCTCACATTCACACTCTCGTTTCTAGTTATTCCCTACATCCTCTATTCACACTCTACTTTTACAGATTATTCACAAACATCCTCACATGTCACACTTCTACTCCCAAATTATTCACAAACATCCTCACATTCACAATGTCTACGTTTCCAATTATTCACAAACATCCTCACATGCACACTTTCTCGTTTCCAATTATTCACAAACATCCTCCATCACACTTCTACGTTTCTAGATTATTCACATACATCCTGCCATTCACAATCTACTTTCCAATTATTCACAAACATCCTGCACTGTCACACTTCTCTTCCAATTATTCACTACATCCTCACACACTTCTACATTTCTAGTATTCACATACATCCTCACATTCACACTTCTAGCGTTTCCAATTATTCACAAACATCCTCCAGTCACACTTCTACTTTTCTAATTATTCCCATACATCCTGCACATGTCACACTTCTAGCGTTTCTTTATTCCCATACATCCTCACATTCACACTTCTAGCGTTTCTAATTATTCACTACATCCTCACATTCACCTCTACGTTTCTAATTATTCACTACATCCTGCACATGTCACACTTCTACTTTCTAGTTATTCACATACATCCTGCACATGTCACACTTCTACTTTCCAATTATTCCCATACATCCTCACATGTCACACTTCTACTTTCCTTTTCCCTACATCCTCCATCACACTTCTACTTCCAGTTATTCACAACACTGCCATTCACCTCTGATTTCTAATTATTCACATACATCCTGCACATGTCACACTTCTACTTCCAATTATTCACAAACATCCTCCATGTCACACTTCTACTTTCCATTATTCACAAACATCCTCCTGTCACACTTCTAGCATCCCAATTATTCACAAACATCCTGCACTGTCACACTTCTAGCGTTTCCAATTATTCACAAACATCCTGCACATGCACACTTCTAGGGTTGCTAGATTATTCACAAACATCCTGCAGCGATGTCACACTTCTACGTTTCCAATTATTCCCATACATCCTGCACATGTCACACTTCTGCGTTTCCAATAATTCACTACATCCTGCACATGTCACACTTCTACGTTTCCAATTATTCACAAACATCCTCCATGTCACACTTCTAGCGTTTCTAGATTATTCACATACATCCTGCACATGTCACACTTCTAGCGTTTCCAATTATTCACAAACATCCTGCACATGTCACACTTCTAGCGTTTCTAGATTATTCACATACATCCTCACATTCACACTTCTAGCGTTTCTAGTTATTCCCATACACCTGCATGATGTCACACTTCTCAATTATTCACAAACATCCTGCAGCATGTCACCTGTCTACGTTCCCAAATTATTCACAAACATCCTCAGCATGTCACACTTTCTACGTTTCCAATTATTCACAAACATCCTGCAGCTGTCACCTGTCTACGTTTCCAATTATTCACAAACATCCTCAGCATGTCACACTTCTAGCGTTTCTAATTATTCACATACATCCTGCAGCTGTCACACTTCTACTTTCCAATATTCACAAACATCCTGCACATGTCACACTTCTAGCGTTTCTAATTATTCACATACATCCTGCAGCATGTCACACTTCTAGCGTTTCTAATTATTCCCATACATCCTCAGCATGTCACACTGTCTAGCGTTCCCAATTATTCACAAACATCCTGCAGCATGTCACACTTTCTAGCGTTTCCAATTATTCACAAACATCCTGCAGCATGTCACACTGTCTAGCGTTTCTAGATTATTCACATACATCCTGCAGCATGTCACAATGTCTAGCGTTTCCAATTATTCACAAACATCCTGCACATGTCACACTTCTACGTTTCCAATTATTCACATACATCCTGCAGCATGTCACACTTCTAGCATTTCTAGATTATTCACATACATCCTGCACATGTCACACTTCTAGCGTTTCCAATTATTCCCATACATCCTCAGCTGTCACACTTCTAGCGTTTCTGATTATTCCTACATCCTCGCTGTCACACTTCTAGCGTTTCTTATTCACTACATCTCGCATGTCACACTTCTAGCGTTTCTATTATTCACATACATCCTGCCTGTCACACTTCTCGTTCCAATTATTCCCATACATCCTGCACATGTCACACTTCTACTTTTACAATTATTCACAAACATCCTGCACAGTCACACTTCTACGTTTCCATTATTCACAAGCATCCCGCGTGTCACACTTCTAGTTTCTAGATTATTCACATACATCCTGCACATGTCCACTGTCTAGCGTTTCCAATTATTCACAAACATCCTGCAGCTGTCACACTTCTAGCGTTTCCAATTATTCACAAACATCCTCAGCTGTCACACTTCTAGCATTCCCAATTATTCACAAACATCCTCACGATGTCACACTTCTAGCGTTTCCAATATTCACAAACATCCTGCAGCATGTCACACTGTCTAGGGTTGCTAGATTATTCACAAACATCCTCAGCATGTCACACTTCTAGCGTTTCCAATTATTCCCATGCATCCTGCAGCATGTCACACTTCTAGCGTTTCCATTATTCCCATACATCCTCAGCATGTCACACTGTCTAGCGTTTCTAATTATTCACATACATCCTGCAGCATGTCACACTGTCTAGCGTTTCAATTATTCACATTCATCCTGCAGCATGTCACACTTCTAGCGTTTCCAATTATTCACAAACATCCTGCAGCATGTCACACTTCTACGTTTCAAGATTATTCACATACATCCTGCAGCGATGTCACACTTCTACCTTTCCAATTATTCCCATACATCCTGCAGCGATGTCACACTGTCTAGCGTTTCTAATTATTCACATACATCCTGCAGCATGTCACACTTCTAGCGTTTCCAATTATTCACATTCATCCTGCAGCTGTCACTGTCTAGCGTTTCCAATTATTCCCATACATCCTGCCATGTCACACTGTCTAGCGTTTCCAATTATTCCCATACATCCTGCAGCGATGTCACACTTCTAGCGTTCCTAATTATTCCCATACATCCTGCACATGTCCCTTCTAGCGTTTCCAATTATTCACATTCATCCTCAGCGATGTCACACTTCTAGCGTTCCAATTATTCACAAACATCCTCAGCATGTCACACTTCTAGCGTTTCCAATTATTCCCATACATCCTCACATGTCACACTTCTAGCTTCCAATTATTCACATACACCTCAGCATGTCACACTGTCTAGCGTTTCTAGATTATTCACATACATCCTGCAGCGATGTCACACTGTCTAGCGTTTCTAGATTATTCACATACATCCTGCAGCGATGTCACACTGTCTAGCGTTTCTAGATTATTCACATACATCCTGCAGCGATGTCACACTGTCTAGCGTTTCCAGATTATTCCCATACATCCTGCACTGGAGTCAGACTGTCAAGTGTTCCCGGATTATTCACATACATCCTGCTTCCCTTTCTACACATTCTCTTTAACCTTAAATATAAAAAAAGCAGCTTTTACTTCTAAATTCTAACTAATTTAGTCTTTTTTTAGATTATAAACCAACTTCAGGCATTCTCTTCAATTTACTTTAGATGTTTTTTTTTTTTTTTTTTTTTTATATATATTTCTGGAAAACTTTTAAATTGGATTAATTTTGTTTATCAGCTGCTGTTATTAAGAAGTGATGTGTGGTTTGTTACAGCTTAATAAAACCTTACACAACAACAACAACAGAAGAGATGACAAAAATCACAATAATTATCCTGCAAACTGATTCAGTATTAGAAAATATCAGCAGATATTCAAATTCCAGCTTTACGATCTACCCCCCCCCCTCCCCCCCCCCCCCCCAAAAGTGGATGGATGTATTTCTCTATACATCCCAACTGACTCCAGCATTAGATAGCAAAGCCCTTCAGATTATAACATCGCTCTTAATGCTTGTTTCTGTTCAGTTTTTGGATGATTGATTCACAGACACTGTGATCAATCTCTGTGATAACACCAGCTGATTTGCTGTATTTTAGTCTAAAAAGACCTTCCTGTCCTTCCAGGTTCCATCCAGACCACGTCCAAGAGTTTTTTACAAAGAAGAAAAAGAAGAGTGAAGGCTGGAAGTGCACTGTAAGCGCGTTAGTTTTAGAGTTTCATTCAGTGTTTATTCTCTTTACTATTTGTATTTGTATGCAGTATAAAGAGTGAATAGTGTATACATACTATATTTGAATCGTAGCTATCCAATTAATTTTGCAGATATGTTCAATTAATTTTGCAGATATGTTCAAAGACCTTCAGCCGCAGGCCTCATCTGCAGGAGCACATGATTCTGCACACCCAGGACCGACCTTTTAAATGCGCCTTCTGTGACGAATACTTCAGATCTAGGTTTGCAAGGCTGAAGCACCAAGAAAAGTATCACTTAGGTGAGGAAATGCATCATTGAAACATTTTAGTTTGTTCTCTTGAAAGCTGGACATAGTGAACACTTTCTAATTGAAAAAACAAATCTATCATTAAAACATGAGAAAAGATTTCATTGCTGTAACTGTAATATGTCATTTGTGGCCCTGCTACGTTATGCCGTCTCATTCTCAGGTCCTTTCCCGTGTGAAATCTGTGGTCGTCAGTTCAACGATACTGGCAATAAAAAGCGGCACATCGAGTGCACGCATGGAGGCAAAAGGAAGTGGACCTGCTTTGTTTGTGGGAAATCAGTGAGAGAAAGGTGCATTTAATGTCTCATTTTTGTTCTATATCATACAGAACTAATGAATGCTGGCAGCTGAACCTGCACACACAAGTTTAATAATAATATTTCTGGTGGCAGGACGACTCTAAGGGAGCACTTGAGGATCCACAGTGGAGAGAAACCTCATCTCTGCAGTATCTGTGGTCAAAGCTTCCGGCACAGCAGCTCCTACAGGTTTGGACTTGATGACGGTTCCGCATGATTCTGCATGTTGGGTTTCAGTTAGTTAAACTTTTGGGTTTTAGATTTTCTGTGAAGGATTTAGCTGAGGGGTGTCAAACATATGGCCCTGGAGCCAAAAACCAGTCCACTGGAGCAGGGGTTCTCAACCTTTTTCATGATGGAGCCCAAATTTTCAGTCCAAACTGGTCCAGGTCTCATTCAGATGTAACACTGTATTAGTGTAACGATGTCATTTTTGGTTTATTTATTTAATAACTAAACCAAATCCAGCTGCTTTTTAGCAGACTGAACCAAGTAAAATGTGGTGTGATAAACATGAATAACATAATATAAATGTATATTTTGAGATAATCACAAACATTTATATCGCATGTATAGTTCATGGAATAAAATCAGACTCCTACAGGAACAAATCAGAATTAGGCTATAAACAAAAAAAAAATCTACATTTTACTACAAAAAGAGGGACATCAGAAAAAACTGATGGAAATTGATTTAAAAAAGAGATAAAAGGGGTCAGTAATAGATCACCTTTAAAATAAAAAAGCTTAATTTAAATAAACTGTAAAATCCTGTATTTTATTTGTTTAGACAGACCATTAAAGCACAAAATTTCATTAAACAATTTATTATTTAAACTTTCTTAGAATTTTTTAAGGAACTTCCAAACAAAACTGACATTTGTAGACAAACAAGATTTTTTTTATTTTCTCTTATAGAATCTGGGAGAAAAGGTTGGGGATTCTTTTGGTTTTTTGTTATTTTTTTTTAGAATTAAATATATGATTTAGATATCATATTTTATAAATCTATTTTTTTGTAATTGCAATTTCTAATGGAGTTGGTTGAGTATTTATTTTTTTTTTGTTGTGGGAGGGCCCGGGGTGATTGGGGGAAAGATTCTCTTTAGAAAGGGGAGAAAAGAAAAAAAAAAAAAAGCAGGGGGGAAAATTCCTTCCTCTCCGCTTTTTCTCCCCCACCCCCCGAACGCCCTCCTCTCAGTGCTTGGTCCTTTGGGCTATTTTTTTTTTTGCGCGCCAAAGGATGGGCGGGATCACCACCCTGTTTTTGCACCTGATAGTAGATTTTTTGGGTGGGGACTGAATTGTAAGATTGATATATTTTATTTTTTTTTTATTAATAGAGTTTTATAATTTTTTTTTTTTTTTTTTTTATTTTTTTTTTTATTTTTGATTTTTTTATTTTTGTGATGAGAATGACTCAAAATAACCATCCTTCATTGGTTTTTTTTTTTTTTTTTTTTTTTTTTTTTTTTTTTATAATTACTGTTTTTTAAAATTCAGTGGGTCTCTTTTTTCCTCTAGGGGGGGAAATTAAGGAAGGGTCGAAAGATTGGGCCGGCCCCTCCAAAAAAAAAAATAATTGAGTTAATTGAGTTCATAGCAACGCCACAACCCACAAAAACAACATCTATTATTAAAATGTGACTTAAGCTCAACCTTAAAAGTGTCTTTATTTTAATCTGAGAAAAGCGGCCATTTTCTGCACCAATAGCTGATTTTCTCTCTGTTTTTCCTTAAAAATCCTCTTTTTCTAACATTGTTAGATGTTTGCTTTCTAGGTGAAGCTTGCAGATGCAGGCTTCAGGATTTCCATTAGCGTTAGCATTAGCAAAAACATCGGCGTTAGCAACAACATTAACATTAGCATTAGCTTGTGCTCCATTCAGACTTCTCAGCTCTGCTTTGTTATCTCCACCTACTAATCCTTTTTTAAGGATAAACTAGAGTGGATTTTTGGCTTTTTAGGGTTGGTTTGGGACCTTTTTTGACTTCATTGTTTCGTTTTAATAATTCTTTACAATGTTTGCTACATGCTAGCGGCTAGCTGAGTGCCTTCTTCTGCTTGTTTGTTGAACAAATTACCGCCACCAGGTGGAGGAAAGCTACATTGCAACTCATCCAGTCATAAATAACAGTGTAAATATACGGTCCTCGCGGCCCACATGTGTAAAAGTAAAGTTTTTTCGTGGCCCTCTAGGTGGCTTTCAAAGCCCAAGCTTGGGCCGCGGCCCCATGGTTAAAGGAATAGTACGCCCAGAGAATGATGTAACTTTATTTCCCACTTACCCTCATGGTGAGCAAGACTCTGGAGCACTTTTTAATATGTCAAATGCAGCCGGAGATCAGGAAGGCTTCTTGTTTTTCCCCAACTTTCATATAATGGAGTTCGCCGGGGCCTGAGCCAAAACGATCCATAAAAGTCCACAAAAACTTGTCAATATTCCTCCACACTGCTCGTCCAATGTAATCCAAGTGTCCTGAGTGGGTAGCGTCCAGAATTTACTCAAAATGACATCATTTAGTATATTTTTAGAGCCTAAACAGTAGTACATCTTACTTCCGCAAAGCGTTCATATGCGCGTTTTCACAAAACTACGAAAGCCTTGGCGTTCAGAGCCTACTCTGCCAATAATGCAAGCGTAGAAGAAGAAATTAGCTGTTTACATTGTGCTAAGAGTGACAGAGCTGCAGACAAACCAGGACAAACACAAGAGGGGTTGGATATTGATTTAAAAGAAAGAAAGAAAAAGAGAACGCACCAACTTGTCTGCCACGTCTTCTGTAGTTTCATGAACGCGCATCAGCGTGCTCGCAGGAGATGTGATGTTGTACTGTTTAGGCTCTAAAAATATACTAAATGACGTTTCGAGTAAATTCTGGATGCTGCCCACTCAGGACACTTGGATTACATGGGACGAGCAGTATGGAAGAATATTGACAAGTTTTTGTGCACTTTTATGGACCTTTTTGACTCAGGCACAATTGAACTCCATTATATGAAAGTTGGGGGGAAAACGAGAAACTTCCTAATCTCCAGCTGCATTTGAGATATCAAAAAAGTGCTCCAGAGTCTTGCTCACCATGAGGGTAAGTGGAAAATAAAGTTACATCATTCTGTTGGTGAACTATTCTTTTAAGAATCACTGCACTAGACGATCCAACCTGGCCCGTGGGATGAATTTAGTAAAATCTTTCCTATCTTTCTGACTTCAGTTTGTACAATGAGTTGAGTCAGTTCAGGTGCTCAGGATTACTGCACGTGTGGAAATCTACACATATGTACATTTATAATAATTGCACATGAAGGCAATAACTGTTGAAATGCTATTCTGATTATAATATGAAATACTATATTTTTTCAGGTACCTGTGATTCTAAATGTTTTGTGATTTGTCAAAGCGGAGGCACACCAGGCCGATTTTCGTCTGTCGGTCGTCGTCATGAACTCTTTTTAAGTCAGGGACACGAGTCAGTTTGCTGTGTTCTGTGCCGTCGGCTGTTAACAGCCATCAGCATTCTTTTCAGCCGGTTAAACGTGTAAAAGTGTGCAACAGTCAGACTGGAGGAGGGTCAGTTGGTGGAGGAGAGGCTGGCATTGTTCACGGTTGGAGACATTTCCCGTTTTCGTTTTTTGGGGGCCACCATTAGCGCCACTTGCTGTTGTGGTACCAATACATTTTATGCATGAGCAGAAGTTACGTCCAAGTCTGGAGTCGGCTGGTGTGTTCTTGTGCACTTTTTTTTGTTGCAGAGAGGGCAGACTGTCCGCTGTGTCTCTGCCACAAGTTGTTTTGCATGTTTAAATGATAAAATGTATAAAATAACTAAATAAAACTGAAAAATAATTAAAGATATAATACATACAATAAAAACATAAAAAAGTTTTTATATCAGAATTTCAAAAAACATCTAAAATGTGTGTATACATCCATAAATATGTATATATACTGTATGTTATATATATATATATATATATATATATATATATATATATATATATATATGTACAGTTGTGTGAAAAACTGTTTGCCCCTTCCTGATTTCTTGCTTTTTAGCTAGTCACACTTTAATGTTTCAGATCATCAAACAAATTTAAATGCAAGATGAAGATAACACAGTTAAACAAAAAGGTCAGTTGTTAAATGAAGATTTTTATTTTTAAGGGGGGAGGGAATCCAAACCTCCATGGCCCTGTGTGAAAAAGTAATTGCCCCCTAAACCTAATAACTGGTTGTTCCACCCTTAGCAGCAACAACTGCAGTCAAGCGTTTGTGATATCTGGCAGTGAGTCTTCTGCAGCGCTGTGGAGGAATTTTGTTCCACTCATCTTTGCAGAATTGTTGTAATTCAGCCACATTGGAGGATTTTCCAGCATGAACCACCTTTTTAAGGTCATGCCACAACATCTCTATTGGATTCAGGTCAGGACTTTGACAGGTCACTCCAAAGTCTTCATGTTGTTGTTCTTAAGCCATTCAGAGGTGGACTTGCTGGTGTGTTCTGGATCATTGTTCTGCTGCAGAACCCAAGTGCGCTTCAGCTTGATCCTCCAATTAAAGAAGGAAAAATTTAGCTGTCAGTGAAATAAGTTGAAATTGACAAAAGTAATAATAAATAAAAATTCTATTAAAATCATAACACTGATTTTGAATTGTGGTTCAACCGAAATATTAAAGACAAACACACAAAAAATAAGTAAACAAACATAATTCTTTTAAATTATTATTTTCACCCACAACTCTAAGGAAATATTTTATTTCACTAAATTATGATTTTGTAATTTTTTTTAGTTATTATTAGTTTCTTTAGTTTCTTGTTCTTGTCCTGTGAATTTAGCCTTTTCTTTAACTGGAGGGTATGACTAATTTTTCGGACGACTGTAGAAATCAACATGCAGTTTAATATTGAACGTTTTAATGAGCAAACGTTTCGTTTTCCAGGCTCCACCTCAGAGTGCACCACGATGACAAGCGCTACGAGTGCGACGAGTGCGGGAAAACCTTCATACGCCACGATCACCTGACCAAACATCAGAAAATACACTCTGGTGAGCATTCCACCCACAGCGGGCGTACACTTGACCAGTCAGCGTTTACCTGGATGTAATCTATGTTCATTGCAGGTGAGAAAGCACATCAGTGTGAAGAGTGCGGGAAGTGCTTCAGACGCCACGATCACCTGACGGTCCACTACAAAAGTGTTCATTTGGGAGAGAAAATTTGGCAGAAGTACGTCATAAACTCTTTTTCCTTTGGCAGTAACAGTTTGTAATGGCAGCATTTCCTCTGTGGCTCCTGCTCCTCAAGATTTTCTTCAAAGTTTTATAAGTGGTCTTTGAATTGACTTCTTTTTTGCAGATATAAGACAGCTGTGCATCAGTGTGAGGTTTGCAAGAAAGAATTTAAAGGACGGTCCAGTTTAGAGATGCACTTTAGGACTCACTCAGGTAAGGAAACAAATGATATTTTGCTCAAAAATATGCATGAAGAAAACAGATGAGGTACAGTCGTACTGTTCAAAGTTTAGCAGTTTGTTGGTGTCTGGGTAGCGAGCTGCTCTTAGCTGTGCTGTGGTAGGTACGTGTTGGGGCTGAGCACGGCTTGTAGGGTGTAGAGAAAGCCCCCAATAACTAACGGAGAGTTAACTGTGAACTCACAGGACAATAGTACTCGTTCATTTGTTTATTCTGCTTAAAGTATTGGTGAAATGAAGAAGTTTTGTTGCAGATAATGTCTTACAGAGAGGCTGCCCTGTCTCTCCCATTACATGGATGCACACCGGTGGGCGACTTAAAGCGGAAGTTTGTTTTTGTTCAATCTGGACCTATTTTCTAGCATGAAATACATTGATTTACTCACCAGGACAGTTTTGGTTTAACTTGAATTCCTTGAAATATTTAGATCCACTCCAGATCAGCGTATGTCCAATATAATGGAAGTGATGCGGGCAACCGTGCGCAGCCTCTAAATAAGGCATTATCTGCCACAAACTCCTTCATTTCACCAATGTTTTGTTACGAAACATTAGACGGACCCCCCTGTGAGCTCAAAGCGGATTTTTTGTGGTGATTCGTCCACCACCAAAATCTAATGGATTCGTGCTTGGGCTGAGGCACATGGTTGGTGAAAATTTCAGGCCAATCTGTCCAGAAATATTTCTGTAAAGTTGCTGACAGACAGACAAACCAACGCTACTGAAAACATAACCTCCTTTGCGGAGGTAATTAAATTATCTTGCGTATTGCCCTCCAAAGTTCTTACAACTTATGTAAGATTAATAATACTGACAACTAAATAAATATGTTGTATTTACTAGATATAATTCTATTAAACCAATTGTGTCGTTTCTATCCGTTTACTCTTTTGCTTGGCTCCGATTTTAGAGGCAATGATAACACACAACGACCTGTAAGCTCAGGTTTGATCCTGTTTATGGCCCTGGCATATCGACCGTGTGCAGACTTTGTAGTCTCAGCAGTGTCCAGGAGCGGGACACGTGGAAACCCACCTTTACAAGCAGCAGAAATGACAATCTGAGCAAACTTGTGTGTTGCAGGTGAGAAACCCCACAGATGCCCGGAGTGCCACCAGACGTTTCGCATCAAGAAGACCCTGACGAAGCACATGGTCATTCACTCAGATGCTCGTCCTTTCAACTGCCCCCACTGCAGCGCCACATTCAAGAGAAAAGACAAGTTGAAATATCACGTGGACCACGTGCACAGCGCCCGCTTTACTGACCAGCCCCTCAACGAGGACAAAGATGTCTCGGGTCCTTTTGAGGAATCCTCAAAGACATCCGATGCTGGTCCTAAGTCAGCTTTGCGGAGCCCCTCCCCTCCTGCAAATGTCTGCGTGCCTGTTGCATTGATCCATGTCCAGATGGAGGGAGCGCAGGGCGATCTGCATGTCCACCGGGCCTCGTCTCTGTCCACCCAGACTCACTGCGTGGTCAGCATGCAGGCGCAAGCACAACAGCAGAACTCTGGCTACCAAGCCACCACAGACCTGGCCTTCATAGAGAGGTACACCCTCACCCCTCAGCCCGCCAACATCGTGCACCCCGTCAGGTCCGATCAGATACTGGACCCTCGAGAGCAGTACTACCTTGGGACCCTGCTGGGACTGGATTCATCTTCATCTGTACAGAACATGTCCAACGCAGATCACACTCACTGATGCTCCTCAGCAACAGAGGGCAGATCCTTCACCTTAAAGGTGTCATAACCTGCTGTTTTACATCCACAATCCTTCTTAAATTATCTTCAAATGAATTTTTAATTACAGTTGGGTGGGAGAAAAATTAAATGAACTCATTTTAACCTCTTTTTATCCCCAACTATTGTTTGTCGCGAGAATACATGCTAGAGTTAGACCTGTCTGTAAGCGCGTTCACAAGGCAAACGTCAAAGTCAAAAGAAAGTTTTATCAGGACGGACCAAGTGAAGGAAAATGATGTCCCAACAGAGAAAAACGTGATAAAAACATAACGGTATGGTTAATAGAGAGGATCCGGGGAGTAAAAGGGCTGGACTGTTAGTTTTTGTAGCTACATTAGCAGCTTCTCACCGTTTGTCTACCGTCGTTTACTGGTCTCTTACACAAAAGATAATAAGTTACACAAGCAGCAACACTTACCGACTGCACATCCTCACTGATAAATATAATCCACTGGTCCCTAGTAGTGCTGTCCCTCCTATAACAGCTCTAAAAACTGCTGAATTTCTGCCGAAGCAGCTCAGCACCACAGATTTTTTTCCGCCCTCCTCGTCATCCTCCTCCTCTCTGACAAAGCTGGTCATTAAACGCTACTCCGGGACAGGTAATCAGCTGATTTCAGGTGGTGCTAAAGAGGCTAGCTTTGCAGCTAGCAGCCTCTTTAAATCACGTCATTCGGAGAAAAAAAAAAAAAAAGGCGTACTGTGGAAAGCGCATTCTTGTGGCCGATTCTGGTGAGAAGAGAAAGCCCCCACTCAAAGATGAAGCCACTTTCACTCTCCAGAGTTTCTGTGCACGTTTTAACTGAGGTCCTATTCCAGTACACGTTTTAACGTGAAAAAGTGGGATGACTCCTTCAACGCCAACCTTGATTATGTGTGTCTGGTTTTTATCGGCAGCATGTTTTTTCTTTGTGGATCAGCAAAAACATGTACAATGATGATAATGAACTGATTATTCAGTAAACTTTTACAGTAAACATGGCTGCCATTTCCCCGTTTGCTTCTCTAATCAGTCTAATCCTCAAGTTCATGTCAACTTTGTAATACTGGCCAGAATAAAGCTTTGCAGATACTACAGTGTAACCTGTCTGTCAGATCTGTCACAGAAACATTCTGGTTGGTAAACAAGACCTAAAAGATAATAGATAATATTACATTTTATTTTTCCATCAACATACTGAAGACGGTGAAGACAGTGTGTACAATTGAAATGAAAGGAAAACCTGTGGAGTTCATCATGAGAGAAGCTGTTCGCTGCTTCCTGGGTTGGTGGATTTGATTTTATGTCATTCTATGTAGCATGAATCTGAAAACTTCATCAACAGTGACCGTGCTGCTCTCAAACTTGGGCCCAATTCCAACTTCCATCCCTACCCCTAGCCCTTCCCCTCAGCCCGAGCTCTTGAAATGGAGTTTCAAGTGCTAGGGATTAAATCATCCTCTTAAGAAATGAGACAACCCCTTGAAATCTTTATGCGTCACCTACAGTTGTCTGTGGCGCAGTAAACTGACATCATGGCTGTTTCCGGAATAGTTCGTAATGCAGCCTTCAGAAGCAATAATCTTCCTTACTTGGGCGATTGGATTATTTTTTTTCGGCGTTGGGCCGAAAAAAAGTAAAAATGAAAGGAAAAGAGCACCTTTGATTCAAGCTTAAAGGGGAAGTTCAGGATTTTTGACATAGGGCCTCATTTTCAAGTGAGCCAGGATACTACTTATTACTGAAGACAGTTCCAACATATTTCATTCCATTATTCTAGTTCCAGGAGGTCGCTGATGCTAATGCTAGTGTAAGTCAAAGGAATCTGCTAGCCTGTCATTAAAAACAATCTTAACCACTCCACAGATCATCCGAGGCAAATTAGTTATAACACAAGACTATCTGTGTAAATGCCGTGTTAATAGAATAATGTTACAAATGAAACTAACCTTGCACTTTGTTGCATTTTGATTGTTGCTGCTGAAACACTTTACAAAGTTTTACTTCTGTATTTGGCAGTGGAGTGATGTCATCTGCTGCTACGTGCATGAAAGAATTTGATTAGACAAATGCAGTCAAAACTACGGCCATGTCTGAAAGGCATGAGGATATGTCTGATTTTGACGACGATTTCAAACTTTTTTCATTAAATTAACTGTCACCATATCTCTATGCACTGGAATACACTGACAAAGGTCGTAACACTACCGCCCGGAAGCAAAGTAAATAATTCTGCAGCTGGTAAAAACTAGTTCCTCAACATGTAATGGAAAATTTGTCATAATAGGCTAGTTTTACTTGTTTAACACAGGAGTTTACTAGTTTAACACGCATTTACACAGATAAGCTTTCTGATTCGCCTCGAGTGTTCAGTGGAGTGGATCAAGGTTATTATAGTTAACTAAAACTAACGAAAAACGAAAACTAAAATTGAAAAATCATTTCAGTTAACTAAAATAATACGACAGTTTTTAACTATACTAACTGAAACTGTATCATATCTTCACTACTAAAACTAACTAAATTATTCACATCCTAGTTTTAGTCTTTCTAAATTATATATACTCAGCCTTTGGTATTTATTTATTTCTATTTACCTTTACTTTGCTCTGTTTACTCGTCTTTGAGTCCCCAACCCCATAATTTACTAAACCCCCCCCCAAACACACTAAACTAATACCATTTTCCTACTAATACGCAACTCTCAAACTAACTAACAACTAATTAAAAACAAAACAACGAATAAACTAACACTTAAAAACCAAAACTATTATAACCTTGGGTGGATAAGATTGTTATTAATGACAGGCTAGCAGATTCCTATTGACTCAAACTCAGTGTTGTATAGTAACAAAGTAAAAATACTTTGTTACTTTTCGAAAAAAATCAATACTTTTACCCCATTACATTTACATGAGCATCTTAGTTACTTGTTACAAAATAAGGAGGAACGTAATAGCCAAAAGAGAATCTTTATTTTGTTGTAGTGGGACTAGTAGCCACTAGCAGCCGTGTGCAGCTGTCTCTGAAGCTAAACACACCTTTACCTGCCTCAGCAGCAGGTGAAAGGCTGTTTAGCATTTAGCAAGAGCCAGACTGTGTTCTCGCCATTTTGAGAAACAACTTTTTTTGAGGTTGAACAAAACGTTTTTCAGGGTTCAGTAGTGACTGGATGGACAGTTCATGTGCTGTCGCACTGCAGTGCAGTCATGTTAAAGTTCAACCAATCAAATTTTTTGTTTGTTTGCGTCACCTCCAAGCACTAAGAGTTTATTAGGAATGATTTTATATTGAATGCACGTGGGTATGAATGTTGGTAGGCATGCACGCAGGTCTGTAAGGATGTTTGTGTGTATTTCTATATATGGTTGGGTTTATGTAAGGAGGTACTGAAGCTTCTTTACACTTTGGAAATTAAACAAAACTTAAACTAAACAGGAATAAAGAAAATGTTAAACTCAAATTTCTGATTGCGTTTTATGAACAGTACTTTTTACTTTTGATACTTAAGTACAGTAAATAATAGCTACTTTTTTACTTTTACTCAAGTAATATCCTAGCAGGCGACGTTTACTTTACTTGAGTAATTTTCCAGTAAGGTACTTTTGCTTTCACTCAAGTATGGCTTTTGGGTACTTTATACAACACTACTCACACTAGCATTAGCATCAGCAACCTCCTGGAGCTAGCATAACAGGATGAAATATGTTGAAACTGTCTTCAGTGATAAGAAGGACCCTGGCTCAATTGTAAATAAGGCCCTATGTCAAAATCCTGAACTTCCCCTTTAACGTTAAGTTACAGACAGTATTGGGAATAACAGCTCAGAATAAACGGTGTTACTAATGGCATTACTTTTTTGGAGAAGTAATTACTATATTTAATTACTTTGTAAAAGTAACGTTCCCAACACTGGTTACAGACATGAGCAGATGCACGTACCGTTGCGAAACTAGTGATTTTTTTTTCACATTTCTAATAAAAATGTAATTCATTAAAGCGACCTAGTGATTTTCATATTTTATTTACAAAAAATACATCTCACTCACTTCTTTGGCTGCTGCTGCCGATTTCCTCGCCATTTTGCCCATATTTCGCATGAAATTGTGGGTAATATATTACTCAATTTCTAGTGTGCCCCTGGAAAATCTGTTTCGAGAGAAACCACTACCCCTTCACATGAATGCTCAAAACGAAGGGTTAGGGCCAAAGGCTAGGGCTGAGGGGGGCACTGGAATTCACCCTTTGTGTAAGTAAAATCCGGATGAAGAGGGGTGATATGCCTCCTGCAGCTCAACCGGGACAAGACAGATGGATGAGCCAATATTTAAGCACCAAAATGAGGACGACAGTTTAAAGAAACTTCCTGTTAAATTTCCAGCAGAAACTTTATTGAAGTGAGAAAATCTTTATTAGTCAATTTAAATTTTCCAGCTTTGAGCACAGAGACAAGCCAGCACAATGTGTTCAATATAGTTGCAATTTTTCTTGTTGAAATCTTCCACGCTGACATCTGTCTTCAGTTGGTCATCGTACCACGACTCCAGCAATACTGGTTACCAAACACAAGATTAATGAGCAATAAGCTGTAGTTTAAACAGTAGAATATGAATGTAGATAAAAATAAGTTCATACTAGTGATGTTTCATCTGTCATCTCGAGGTAAAACGTGTGCATCAATAAATAGAAAATAAATGTAGATGTTCTTTTAGATAAAAGAGGAACTCACCGATGCCAACTGGACGGAGTTACAACCTGTAAAGTCATTTTAAAGCACAAGAGAAAGAAAATTAATGACCTGTCATTAAAAATTAACTGTTTTTAAAATGTCTTCAGACTTTTCTGTTCTCATCTCATTCCATTTTTCTGTTCCTTTCTAAATTAACGACACCACAATTAATCACTCTGACTCAGAGACAAAATGGACCAATTTACAGAAACTTTTAGAGAACATACAGTAGTCCATCCATCATAATTAGAGAAGATTGATTTTTTTTCACCATTTTAAATGCAAAACATAATGAATAAATATCATGAACTGAAAGTGATACTTACATTGTGATATTTTAGCTATTCCATTGTTGCACTTCACCAAAGCATAATTACGATATATCCACTTATCCTCACAATCCAGTTTCTTTGTTTGACCATTTGTTATGAATCTGACTCCATCATTTTTTAAGTCGGGATAATCTTCAGTGTTCACAGAGCAGTAGTCAGCTGCACACAATAAAAACACAAGAACATTTTTCCTGTCTCTACAACAGATCCTTGGAATAAACGCTATCAGTGTTGACTTTTACCGATACAGGTGGGAACTTCAGACCAATCTCCGTTGCTGTAACACACCACTTTTTCAGGACCAATTCGTTGATAATGAAGTGCGCACTTGCACGTTAAAGCACGTAGACCGTCCGGGATAAAATCCCCGTTCTGAACTAACGGGAATGTTCCACATCTGTCAACTGAAAAGAAAAAAAAAGGAAAATGTTTTGTAAACCGCACACGTCAGGCTGCCACACTAAAGGTAATCAGACCACAGTCTTTCCTCAGTTTCACACATTGACCACTTCATAAACAAAATCAATCAGCAGCTTTGACTCTAATGACATATGACTGCCAGTAAAAACATCCGTGACGGATCTGTTTGGTTCAGATATTCATCATTTCATGTAAAAGAGAAGAAAAAATGCTTCTTTACTTGTAACAATCACAGGTGAAGTGTCTATGCCGGAGCCAGAGCCAGAGCCAGAGCCAGAGCCGGAGCCGGTAGAAGGTTCTGTAAGACAGAGCAGACACTTCTAAGATCATGAAATTGTCATCCCCACATCCTTGTACTTCTATCTTAGTGAGGACATTCATTGACATAATGCATTCCCTAGCCCCTAACCACCACAACTGATTACCTAAACCAAATCCTTGTCCTAACCCTAACCTAAATCTAATTGTAACCTAAATTCTAAAACCAAATCTTGACACCCCAAAAATGTTTTTTTTCTGAGGCTTTTTTTTAGTGAAGACTGGTCAAAATGTCCTCACTTTGTTGGTGAAAAGCACAAAATGGCCCTCACAATGTAGCATAACAAGAACACACACACTTTAGGTAATTTTTGGATTTTAGGTTTACTCCAACGAGGATATATAAGTTGAAGCGCAACTGCTCTGCCTTTCATTTTTTCTTATACTTGTATCTTATATAGTATATTATCTCTCACTCTTATCTTTTCTTTTTTTCTACTGTTATAACCACTACTGATATTATTATTGTCAGAGTGTTAAAACTGAGCCAGATGGAGTAACCAGTCTAAAATGCATTATCCGTACATCCCTATTAAACAGTGCTACATAGGGGATTATCACGCTTACTGGAAGTTCCCGGTATTTGGACACTTCCTCTTCCGGGCCATTTTAACGACAGTCGTTCCTGCTGTTATACTGTTTAAATCGGATAAACTCCAAACATATTTAAGTTTTCATTCTAGACTGAAGTGATACTGGATCAAAAGCTGGATCAAAGCGATCGATTCGCCGCGATGAAGGGCCGAACTTTATAATAAAACACACGTTTGTTTGTCGCCGGTGGGGCACAACACCGGCACTTCACAGCATGCTAGCATTAGCCAGCTAGCGTTTACTGACGTGCTTAACATTGTGCGTCTTAAAACACACAAACATCTGAAAATCGGGTCTGTACCTCCCCGTTTCCAGTGGAACAACTGGGGACTGCCAAAAAAAGGAGACGCTTTCAGATGCTTGAGTGTT
Source organism: Atherinomorus stipes (assembly GCA_023101725.1). NCBI lineage: Eukaryota > Metazoa > Chordata > Actinopteri > Atheriniformes > Atherinidae > Atherinomorus > Atherinomorus stipes. Next base: position 63,985 of record JALJCO010000306.1, on the reverse strand, counting down.
TTCAGCCGCACAAAGTTAGGCACGTTATCGAGCTGGCTAATGCTAACCTGCTAACACGACTGCGCAGTCTGCCGGCCACAAACAAACGTGTATCGTTTTATTATAAAGTTCGGTCCTTCACCGCGGCGAATCTGTCGTTTTGATCCACTTCTTCCTTAGAATCACTTCAGTCTGGAATGAAAACTTGGCATTGGCGTTTATCCGATTAACAAAGTTTAACAGAGTAGTAGCTGGCGGACTACTGTTAGCAGGTTAGCATTAACCAGCTTGATGACGTGCCTTAAATGAAAACTTAAGTATGTTTGAAGTTTATACGATTTAAACAGTATAACAGAGCAGGAACGGCTGTCGTTAACATGGCCCGGAAGAGGAAGTGCCCAAATACCGGGAACATCCGGTAAGCGTGATAATCCCCTATTGCATCTCCTGCGAGCACGCCGATGCGCATTCATGAAACTACGGAAGGAACTGCAGACGAGATCACGCATTCTTTTTTTCTTCCTTTTTTTCTATCTTTTTTTTCTACCCAAGCCTGCACCCCCACCCCGGCCGTCACATACACTATGCTCCAACCACACAAACCCCACCAATGCACCTCTCCACCCACACTCGAACATTCATCTCCCATGCACCCTCACCCGCCTCCTCACCCCCATACACTCCCACAGGCACAACACACACATCCCCCTGCACTCATGCCCCCCCTCCAGGCATACACCCACCCACATACACCATGGATGGGGACCACAGGGCCACCAACCCTGCCCCACGCAGGCTCTGAAAATATACTAAATGGCGTAGTTTCAATGATGGACGCTACCCACTCAGGACACTTGGATTACATTGGACGAGCAGTATGGAGGAATATTGACAAGTTTTTGTGGACTTTTATGGACCTTTTTGGCTCGGACCCCGGTAAACTCCATTTTAAGAAAGTCGGGTGGAAACGAGAAGTCGTCCTGATCTCCGGCTGCATTTAAGATATTAAAAAAGTGCTCCAGAGTCTTGCTCACCATGAGGGTAAGTGGAAAATAAAGTTAAATTATTCTGTGGGTGAACTATTCCTTTATTGCCAAATGACGTGGGTCCAGCTCTCCATGAAACTGTAAAGGTCTGAAAACTTTTGACCCTCACTGAAATCAAGGTTTTACTCACATAAATTGATTTCACGCTAACCGGAAGTTGCCGGCTTTTGACACTTCCTCTTCCGGGCCATGTTAACGACAGCCGTTCCTCTCTTTATTCTTATCGGAAACTCAAACTAAGTCTCATTCAGCTGAGTGCTGGATCAAAGCGGATCAAGCGCGATCGCCGCGGTGAAGGGCCGAACTTATCATAAAACACCGTTTGTTTGTCGCCGATGGGCACAACACCGGCACTTCACAGCATGCTAGCATAGCCGCGCGCTGGCGGCACATTTCGTCTAAAACACACAAACATCTGAAACGGGTCTGACCTCCCCGTTTCCAGTGGAACCTGGGGCTGCCAAGAAAGGAGATGCTTTCAGATGCTTGTGTGTTTTCAGCCGCACAAAGTAGACGTATTAGCTGCAACAACCCAACAAGTTCGCCAGCACACCTTAAACTGAAGGACCCGCCCCCCCCCCCCCCCCCCCCAACCCCTTTATTGAGAAGACTCCTTAACTTACCAGCATCTTTGTATTGAAAAAAATTAAATTTAAAATGTGTTGGCAACACAGTCAAAGAAGATGGGACAGGCTTTGTGGCTTATGTGTTATAATGTTCTTCCTTTTCATCACACATTTAGTTTGAGAGAAGAATTTATGCCTATTATTGCTGAATGCACGATTGCCAAATTTCATCTCGTTCAAGCAAAACTGCTGGAAGTCCTGCAGAATGGTCTGGTCCTGTATCACAGGAACCTTGGCACACATAAGTCATGATGGAGCATTAAAATACATGGATTCAATGATTCCATGTATTGGAATCCAGGGGCATTAATCCAAATGGAAGATCTCTTACTTTGGGCACAAAGAACCAGTGTAAGCTTTGTGCCTTTTTATACCCAATCCTGACACCCTCACCTCATTCTGCTAGTTGTAAAATAACTGAAAACAGTGCTATTTAGAGACCTCTCCTCCAACTTCTGAGTGTTTGCTGCTGTTGAATAAAAAGTTTCCCTACTTTTTCCAAATAAAATGATTTTGGCCAGTGAATTGCTGATTTTTTAAAACTTGTGGCCAGTAAATGAAGGTTTGAAGAAATAATTGTTTGTATTGCATTTTGGAAAATTACCCAAATAATAAGCTTTTATCTTCTACAGTTCACATTCATGTTTTTTTCTGGAAAATTTTCATTCTAAATCATTCATGTTTTCTTTTTGCTTCTGGTTTTGTGCTAATCTCAACTGTTTCTGTTGTCATGTGATGTAATGTTGATAAAAACAATGAGAAAAGCCACCATGACTCTGCAAATATCCACTTACTGCACTCTGGGCTTCCTTCCCACTTTCCACTTTTTGCATTCGACAGATTCTTGGGCCTTCCCTCTCTCCATAGCATATCCATCTCTGCAAATATACCTCACCTTTGACCCATGAGGAAACACCTCCTGGTGTTTCTGCTGAATGACTGCATTAGGGAAATAAGGTGGCTCAGTGCATGCCTGCGGTTGTTCTGTAAATAAAAAGATAAGAATATAATTTGTATCAAAAGGAGACGCACTACAGAGAAGACTAAATATCTAACAGACTTACTCTTACAGACTGGCAGACTGAACCACTGTCCGTGGAAACAGTCAGCTGTATCCGAGCCTTCCACTTCATATCCATCATTACATGTTATTCTGGTTGAAGTACCGTGACCATATAAACCCCTTGAGCCTTCATTCAGCTTTGCATTAGGAACAGCTGGTAGAACGCAGATTTGTTTATCTACAGAAGAAAAGAAGAAACACTTCAGATAATATATTACTATGAATGTAAATGTAATAATTACATCTAATAAAAAATAAAGCCACAAACAGTTTCATCTTTGTACTTTGTTGACCCCAGAAACCTTTTAGTTTTCAGCTTTTTAAAATTGCATCAGTGCACATAAAGGAGCCGTGTCAAGCTTTTCAAATGTTCCTAAAGTCAACAACAGGCATATAAAAGCTAAACATGTTCCTCCCGCCACTACTGAAACTACTTTGGTGTTAAATATTACTTTTTGTGCCTAATTTCCAACGCAGAAGTAAAACGGACGACTGCACAGAACCACAGAAGCTTTCGACATGTGCATACGCATATGACATCGCCCCAGAACAGTCACAGAATCTGAAAGGTCACAAATTTTGGTGTAACACAGGTGTAATAACTCATGTAGATAGATATTTGTAAACACCAATGGATGATCAGACTCAAATCGACGGAATAAAATGGACCACCCTGTTATGGAGCTGTATACGCTCAACCCAGAGTCTGATATGGAGTTTGGCGTACATGTGGTGCCACAGAGAGTAAGTAAGTACACTGAGAAGTAAGTAGCTAACAATCCATAGGCTAACGGTTAGCACTAAGTTGGCAAAATGGTTTTAATCATCGGTGTTGTTTGTCGATGAGTTGTTTTTATTGTGTAAACTGCGTTCGGTTTCAGAAGTAATGCCTGAGAAAAAACACTTTGGTACCGCTCAAGATTCATGAAGCTGTCAGGAGTGAAGTTCTAGACAAAATGTAACTACTTAGTAAGTGATCCATTTTTCGGTACAACAAATAAACTTGTACACAGAATGCGACCATATTTTTTCCTAACTTGCTGTAGTCTCGAGCAAAAAATGATAAAAGATAAAAAAAAAAAAGAAGAAGCTTTTCCTCTGAACTCTGGAGCAAGTTTCTGTTAAGCCAGGTACACACTACAGCAGGGGTTCTCAACCTTTGTCATGATGGGGCTCATTTTTTATACAAACTGGTCCGGGCCTATTCACATTTGAACACTCTAGGCATATTAGCGTAATTGATGTTTTGGTTTATGTATTTAATAACTAAACCAATCCACTTGCCTTTAACAGATTGAACTTTGTAAAATGTGGTGTGATAAACACAAAGACTGTAAAAAAATGAAATAAACGTGAATCACATGATATAAAAATATAATATGAGACTGTCACAAAAAAACATTTATATTTCATGTATAATTCATGGATTAAAATCAGATTCCTACGAGAACAAATCAGGATTAGGCTATAAACACAAAATCCACTTTTAAGACAAAAAATGAGGGGCAATAGAAAAAACTGATGGAAACTGAGTTAAAAAAAGAGTTAAACTCGTGCAGTAATAAATCACATTGAAAATAAAAATGCTCAACTTAAATAATTTGTAAATAAACCTGTGGTTTGTTTTGTTGGGATCTATGGTTGTTCCTGGTGTGTTCCAGCAGCTGTCCACCAGAGGTCGTCCAGGAGCAGCTGAGAGGATTGAATCTCCAGCAGGCGTGCAGCTGCACACCTGCATTCCATTACCTTCGTCAAGAGGAGGATAAGAGGAGTCTGCTGCCAGCTCTTCAGTGCCTGAGTGTTAGCCCTCTGTGGTAACGTCAAGCCCCTCTGTGTTCCTTTGAGCTCATCTGTGCTGACAACCTTATGATTCTCCCTCTGTTTACTCCTTTAAGGACAACCCGGATCCATTCCTCCAAGATTCTTCAGCTCCAAACCACAACCTTCACACACCTTGGAAATCTGGATTTACCCACCACAGCTGGCATCAAGACTCCCATTCCATCCGTCCTCAAACTCTGCAAACCTGTCTGCCCTCCAACGATCTCCACCTGTCTACAACTTTCTGGAACCACTTACCCACAGACTGGATCCCACTCACCATCTCCCACGCTGACCTTGTTAACGCTCACCGTAAGCCTTTACCATTCAGCATCTTCCAATATCACTTCTTGGTCTCACAATCTCATCCCCTTCTTCCAGTGATCCCTTCTCCCAGCCTCTCCAGAACCCTCCTTGGACTATCACCACTTACCATATTAAACATCTTAAATTCTATCGTCTCCTGAGAGTGTTGCATGTGGGTCAGGCAAACATCTAAAACCATGACATGTTTAGACAGGCCACTGAAGCACAACATTTCATTTAACAATTTATTTATTTAAACTTTTCTTAGAATTTTTCAAATCACTTCCAAACATAACAGATATTATCTGCATCAATAGCTGATTTTCTCTCTTTTTTTCTCCCCTCAAAAATCCTCTCCATCCAACGAGTGTTAGATGTTTGCTTAATGCAGGCTTCAGGGCTTCTGTTAGCATTAGCGTTACTGTTAGCTGCACTTTACCCAGACTGCTCAGCTCTGCTTTGTTATCTTCACTTACTGATCTGCATTTAATGAACTGGATTGGATTTTTCCCTACAAGGGTTGGTTCGTGTCCATTTTTGTCTTCATTATTTCGTTTTAATACTTCCTTACGACTATATTCACCGTATTCAGGAAGTTGGTGGCCTACAACTTCCGGTTAGCCAGTGTTGCCTCCGCAGCAGTCCCGTGGATGAGCTGCATGAATAGATTTAATGCTATAAGTGTTCAAACATGAGCAGCATTCATCGCTTTGTCTGCGGGTTCCACAACAACTGGAAGGAGAGAATCTGACACTTTATTTAGATTCCATCACAATTTCTACCTCGACAGCTAACGGTGCTAGCCTCGGCTGCTAACAGTAGTAGCTGCTCTCTAGTGGTAGACTCTGCTTTATTTTTTTATGTACGGTCTATGCTCTAAGTGCAGCTCTAATAATCAGTTCAGCGCCTGCCTTTTGTAGGATTTTAGCTTTCAGATGAGGCGTATCATGATCATATTTACGTAGTGTCCTAAAAACAACTTTGGCTTCTAACTGCCCTCATATAGCTAACTCAGCATAATGGCAAACAACAACAACAACACAGAGGATCAGCTCAAAGAGATTATCGCAACCTAGCAGAATAATAATAGTAGTGATCATAAAGTCCTGTTTTGTTCAAATAAACATCCCCTCCATCCAGGTATTAGCAGACACAGTGAAAAGGGTCCATATCGCAGCTGCGTAGCTGCAGGATCGTCCCATCCCTGCGATACCGGAGCATCCCGGTGTCTCCACGCTCCGTTAGCTCGTACCAACACCCAGGCCCAGTGAGAGGTTGCTGAGAGAGAGCAGGGCTGTGATTCATGGCTGTGCTCCTTTGTTTGTTTTTACTTCATTTCCATCAGTCAGCCGTTAGCTGTTGCGTCTTGATTGGCTGTTGTTCTGGCTGTAGTGAGGCACGATACCATTGAATTTCCTTCTGATCTGATACCAACCGGCGGTACCAATTCAATACTGATACTCTGGGCTTCACTAAGGGAAAAGGAATTAAAAAAGCAATCAGACCCTTGTTGTTCTCCATCAGTTTGAAGCTCCATGTTAGGGGCACTATTCCTTACATAATTGACTCAGGTGTCGCTATCGTACCTCTGTCGTCTTACATGCACCATATACTGTCGCACGCCATTGTTGTTCCACACGTGACTGCTACGAACTGAGTAAGGGGGTTATTACGGTGCTGCTTTGCTGCACTGTGGCTGCTGTGCTGAGCCTCATTGCACATTTGACAATGGCAGGCGGAAGAAAAACTAGTTCCTAGCAGTTGGGGTAAAATTTAGACAAGATTCTGATATCATTGTTACTTTTTACTGTGGAATGGAAATACTCCATATTTTAAAAAAGTACTTAAATATCGATATTCTGACAAGAAAATCAATTCTAGAACATTAAAAGCTGATATTGGAAATATCGATATTTTATAATCAATCAGCACATCACTATCCGGCGGCCTAAACGTAATTTCTCAATGAGAGAAATGTTTTTGATTTCTCGCAGCTGTGAACACACTGCATGTTCGGGTCCTTTCGGGAAACCGCACAAACACACACACACAACAACAGGACTTCCAGTCGTAAATATTAAATGTGCATTATCTACAACCTCTCCTTCCAGGGCCCTCCGAGCAGATTGGACCGGACAAAATCACTCTCAACTCACCTCACACCTCAAGGAGATCGGACGCGATGCTGTTTGCAAACATCCGACAATTGGACCTTTGCTGGTTTTGATCGTAAGGAGATCGGGACAAAAATTGGTCGCATTTTCCCGTAGTGTGTACCTGCCTTTAGCTGATGGCTGCCTGTCTCAGAGAAAGTCGTCTTCTAATGACTTCTGGCAGGCTGTTGGCTCCCTTCTCAGAGAGAGTGGATATGTTAGGATAGGTGGAGTCTCTCTCCTACAAAGTGGGCATCTTGCTACGATGTTGCACACGTTTCATGATTGGTGCCACCTATCTAGATTGTGGTAAATCAGTGTTTCAAAGGAGCTACAGATTGTACTGAATGTTTATATAGATTTGTATAGATTACTCAAATGTGCACGAGTGAAGAAAAAAATTACTTAAAATGAAGCTTTCACAACATGGTTAAAAGCTCATAAAAGTCAATTTTTCGTGATAGGGCTCCTTTAAATACTACCCGAGCTGTAGATAATGAATTTGCTTATTTTTTTCCTGGATATTTAACACAATTTAAACATTGGTGCATTTAGAGTAAAAATGAGCATCTCATTGAAAAAATGAAATGCATCTTATGTTTGAGTGCCATAAAAGCGAACAGTCATTGACTTTTATATCTAGTCACATTTGCCTTCTTATTGATCTGATATGATCACTTGTAGAGAAAAAAAATCTCTACACATTTGTAAGAAAAATGGGTGTTTAAGATACCCTCTAAACACTAAACCTGCTGTAACTTCTTTACCCATTCTCAGCGGGACATTAACCAATCTCCAAAAGCACGCATAATATCCTACACATTCTGAGAATACCAATTTAACCCTTAACAATCAAGGAAATACTTACTTATACACTGTGGTTTGTGGACCCATTCGCCATTTTGACATGTGCTGGTTGCCCACCAACCCTCCACCACTGGTTTATATCTATTATCGCAGGAATAATCAATTTGATCTTTATGAGCATAAAATGGCTTCTCGGGTACGAAATATCCATAATCCAGACTGGGAGCGTGACATCCTTGTTGTGCTGAAACATCCAAAAAGGTAATACAAAGACCATATTATTATTAACTCCATTAGGTTCATATTATTATTATTTATACATTATTACACATTCAGGATTCTGGTGAAGAAAAAGTCCACTCACCGTTCAGCACTGCAGGAATCCAGACCAGGAGAGCCAATCCTAAACACTTCACCCACATGTTGATGGGAATTAAAATCAGCACACAAGCAGAGTTAAAAGCCTTTTCACATCTGGATCAGTTAATCATTGTTAGAATTTCCCCTAAGAGATAAGAAGTGAAGAAATAGTAAACATTTTGCTGAACCTTCACCGTGCTGTTGCTCATCAATCAGCACAAAATGTACAAACAGCAAACTTTGGAAATCCCAGATTTGACATATTTTATTATTAACATTTGCTTATTAAGTATTTTTTAACATTTCATTTTAATTTCAAATTACTTTATCTAATATTTGAACAAGAAGCTGGTTTCATTCATTCTAAACTAAAGCTCTCGATATAAAGACGGATAACAGACATTAAATAAAACTGTTCCTATATTTATGTTTCAGTGAAGTAAAAAAAGATTGTTATTTATCTGTTCTTAAATTTTGCAGATATATTTTGGGAAAAAAAAATTATGATGAGATTTCATACTGCTTTCCTGAACTTGTGTGATTAGACAGCATTGGGAAACCACTGTCGTGTCAACGGACTTCCAGATATCCAGAGCACACGCAGATTTTTAATCGCGATTAAAAAACTGCTGACGTGGAAGAAAATGAAGAAATTAACAACAGCCACGATGAGTTAAGAATAAAAAGTAATTTTATTTTACAAAAGGGGGAAGGTGTAGAAAGATGAACCAGTAACCCATCGGTTGCAAGCAGAGAGCCAGGAGAGATCTGAGACTAAACATCCGTCAGTCATGTTTGCGAACTCGACGTCTCAGGAATGCTTTCTGGAATTACCCCACATTTAAACCAACTGATTCAGAGTAAAAAGTTTAGTTTAGTTTTGTGGTCAAAGGTTGTTGTTTTTTTTTATTGTGAATCTTGGCTGTGTTTAATTCTGGGAACCAAAACTTGACGGGACACTTATAGAGACCCTCAAAACTTCAGGACCTAAATTTGAGAATTTAAAGGTGATAGCTACAAGTTTAATTCCTTCCTGCCAGGAGGTGGCACGCTACCTCTCGCTCTCTCCATTAGCATTAGCAATGTTACAGAACTGGCTTAAACTGTTAATTAGCATTAGCAAATGTTTCACCTACATGTCCAGGAGGAAAGCAGCAACCTCCACGGGGCTTTTTGAGCCCCTTTGCTACCTTCATCCTCGTCCTGTGTCAGTTTTTGTCCGCTTGATTTTGAGAAATGTAATGCAAGGAAGATGCTATTTCTATAGACTAATCCGGCCAAACGCCACAACTAGACCTGTACACCATTGCAACGGGGGCTTCTCTGTATATTGATTTAAAACAAAGAAAGAAAGTAAAAGAGATAGCGATCTCGTCTGACGCGCCTTCAGTAGTTTTGTGAACATGCATCAGCGTGCTTGCAGGAGATGCGATGTAGTACTGTTTAGGCTCTAAAAATATACTAAATGACGTCATTTTGAGTAAATTATGGATGCTCATTAAGATTTCTGCTGTCTGTGACAAAACTGGACACTGCTCTGTCCACTGTGTATCAGTGTGTTCGTATTGGGAGGAATATCGGACACACAGAGCAGAGGAGGAATAACTTTCTGCCACAGCGGAGAGTAAATGACTAATCTTGGAGATATTGTGAAATTTAATGTTATTTTCTCTGATCAGGGTAACCTTGGAGGCCAGAAAATAAAAACAGGTCAGTCAGAAACACAAACGGATCAGGAAGACGGTGTCCTACAGCCTTTAGTTTCATCTGCAGGACATGTGAAGGCTACGTGGTCTGTACTGTCCTTAAAAAATACCAAAAGCCAAATATGTGATAAAATAGAAAAGTAACGAGCTTTGAAAGAGTTAAGTTTTTAAACTTTGATAAGTAACCACAAAATGTGCATGTTATTCCAGTGCGGCTTGTCATTAAAGCCAGTTTCTGGAGATGAATAGTTTAAATTAATGATCCGATTTAAAAATAGATAAATAATTAAATGTTAAAATACTTTAAAAAAATCTCCGGATAACACACCTATAGGTTATCATGACCTTAGACGACTGTCCAACGTTGTAAATCCAGATATTCCCACTGCTTTTTGTGTTGGGAGATAGTCTATAGACTGATCCGACAAGCATTTTGTGTGTGGTGCCATCTTGCAGTGCCACCATTAAGGTGGGGACAAGTCCCATTTACCTCCTATCTGCCAACATGGAAAGCAGCATGAATATCTGGATTTACAACGTTGGACAGTCATCTAGGGTCATGATAACCTATAGGTATGTTATCCAGAGATCTTTGAAGTATTCTGACATTTAATTATTTATTTATTTTACATAGGATCATTAATTTAAACTATTATTCATATCCGGAAACTGGCTTTAATGACAAGCCACACTGGAATAACACACACATCTTATGATAACTTATCAAAGTTTAAAAAACTAAACCCTTTCAAAGCTCGTTACTTTTCTATTTTATTACATATTTGGCTTTTGGTATTGTTTAAGGACTGTACAGACCATGTAGCTTTCATGTGTAGACTAAATGAAACTAAAAGCTGCAGGACACCGTCTTCCTGATTCGTTTGTGTTTCTGACTAAACTGTTTTTATTTTTTGGTCCCAAAGTTGCCCTGATCAGAGCAAAGAACCTTAGATTTCACAATATCTCCCAGATTCGTCATTTACTCGCAGCAACGCCACAGCTGTCTCTGTTAGCATTAGCTAGCATGATAACGTTATGCGGTGCATCATTTTTGGAAGCATAGATACGTGAAATAAAGTGTCAGATTAATGAGTGTTCACCATAATTTACTGTGTTTTTGTTGTTGAGGATTAAATCCAGTGTTTTCTCCGCTGTGGCAGCAAGTTATTCCTCCTCTGCTCTGTGTCCGATATTCCCCCCGATACGAACACATAGATACACAGTGGGCGGAGCAGTGTCCAGTTTTGACACAGACAGCAGAAATCTTCATGAAATAAATGTCTGTGATCATTCTTATTCATTTATCACCACATTAAAGTTTTCCTCTGATGTTCCAAAAACCAGGAATGGGACAGTCCTTCCAGATTTCCTCAATATTATTCAGAAAAAAGTCCAATCCTCATCTGTTCTAATTACACGTATAGAAACGCCACCGTTGCAATGGCAGACAGTCTACTGGCGGCCATTGGTTGGATCAGTCTATACGGGAGCACATCTATGTTTCCTGGGTCCTTTTTTTCAAGGGTCCCATGTTCACCGTTTTCCTTTGAAAAGGTGCCATGTGCCCCGTTTTGTTAGGGTTAGGGGAACATACACTGAAAAAAAGGGAATTCCAGGTCTTTGGATTTACTGTAATACATTTAGTCCATTTTACACAATTACTCCATGTTCCCGCTGTAAACATAAATTCATCATGTTTATTTTACATGTTTGGAAAAAGTAGTGCATTTACTAGATATAATCATGTTGACTGAAAAGATTTCAATAGAATAACTGAACACAATTCAATTATGTTTGTTCACTACCTCTACCTCCAAGTTACAACATTACCCCAGGCTGGTTGGCCACCAAGGTATCCTGGTTAGTGTGAGTGACTCTCACGTTGGAGGTTGGGATTCAAACCCTGCCCAAGACCTCCTTGTATCTCATCCTCTATGTGGGAAGGCACATTTAGCCTGATGTTATTGGTCAAGATAAGTGGTGATGATGCTCGTAGAAAAAGTGAAACTGCCAGTTTGTTAAAGTTTCTCAACATATTTTCTATGGCAGAGGCGTCTAAACTTCTGCTTTCAAGGGTCAAAGTGAAAATATACCAGTGACCCTTGGGCAAATAAGACATTTTAAGGGTGAAACTCAAATAAATGTAAAGCGAAGTAATTTTAATTGTTCTTCAATATTCATCTTTTCCATCAGAGCAAATAGCACGCTGCATAGAAGCACTGTTGTGGGAATATAACAATAAAGCCATAGTAAGGAGGACAACAAACAAACAAACTGCAACCAAATATGATTTTTTAAGTTGATACTGGAGCGACTGCTGTAATTGTTTCCTGGTAGTTGTCTTTTTTTTATATTTCCTATCATGCCTTGCAGCACCTTCCGTTGTTTTGTGCACCATGACTTAAGTCCATGTAGTCCCATGACTGCATCTCCATCTGGGATTATTCACCACATTCACTGATACCCGCATGTGTTTACACCAGGATAATATTAACGACTGGAATGTAGACTTTCCACCGATCAGATCGGTTTGATCGGATCGGCCGATATTTTACATTTTTTTCATCTTTTCTGATTGGTCCTTAACTCTTCATTCACCGACCCGATCAATGACGTCATTGTCATTTTGAATCTGCTCGGGTAAAACTCTCATTTACACCAATTAAACTTAGAAAACAAGTAAACAAACAAAGCAGAATAGACACGTACTCACTAGTATGTGTTTTATGTCTTTGTGGCGTTTTTGTCGTGAGTTCTGTCACTAGGTGCTGGACAATAGAGTTTTTACAATCCAGAATACCCACACGTAAAGGATGGCGACGCCGGTTGCAAACATGTCGGCAGCGCTCTTAGACTGAAAGGACACCGCGCATTTCCTGCATTTCCGCAAACAACAGTTTACCTTAAACTGTTGCAGCACAAGTGTTTGTCACTGTTTCTCCATCAAAAACTGTAAATAACAGGACTCCAGACCGCGGAGACCTCCAGTGTCGAGCGTTTCGGCCGCCGCGTGCTCCTCGCGTGCTGCAGCAAGTATGTACACAAACGCTCCTGCAATGACACTGACGCATGCGTCCACAGCAAATATATTCCAGCCTACTGTGGTGATACCGAACTACATGAGCTGCAGCGGGTTGTTCATTCTCATGTCGAGGTTCTTCTGAGGAAACACAGTCACTCCATGAGTTTGCCCACTGATATGACATCATCAGATGTGAGCCCCAACTTTTGAAGCAGCATTACTGCCTTCATTTGCACTGTGACTGTAAATAATTTCAGTTATGACAGTTTAAGTTGTTCCTATTATTTGTGCCACTGGCTAAAATTATTTTGGTTTGTCCTGATTAAACCTGAATGTCCATTAGAGGTTATTGATGTTTAACCTTTTAATCTCAGTCAGTTCAGGACAAAAAATGGAAACAAAAATCATTTTTATGTTACTCAGTAAACTGTATAAATACAGGTAAACAAGCTATTAATTAATAGATATAGGGGTGTGAGGATTTGGTCCTCAGGTGCCACTGTCCTGCAGGTATTTATTGCTCCCTTGCTTGAGCACATCTGATTCAAATTAGTGTATCAATCAACCTAACAGGTTTTGAACAATGCTTCACTAATTTGAGTCAAGTGTGTTGAAGCAAAGAGGCCCAAAAAACCTGCAGGATGGCGGCCCTAGAGAACTGGATACCCTTGATGTAACCCTGGCTTTACACCTGGTCCGTGACCGCAGCGCCGCGCAGTGCAACGGCTTCCCTGCGACCTGCACAGCGCGAGCATTTGCACCGTTCACTGTGTGCCCGCGAGTGCACCAGCTGTTGTTAGATTCGTGACATCACGGAATCACCGGAGGATTGCAAGATCGCCTGTGATTCTCATCCAAATGGTTCATTTTTGTCACGTTTGTGTGTCATGGTTTCTTTTTTCACTGAAACCCTGTGGACACGGAGATGCTGTCATGTTTAGGTAGTTCAGCAGTTTAAACTCTGCACAGTGGCTTTTGTTTAGGAAGTTACCGGATGTTTTGCACTGAATCTGTGTCTGATTTCCTGTTTGATCTGATCTGAACTACTGAAATTGACGCGGAGTCGGTGCATGGAGCGTCGAAAATAGAGTTGGCACGTCTTTAGCACAGCTGCGCGGCATGCCGGAGCGACGACGGACCGCTCACGCGCCGCGGCGTGATCGATATGTTTCAAACCATTGGCTACACGGGCGTGATCCGGTGCGCATGGCGCGCCGCTGCACTGTGCTCACGTCACAGGCGAGGTGTAAAGCCGGGGTAATGTGAACATAATGTGAAGAGTATAAGTGACGTGAACTTGTCCTGCACTATCAGAAACGTCTTACCTGTTAGGTGCAACAAAAAGGACAGCAGGGACGTGCACAGCATAGATATAAACACTAGATGCCACCTTCAGACCCGTAGTGTACATTGGCTCGGCTGCCATCTTGGGCAGGGGTTTCTTACAAGCAGTTAGGTCCATATCTATGGTTAAGTGTTGTTCTTCGACTTTATGCTGAAAGATTCAGCCTTCTGCAGTTCATTTTAGACCAGAAGACTTGGACAGAACTGGACAGTCAACTCATTTGAAAGGAGTGATACCATCTAGTTTTACTTTTCCAGAGAGAGAGCAAGATTTTTTTTCAAATATTTAAAAAAAGCTGCCTGACCAGCGCCATGTGTGAGACACTTGCCGTGTGTCTCGCACATGGTGTTGGTCACGCTGGTGTACCAGGCTATAAAAATCACTATGTATGCATGTAGGTGTGTCTAAGTATGTGTATATGTAAATGAATTAATCTATGCTTTCATAAATGTCAGATATTTATAGTAAACCAAACATCTTGAAAATTGGTTGAAAATTTAGTCAGTTATGGAGGATTTAATCGGGGATAGATCTCTGCCTACATTGATTAATGCAATGAGGAGACGCGGCTTCCCCCTGCCTAAGATGGTGGCCAAGCTGACGTATCGCTCCAATGGACAGCAGCGTCGGAGGCGGCATCTAGTGATATCTATGCAAGCACAGGGCATGGCTCAGGTTGCCCAGGCAACTGCCCGTTTGCCCACTTTGGCTAAAATTGCCCCTCACGGAAAAAAACGGATTGAAAATAATTTGAACTAATGTTTTAAAAAAAATGCCCTGAGTGCATAATTTAACTTGAATATAACCGCTATATATTCCAAATAAATACTTGGGAAGAGAGTAAGTTGTGACAGTTAGGGTCCCTCTGCCTTCAAGTTTACAGCTGTTTGCAGAATACGTCACAGGCTGGACAGGAGCGTGCTCATCGCGCAGACCATCAGGAGCACTGAGCTGGGCAAGGGCACAGATGGCACTGGGGACGGAGGGGACGTGCCCCCCCTCAGTTTTTTAATGACGCTGATCTGCCCCCCCCCACTTTCCCTGAGTAAAGGTCCATTTATGCTCAATGCAGAAGACGGAGCAATTCCACCGGAAACTGCGGGGTCAGTGTTGAGCTGTGTAGCTGATACAAACCAGAGAAGAACAGGAACCGGAAGAATAACAATACAAAACAGCTGGGATCAACAGCCCAATAAAAGCACCTGAGAAAGAAGACGCCAAACAGAGGAGCATCTGTAGACATGACTGGAGCTTTACAGGAGAGGCTGTGTGTCCGAAAATACACTCTATGACATCACATCGCTGAGACACGGGGGCAGGCAGCGGGCAAACTGATTTATGAACCATGAAGATGCAAGGAAGTACGAAGGCAGCCGCACAGCGCGACGCATGAAACGGACATCACCATTTATGTACGCAAGTGAGCATCATAAATGGCCCTTAAGACAACTAACATCACCCGATCCATCCCCCGCAAACAAACATTTTTCTAGACATCGCCAGACAGTTGAAGTCGTAGCAGTGCGCACTGAGAGCTCGGTGTTTGTGTTTCGACTAAAGGTGCGTTTAAAGGCGCTACACCTGATTTTGCACATTTGAGAACCGAGAGCAGGGTGAACAGTGTAGTTTGAACTGTAAGCCCCGCCCCTAACTGTTTCCCCCCAGTGAGAAATGCTCCTACTCTCGTTTTTCTCTCCTCTCACTCAACATGCGAAGTAACGTGCACGTTTCATACTTGTGCACAAAGAAACTCTCCAGAGAAAACTTGCATCTTCCAGTGAATTTACTGTTTTGGTTACAGTAAATGGCTGCGGATCAGCTAAATTACATTTTCTGTCATAACCGGTAGTTTACCGTAACTACAGTTATGCACACAGATGCACAGTTATGACGAGTTATGATGTTATAGGCGACATTACAACATGACAGCCTGATAAAGTTTCTAACCGGCCACTTTGAGAAGCAGTGATGTAAAGCTTGGTCGTGTTACGGTGTAAATATCACTATAGCCCCTTTCAGACTTGCACTGGAAAGCGGTAATATTGCGGACTCTGTCCTTTATAACGCTGCGTTCAGACATGCGATCTGCTCTTTTACCTCGGAGATGTAGCGGACGTGTACCGGCTGGACTAGGGTCTGAACGATTTATCGTTTGAAGATCGAAATTGCGATTTCAGACCAAGCGATGACGTGATCGTCAAAGCTCCAGTTTTCCAGCGCTCCTGACTGACCCAGGATCTGCTCTGTCCACTGTTGTACACACGCGCTACTTGCCGTCTCTGTACCAGCCAACTAAGCTCACCAATCAGAAGCGGAATGTTACTCATGGCAACCCAGTCTCATTCCAAAACGTGACAGTCCTACGTTGGTCCACACCACAATACGTACTTATTTTACAACTTTTCCTCAAAATACAGTACGTAGACTTACTACGTTTGATTTCCCCATTCATTTCTGTAGGTCACGTGACTGTGGAGTTTCTCACAAGGAAACATGGCGGCTATCCCTTCAATTTTGGGTGGAAATTGTCATATTTTAAAATAGATTGCGACTCTACCATTGTTTTGATCACTTTTCTAGCGAGAAATATACCCTTTATTTTCACATTATTCATTCATTTTATGTATACAATCCATAGTTTTTTAGTTTCGACGGACATTTTGTCCGCTCTCTCATCAAATATGTAGAAATACTACGTTTTTTTTTCTCTTTTTCACTTTGGTGGTTGCAACGCTTTTAATATGCTAGAATAAGCCGGTGTTCTTGTAATCAGGCCTAAACACAACTCGATCTCACAGAAGTACGTGAAATATGCGGATTATAATGATGTTTCAACACTTATGCTGCGTTCCATTTTCATCGGAACTGGGAAGTGGGAACTGGGGGGTGACGTCACACCCGACCAACTTGCGTTCCAGCTCACTGGTCGGAAAACCAGTTAGCAACCTAGCAAAACAACGTGTTTAGTTCACATGTACGACATGAAAAATGTGAATTACACTACAGCAGCTTCCCCGTACATCTGTATAAACCAATACTACGTGTACGATTGATTTATGCAACAAAATATTAGTAAGAAGTGTAAATAAATGTAACATTACAGAAGCTTCTAAAACTGCTAACACAGGGCGCGGCCATCTTTAAATCTGAACTCGGAGCTGCGAGAGTTGTCCGACTTTCTGAGTGGGAAATCCGACTTCAGGGGGGCGTTCCAGTTGAAACTTCCTACTCGGAACTGGGAATTTCCGACTTCCGAGTTCAAATGGAACGCAGCATTATTTCTGGTCCAGGCACGTCGGAAATAAGATCAATATAGTCAAGAGCGGAGCCGGTTGTCTACACAACCTTCCTGTTTCTGGAACAAATAAAAGCACAAATTACGTTTTTGTGACTACTGAAATCACGTTTTTTTTTTTTTTGTAACATCTCCATTGTAATTTCACCAATCAAATTGCGGTAGACTATTAAAGTTTTGATATTCTGTTATCTTGTGTGCGTGTGTTCGCCATCCAGAAGTAAACAGTGGCGCACATCCCTAACTGGGTGCTGGTTAAAGTGGAACATAAGATAAAGAGCAGAAACATAAACACCAGAAATAGCTCCCAAAGAGTTTTTAAAAGGTGACGTTACGTTTTGGGAGTGCGAATATGTTTATTTTAATTTGCTATCCACACGTCAGACGGAATCCCGGAAGTGATGTAGATGGGAGCGCAACGTCATTCCCGTTTCCAGGCCTATTTCGACATCATAATCAGCAAGACATTTTTATGGCACATTGGGTTTTACATGAAAGTCTTCTTCAGCCTCCTCTGGAAGTCTTTTTGTTTTCTTTTATAAGAATAAAAAGGATTTTTATTGCCATCGCACGTATCCAATCAGCGCGTCTGACGGCTTCTCTGTCCTCTTCTCATTGGCTGCGGTGACGCGGAAGTAGTGGTGGAACGTTTGTCCAGAAAGTCATAAATAAACCGATATATTTACTTTTTCTCAGCACTGATCATTTAGTTGTTGCCATTGATAATTGGACTGTACAATATGCTTGGAATATGAAGTCAGAATAGTATTTTAAGATTCGATATGTGGCTGCAAAGCAAGAAATGCTCACACACTCCCACGTTTAGAATGGGGTGCATTCCATTCCAACGTGAGCCGTGAACCAACGTGAACGTCGTCTGGTGGCATTTGGGGTTTTATAGGCCCTGATTCTGTCTATTTTCACGTCTATTTCAGGAATATGAAGGAGATTTTGTATGTGTGTAGATCAAATTTTCAACTTCTTCTATAAAAAGTTATCAACATAAGGTTATACTGGTCTTTCTAGACTGAATCCCACATTAAATCCTGCTTTATTTGGGCCTAACTGGACATAATGCATTGCATTAAAACCTTAAAACCCCAGTGGTGCATTATTTATTTATTTATTCACAAACAAAAACTGAAAGTGTGTTCTGTCCAGTTTTAAAACTTCATGCTATTGTCTTGTGTTGTTTTAATGGATGGATGGATGGATGGATGGATGGATGGATGGATGGATGGATGGATGGATGGATGGATGGAAAATAAAATCAGATGCATTCTTTCTCCAACACACGTAGATGAATTCATGCAAATGTCATTTAACTGTGGTAACAAGCCATCTACAGTGGGTACGGAAAGTATTCAGACCCCTTTAAACTTTTTACTCTTTGTTTCATTGCAGCCATTTGCTAAAATCAAAAAAGTTAATTTTATTTCTCATTAATGTCACTCAGCACTCCATCTTGACAGAAAAAAACTGAAATGTAGAAATTTTAGCAAATTTATTAAAAAGAAAAAACTGAAATATCACATTGTCATAAGTTTTCAGACCCTTTGCAGTGACACTCATATTTAACTCACAGATTGTCCATTTCTTCTGATCCTCCTTGAGATGGTTCTACTCCTTCATTGGAGTCCAGCTGTGTTTAAATAAACTGATTGGACTTAATTAGGAAAGACACACACCTGTCTATATCAGACCTTACAGCTCACAGTGCATGTCAGAGCAAATGAGGATCATGAGGTGGAAGGAACTGTCCAAGGAGCTCAGAGACAGAATTGTGGTGAGACACAGATCTGGACAAGGTTACAAAAGAATTTCTGCAGCATTAAAGGTTCCTAAGAGCACGGTGGCCTCCATAGTCCTTAAATGGAAGAAGTTTGGGACGAACAGAACTCTTCCTAGACCCGGCTGTCCAGCCAAACTGAGCAATCATGGGAAAAGAGCCTTGGTGAGAGAGTAAAGAAGAAGCCAAAGATCACTGTGGCTGAGCTCCAGAGATGCAGTAGGGAGATGGAGAAAGTTCCACAAAGTCAACTATCACTGCAGCCTCCACCAGTCGGGGCTTTATGGCAGAGTGGCCCGATGGAAGCCTCTCCTCAGTGCAGACATATGAAAGCCCGCATAGAGTTTGCCAAAAAACACATGAAGGACTCCCAGACTATGAGAAATAAGATTCTCTGGTCTGATAAGACCAAGATTGAACTTTTTGCAGTTAATTCTAAGCGGTATGTGTGGAGAAAACCAGGCACTGCTCATCACCTGCCCAATACCATCCCAACAGTGAAGCATGGTGGTGGCAGCATCATGCTATGGGGGTGTTCAGCTGCAGGGACAGGACGACTGGTTGCAGTTGAAGGAAAGATGAATGTGGCCAAGTACAGAGATATTCTGGAAGAAAAGCTCTTCCAGAGTTCAGGACCTCAGACTGGGCCGAAGGTTCGCCTTCCAACAAGACAATGACCCTCAGCACACAGAAATAACAAAGGAGTGGATCAGAACAACTCTGGGACCATTCTTGACTGACCCAGCCAGAGCTCTGACTTAAACCCAACTGAGCATCTCTGGAGAGACCTGAAAATGGCTGAACACCACCGTTCACCATCCAACCTGACAGAGCTGGAGAGAATCTACAAGAAGAACGCAGAAGATCCCAAATCCAGGTGTGGAACACTTGTTGCATCATTCCCAAGAAGATTCATGGCTGTACGAGCTCAGAAGATGCTTCTACTCAGTACTGAGCAAAGTACTGAATACTTATGACCATGTGATATTTCAGTTTTTCTTTTTTAATAACTTTGCAAAAATTTCTACATTTCTGTTTTTTTTTTCTGTCAAGATGGGGTGCTGATTGTACATTAATGAGAAATAAAATTAACTTTTTGATTTTAGCAAATGGCTGCAATAATACAAAGTGTGAAAAGTTTAAAGGGGTCTGAATACTTTATGTACCCACTGTATTTGATTCAGGTGTGTTCACACCCACATTATATATTGAAACACTAACTCAAAAAAACCATCATATTTTCATTTTATCAACATGTTCTGTTTAGAAGTACTGTGATCACTAGCTCAGCTTTATAAAGCTTTTGATCTAAGATAGAAAAGTATTATTTTAAATCCTATCTATCACAGGGTCCCAAGACCCAAGCAGCAACCTCAGGGCCCGGACTCTAGCAGCCACTCCCAGAAAAATACAGTACAGGCCAAAAGTTTGGACACACCTTCTCATACATCCATCCAGAAGACGGCAGATGAAGGCCCTTGATTAACCTTTTAAAGTTATATGATCCACAAGGATAGGTGTGGCAAAGTCCAGTCATTGAGAGTGACAATCCTGCAATTTTTCATTCCTTCTCCATCCCTTCTCCAACACGTCTGTATCACATGGCTTGTTACCAGGCTTCTGCAGAGTTGAAAGACACTTGTATGAATTCATTTAGATGTGTGCTGGAGCTGATTTTCCAAAATAGAATGATGCACACACTGAGGATGATGGAGGATTCTTCTCAACCTTTACACACACAGTAAAGAAACAACAGTGTGTTCAGTGGGAGGCTTCTTCCAGCCTGACACAACATACTGACCAGTACCATGTGTGATGGCCCACCATCATGTTTACTTGTTTCTGTTTTGAGGTGAGTTTATTTTTAATGTGCTGCACCTGTGGAGCTGGGAGTGGCCAAGCTGATAAATGGCAGCCTGTGGAAGTCTCTCGGGCTAGAGGACTAGAGGGTTAGAGGCTAGAGGCCAGTCGCTCTTTCAAGCTCTCTCTCGCTGGGCAGCCAATTTCACCTCCACATGGTAACCTTTTTCTGTTTAGGTATGTTTCTTTGCATCTTTGTACAACATAGCACACACACTGTCACTCAACCATGCATGGCACTTCACCACTAATACTCTACATTTCCACACCCCATTTTAGTTCTCATAATTTATAATAAACTTAATTTGATTATTACAACTCTCATTGTATGGACTCCTCTTTTGTTGCCACCTTGAGCCACGGTGGTAACACATGTATGAGACCCATGACAAGTCAGACCCCTAACCCTAACCCTAGACTAGCCGTTTTAAAACTGGACAGAACACACTTTCAGTTTTTGTTTGTGAATAAATAAATAAATAATGCACCACTGGGGTTTTAAGGTTTTAATGCAATGCATTATGTCCAGTTAGGCCCAAATAAAGCAGGATTTAATGTGGGATTCAGTCTAGAAAGACCAGTATAACCTTATGTTGATAACTTTTTATAGAAGAAGTTGAAAATTTGATCTACACACATACAAAATCTCCTTCATATTCCTGAAATAGACGTGAAAATAGACAGAATCAGGGCCTATAAAACCCCAAATGCCACCAGACGACGTTCACGTTGGTTCACGGCTCACGTTGGAATGGAATGCACCCCATTCTAAACGTGGGAGTGTGTGAGCATTTCTTGCTTTGCAGCCACATATCGAATCTTAAAATACTATTCTGACTTCATATTCCAAGCATATTGTACAGTCCAATTATCAATGGCAACAACTAAATGATCAGTGCTGAGAAAAAGTAAATATATCGGTTTATTTTGCTATGACATTTCTGGACAAACGTTCCACCACTACTTCCGCGTCACCGCAGCCAATGAGAAGAGGACAGAGAAGCCGTCAGACGCGCTGATTGGATACGTGCGATGGCAATAAAAATCCTTTTTATTCTTATAAAAGAAAACAAAAAGACTTCCAGAGGAGGCTGAAGAAGACTTTCATGTAAAACCCAATGTGCCATAAAAATGTCTTGCTGATTATGATGTCGAAATAGGCCTGGAAACAGGAATGACGTTGCGAATCTCCCATCTACGTCACTTCCGGGATTCCGTCTGACGTGTGGATAGCAAATTTAAATAAACATATTCGCACTCCCAAAACGTAACGTCACCTTAAAAAACTCTTTGGGAGCTATTTCTGGTGTTTATGTTTCTGCTCTTTATCTTATGTTCCACTTTAACCAGCACCCAGTTAGGGATGTGCGCCACTGTTTACTTCTGGATGGCGAACATGCACACAAGATAACAGAATATCAAAACTTTAATAGTCTACCGCAATTTGACTGGTGAAATTACAATGGAGATGTACAAAAACAAAAACCCCCAAAAATTGTGATTTCAGTAGTCACAAAAACGTAATTTGTTGGATTTATGTTCTCATACTGTATATTTTGTTGTTATATTTTATGTTTCAGCAGCTTCAATGCACTTTTATTTTGTACTGTGTGAAACGGCCATTATGTTGAAGGTCATGACCAAAGTACTTCCTT
This sequence comes from Atherinomorus stipes, assembly GCA_023101725.1. Lineage (NCBI taxonomy): Eukaryota > Metazoa > Chordata > Actinopteri > Atheriniformes > Atherinidae > Atherinomorus > Atherinomorus stipes. Next base: position 41,152 of record JALJCO010000306.1, on the reverse strand, counting down.
TTGTTTGCCTCACTTCCTCTACCCGCCTAAGAAAAAGCATGTTGGCGATGATGCGCTCTTATTAACGATAATAATAAAGAAAGTAAAAGATCATTTGTCCTGTCATGTTCACATCATGTCAGAAGAAGCAGAGAATGCTACGAGTGCAACAGTAATTTGTGCTTTTATTTGTTCCAGAAACAGGAAGGTTGTGTAGACAACCGGCTCCGCCCTTGACTATATTGATCTAATTTCCGACGTGCCTGGACCAGAAATAAGTGTTGAAACATCATTATAATCCGCATATTTCACGTACTTCTGTGAGATCGAGTTGTGTTTAGGCCTGATTACAAGAACACCGGCTTATTCTAGCATATTAAAAGCGTTGCAACCACCGAAGTGAAAAAGAGAAAAAAAACGTAGTATTTCTACATATTTGATGAGAGAGCGGACAAAATGTCCGTTGAAACTAAAAAACTATGGATTGTATACATAAAATGAATGAATAATGTGAAAATAAAGGGTATATTTCTCGCTAGAAAAGTGATCAAAACAATGGTAGAGTCGCAATCTATTTTAAAATATGACAATTTCCACCCAAAATTGAAGGGATAGCCGCCATGTTTCCTTGTGAGAAACTCCACAGTCACGTGACCTACAGAAATGAATGGGGAAATCAAACGTAGTAAGTCTACGTATTTTGAGGAAAAATTGTAAAATAAGTATGTATTGTGGTGTGGACCAACGTAGGACTGTCACGTTTTGGAATGAGACTGGGTTGCCATCAGAGGATGCTACACTGTGGTCATAAAGGGATGGACATGGTCAGCAACAATACTCAGGAAGGCTGTGGTGGTTAAACTGCCATGTTGGTACTAAGGGGCCCAAAGTGTGCCAAGAAAATCTCCCCCACACCTGTTGCCTTCCTATCAACTGGAATCAGTCTGGCCATTCTCCTCTGACCTCTGGCATCAACAAAGCATTTGCATCCACAAAACTGCTGCTCACTGGATATTTTCTCTTCTTCAGACCATTCTCTGTAAACCCTAGAAATGGTTGTGCGTGAAAATCCCAGTAGATCAGCAGTTTCTGAAATACTCAGACCAGCCTGTCTGGCACCAACAACCATTCCAGGTTCAAAGTTACTTAAATCACCTTTCTTCCCCATTCTGATGCTGCTTTGAACTGCAGCAGATGGTCTTGTTCATGTCTACATGCCTAAATGCATTGAGTTGCTGCGATGTGATTGGCTGATTAGAATTTTGCGTTTACGAGCAGTTGGACAAGTTTACCTAATAAAGTGGCCGGGAAGTAGCATAGCATTACAGTAGGTGAGATGAGGCTCAAAGTTTTGTACAAGGTGAGAAAAGCAGTTAGAAGAAGTTAGAGGAATGTTGTACTGTATCTTACTTTGAACCTATTTAGATCGTGTAGTCAAGTGCTCTATGAGAACCCCAGTGCCCCAGAATAATTTTTTTTAAAAAAAAGATGAAAAGAAAATTAATTAAAGTTATGTAGCGTTTGCATTATGAAATAGACTCTACACATTCTGTAGCTACTCGAAATTTCCCTCCAAAAAACATCAAAATAAGACCTCAATATCAAAATTCTTTGCAATGATCAGATCTGGCTACAGCTCCTACTGACACTTGCTTTGGCCGTGAAGGGTGACGTACATGACGTGGTTACGGTGGAGGAACGGAGGTCGTGTTGTGTTTAAACTTTTCAATGATTGAATGATAAAAAGAACATCTTTCCAAAAGAGTGAAGGAAGGAGGAGGAAGAAAAACGGCCGTAAGCAGAGGTATGTAGACTGAGGCTGAGCTGGTCGCCCTGTGTGTGTGTGTGTGTGTGTGTGAATATGCGTGTGTGTGTGTGTGTGTGTGTGTGTGTGTGTGTGTGTGTGTGTGTGTGTGGGGGGGGGGGGGGGTTATCTTACGTCGCGGTTTATAACGGCAGACGTCAACAACTTATGAAAACGCTAAGAACAGGGGATTATCACGCTTACCGGAACTTCCCGGAATCTAGGCATTTCCTCTTCCGGGCCATTTTAACAATAGCCATCCCTGCTCTGTTACACTTTGCAAATCGGATAAACACCAAACATACCTAAGTTTTCATTCCAGACTGAAGTGACACTAAGGAAGAAGTGGATCAAAGCGATCGATTCGCCGAAGTGAAGGGCCGAACTTTATAATTAAACAATGCGGCACGTTTGTAGCTGGCAGACCACACAGCCGATGTTAGCAGGCTAGGATTAGCCAGCTTGATGACGTGCCTAACTTTGTGCGGCTGAAAACACACAAGCATCTGAAAGCGTCTCCTTTCTTGGCAGTCCCCAGTTGTTCCACTGGAAACGGGAGGGTACAGACCCGGTTTTCAGATGTTTGTGTATGTTAAGACGCACAAATTTAGGCACGTCAGCTAACGCTAGCCGGATAATGCTAGTTTGCTAACACTAGCTGTGTAGTCTGCATCATTGAAGTGCCGGTGTTGTGCCGCACCGGCTACAAACAAACGTGCTATGTAATTTTATTATAAAGTTCGGCCCTTCACTCTGGCAAATTGCTTTGATCCACTTCTTCCTTAGTATCACTGGAATCCATGAAAATTTTAAGTAGAGTTGGCGTTTATTCAATTTACGAAGTGGAACAGAGCAGGGACATTGAACTGGCCCGGAAGCGGACCGGCTAAGTGTTTCAAGTTCCGGAAACCGGAACACGGAAGTGTGATAATCCCCTATCGTTGTAGAGTGAAGAAAAGAGCGCTCAGTCAGAGGTATGTACTTTCCCCCCAACATTAAAGGAGCTGTATCATGCTTTTCAAATGTTCCAAAAGTCAAATATAGGCATTTATAAGCTAGATGTGTTCCCATCGTTACTATAGAAACTAATTTGGTGTTAAATATTAGTTTTTCGATGCATCTAATTTCCAACACGGAAGTAAGATGGCTGACTGTACTGAACCGCGGAGCTCTCGACCAATTGCAGCATGTTTTACGCCCATTTCATGACGTCGCCCCGGAAGAGACACTTATTCTGAAGGGTCACAGAATTGTCTGTAGCACCGGCACCGCAGCTCTCATGTGGATGTTAGTAGTAAACATTGATGGATAATTACTCCGATCCACGGGATAAAACAGACCAGCCTGTTATGGAGCTGTATGCGCTCGACCCAGAGTCTGATATGGAGTTTGAAGTACACGCAGTACCACTGAAGTACCACAGAGACCACTGACAAGTAAGTAATTTAGCAAACAAATCATAGGCTAACAGTTAGCGCTGAGCTGAGAGATGTGTTGACTCACCAGTGTTGTTGTCTGTCCATGCGCATTTTTATAGTAGAAACTGCGTCAGGTTTCAGAAGTAATCCCAGAGAAAAAAAAACACTTTACTGCCTGACATTCATGAAGTTGTCAGGAGTGAAGTTCACACACAAAGTTGAGTCTTTTTTTTCCTGCTCCTGAAGTTATAATCTAACTACTTCTGGCAAGTCGATTCATCCAGTACAACAAATACACTCCCACGCTGAACATAACCACGCTGAACGTAACTGCATTTTCCCAACTTGCTGTCCTCTAGAGCTTAAAAAAAAGAAAAAAAAAAGGAAGAAAATTCTCCTGAAGTCTTGAGCAAACGTCTGTTAGCTGATGGCTGCTTGTCTCTGAGGAAATCTTCCTGCAGGTGTTAGTTTCTTCCTCAGAGAGTGTGTATAGGATTCTCTGAGTTTCTGTTCAACAGAGGGCGTCTTGCTACGATACTGAGCGTGCGCATTTGGACTTTCGTGATTGGTGCCACGTTCATACGTAATGGGGTGGGTAGTCAGCCGTTTGCAGGGAGGTAGCGCTTGGTTTAAATATTCATGTAGATTACTCAAATATGCATGAATGAAGAAAAATAACGATTTAAATCATTTCTTGATAAGGAAAAAACACTGACATGCTGAAAAGCTCTTAAAAGTCCATTTTTCATGATAGGGCTCCTTTAAAGCTTGTTTAGCTCGTCATGTGATGGAGGCTAGCTAAGCTAACATGAAGCAGTACCATGCTGCTGCTGCGGGAGATGTTTAACCTCATATTGTAGTACAGTAATGCTCACAGCTGCTGATAACTGATGTTGTTTAAAAGGCTACAGGAGGTTTTTGTCTGTGTGCTGCAGCTACAGGTTGTCCTCTCCAGTTGCAGGTAAATCTGCATCTGTCCACATTCACTGAAAGTCCTGCAGATGCCTCTAGAACAGGTCTGCAACCTTGACAATCCAAAGAGCCATTTTTCACACCTAACCTATGATAAAAGTTGTTAAGAGCTGCAAAATTTTTAAAGTCCTTTTAAACAAAAGGCTGCTTATCTTTTTAAAAATATATATATATATAAATACTGTATAAAACATTCTGTCATCTTAAAGAATTCAGGTTTATTTTTACATTTAGGTTTTAAAAAAACAACTTGCAGAAAGAGGTTAGATACATTTTCTTTAAACAGATTTTCTTCACTGGAAATAAGTGGGTATAAAAAAAATCTATATAAATAAAAATGTGGATATTTGTGGGACATGATGTGGGGAAAACCCCTAATTTCCAAGCTAATTACAAGAGAGATGGATTTAAAACATAGTACAGGGACTTTTAGTGTCATTACGTTGTGGAAATAAATAAAAAAGCCCAAATGTGTTATTATTAAAAACATTGTGTATATACACGGGTATTTAAAAATATTAGTTGGTTCTTTTAGTCAAAGTAATTGAGCGCCATTGTGGAAGGTCCAAAGAGCCACTTGCAGCTGTGCAGCTGCAGGTTACAGACTCCTGCTCAGAAGCTGCTGCAGAGGTGGAGCTTCATCATCACTGTTATGCATGTAGTCATCATTATTGTTAATTTTATTATTAAATTAGTGCTGAATGTTTCACTTAATCTTAGTTACAAATAACAGGAAATATAGAGCACAGAAAGGTTTAGCTACACAATGTCTACTACTGGATGCAGGTGTAACTGTGGATGTCTGAGTCCAGCTACTATCAGCAGCCAACGACTTCAGTCATTATTACAGCAGCAGTCGTGTTTCAATGTGAGCAAATCCAGACACATTGATGTAATCCTACCAGAGAATCACAACTCTGTAACAATGTTAACTTCAGACATATGCAGCTCATCCTGCTCTGTTCATCTAGAACAGGAGGGTCCAGAGGTGGTCCTTGAGTATCCCTGTCCGGCAGGTCTTGTTTCTCTGCTTCAACACACCTGACTGATACTAAATGGATCCAACGGCCTATGAAGTTCTCTGTAATTGGAGTCAGGTGTGTTGGAGCCAGGACGCATAGAAAACCTGCAGGACCCTCGAGGACCAGAACTGATCTGGAATCATGGGCGCCCTGACAGGGGGGCACCAAAGTGGCCAGAGCCGGCTCTGCCCTGATCTCCCAGTAGATCTGCACTTTTGCCCTCAAGAGAAGTATTTTTGAAGGGGCCAAGATAGTTGTGTTCCAGTTTACCACCCTTCTGCTGATGGCTCTTCTTTTATTGCATTGTATATGGTTAGTTTACTTTGAGACCGCTAATCACAAGCGTTCATATTTATGGATGTTCATAAACCAGATAGTTGTCAGGAATTTCAGTGGGATTGCGTGCTTCATTCCAAACATCAGAAAGTAAGGGAGAATATTTGGTTGTAGTTTGCATTTTTGTTCGGATAGCAAACATAACAGTATCTAAGTATTCACCCAATGTTTCTTATCTTTGATCAACAAGTTTGTAGAAGGCCCTGAAAAATATTCAGTAAACTACTGAAATACCAAATTCTCTAAGAAAAACACATTTGTGAATGACGGGAAAAAATAAGTTGTGATATTCTCACTTTTGAATTGTGCCATTCATTGTTTCCACCCGACCATTTCTCTGGGGATGATAAGCAGCACAAAGGCTACGCTGAATTCCAAGTTTGGTACACACACTCCTGTTAATCTGTTAGAAACAAAAATATTTGAGAACTCAATACGCAAAAATGTTAAATACAATGAATAAGAATCAATAATTGATGTGAACTGATATTCAGTTGCTGAATATGGATCTCGGAAGAGTGGCCCTGCAGGATGGGACCTGAAGTGTTAAAGCCCCTATAGAACGCGCAAAGCGCAGGAGGTTGGTGGCAAACCCATTCATTGTGTATGTAGTACTGCAGCGGCAGCGCGTTCTGCCATGCCGCAGAGCTTAGCAGTAGCCGCCGCGGTACCGCTGCACCCGAATTGAAAAATTTCAATCTGGGCACAGCGTGCTGTGACGACATCTTAGTGTGTCCAATAGGAGAGGCCAGTTCAGGGGGAAAAATTGTCCTTGGTCAGCCTGAAGTAAATCTGGAAGCGGTCTGTGTGAAAGAATGCAGATCCCGGACGAGCCTGAACTCCCAAAAGGGCTGGATTTCCAAATTTGCATGTAGTAATTTGCCCACGCTATCTGGAATTTTGCGGCTGAACCACGGTTTGCAAGTGATTAATCAAGAATGAAGGCGCAAATGACAGCAGGCGCAAACAAGTTGGAAACGCCCCTGTATAAATGAGGTTCTGCGTGTTTGGAGGTTTGCAGCGTGGGGAATTAGAGACGACAGTACAAAAGAAAATATAACGCCAGTTGCCAGATGAAGATGGAGATATTAGGAGGACGGAATAAACTAAAATAATTTAAAATAAGTATGATAAATATAAAAAAATGATACAACAGGTATCTGTGCAAAGCTTCAGAAGTGTCCATTTTATGAGGACATGGATCAAGAGTTGCTGAGCAGATGAAAGTGTCTGCAGCTCCAACATGGTCTCTATTATGCAGGAGGCTTCAGAGACTCGCACTGCCAGGTGATCTGTCCAGGTGCTGAAATCCAAGTTAAAACGTGACATTGGCAAAAAGGGGAAATAAAAAGACACAATTATTGCAGCTTTAGTTCTCATTAAGCTCCACAGTGGCGTCAAACTTTCATTTATCCAAAATATTTTACACCCGTGTTAAATAGTGGTTTGCTGTACTGATTTTATTGAATCAACAATGAGAACCAAACATGCCGCCCTCACTGCTCATAAGGAATGATTCTAAAACAGATGTGTGCGTGTCCAGGATTGTCCCTCTCAGAAGTTGTAGCCTTTTGTGCACAAAGCTGCAAGTTGCACCTGCTTTTCAGACGTACTTAAATAGACACAAAAAAACAGCAAGGTAATGCGTCTCACAGTTGATAAATCACATTGTGAGTGCTAAATTAATATATTTGCATTTCTTTTTTTTTCTTTTTTTCTTTTCTTGTCTTTACTTTTTTTCTTTTTTTCCCTAACTTGTCCTGTCCAGCATCATAGCAAGCAGAATGGAAATCCGATTGCTTTATTGTGCTGAACAGTTTTGCTTTGCCAAGGCTCTCCTTGATATCCTGTTTATTCATTTTATTTCTTTAATTACACATTTGTTTATAACAGCATTCCATACCATACTGCTGGGCTGCAAAAAATATATATATATACAGTATATTTACATTTTCTCCTCCCATTACACGCATAAGTTCGTGAAAACGCCCCATATTGCATATTCATTGCAGAAAAAGTGCTAAATGGATTAGCACGTTTTAAAGACTGAACCCTTTTAGTTGTTGATAGATCAGTTTGTACATTTTTTAGTGTGTGCAGTGAGATAGCTCACGTTTTTAAACACGCAAACCTTTGATAGATCCGGCCCATAGTCCTGCCTTGTCATCAGGATCAGGTGGACCCCCACTCTTTTATTTGCTGCTGATCTTCATGCTGCTTCGAGCTGACAGGGGGGTCCAACTAATGTTTCGTAACAAACATTGGTGAAATGAAGGAGTTTGTGGCAGATAATGCCTTATTTAGAGGCTGCGTGCGGTTGCCCGCATCATCTCCATCATATTGCACATACGCTGATCTGGAGTGGATCTAAATATCTCCCGAAGGAATTCAAGTTACACCAAAACTGTCTGGATGAGTAAATGAATGTATTTCATGCTAGAAAACAGGTCCAGATTGAAAAAAAAACAAACTTCCCCTTTAAAGAGCAGATGGACTTGACCGCTCATGTTCCATGATGCAAGTCTGAAAGAGGCTAATGTTATTATCTTGAACTGATTACTGTAGTTACTAGAGCCCGACTGATATGGGATTTTTGAGGCTGATTCCAATACCGATGTTGGGGGCTTTAAAAAACCCAATATCCGATATATCGGCCGATATCCGATATCGGCCGATATCTGATGTCAGCCGATATATATCAGCCAGGATATTAAAAAAATGAACATAGACATACATACTGTCTAGTCCAATTTAAATTCTTATAATGACCAAAATATTGTTCGACACTAAGAATCAGAACATCCAGAATTTGTGATGATGTTTTAGGTGGTGACACAAATTTGTTGTGTTTTCTGCCTTACTGGTGCTGCAGCCCAGGCTGATGTTCACACTGCAGATGTTGCATCTAACACCTGTTAAATCTTTGTGAAGTGGCTCCACACCTTACTCTTTTCCTCTTCCTGGGAATGAATATATATACATTTAGTGTATTTTAGGAATTAGATTTCAATACTATTGATGACCATTTCAAAATGAAAACAACTGGCTGCAAACAGCTTACAGTGATTACACACAGACTAATGGAAGGTGTTTTTAAATTATATATTTTTAAAGACTCATTCACTAAAACACCTTAGAAATATAAATTTTTCATCTTTAAGCTTCAAAAAGTTCCATCTTCCACTTAACACAAGGGACTAAACTAGATTTAAGAGCAATGTTGCAGCTTTTAAAACATCTAAACAGAATTACAAATAAATACATTAGTTGGAGCCTTTTAATTAGTTTAATGAAAACTTAAACTTCTGAATTTACGAGTCCCAGTAAAACCTGCATGGCATGAAGTATAGAGGGACACAATATAATAATATTATATTACATAACAGATGGAAGTTAACAGTTGCGTTTATCTCGTTTGTGTCACAAAGAGGCGACTCACACAGCGTTTACTGCTGTATAACAGTAACATTAGCTAGAGATGGAGTTAGCAGCTGCATCTTTGTTTATTTCACAGAGGCAACTTGCACTGTTAAAATGCTAATGTGCTCGCTAAAACTAGCGCAGTTAAAACCAAGAGGCTTTTCCAAGTCCAAGAGGACTCATGGCTGTACTAGCTCACGGTGCTTCTACTGAGCAAAGGGTCTGAATACTTATTTGTTAGATAGGATCCCCATTAGCCACCATTTCATTCCTGGAGCAGTGGCTATTCTTCCTGGGGTCCAACATTAAATACATAAAATAAATACAAGGAACCAAGACAGACAGTCTGTACATACAAATAACCAAATATAGGATAAAGTAGTTACATAAAACTAAAATATCATAATTCCCAATCAATTAACCACACTAGATATCAAACTGGAAAATCACAAACAGGCAATTACCAAATTTCTAAACATCTAAAACATTTCTTACTAAAAGACAGTGAACATAATAAAAGGAATCAGAATGATAAAATTAGTACAACTATCTTTCTGAAACCAGCTTCCTTAATTAAAGCAGAACTCAGTAACTTCAGCTCGGGGCTCCCCTAGTGGCGTCCTTTCACTGTCGTGTTCAACCCCCCCTGCACCCCCACAGCACACAGACGGCTTCTCTACCTGCCTTTCCTCTATTTTGATCGCTGGATATATTTCTAAGCTTTTACTAGCTTGTTGATGCTACTTTGCTGCGTTGGTAGCAGCACCTCGTCTCCCTCTGCTCAAAGCAAAGTCCTGTATTTTCTGAAACGGGACGTTTTACCCGCGATTTGCGGGTAAATATGCCGTGGATTATATTTTTCTCTGGTGTTGGCGAGTAGCAGGTAAGAATACGAACTTTTATTTACTTTTTGCGGACGTGACAAGTGATTATTGAGCCTGAAGCAGTGATGCTTCACCCGGCGCCCAGGCAGCGCAAGCTACGTGAATCACTCTGGTCCAGCAAAGAGTTGGCTATGAGAGCCAGGAGCCGTGTTTAGGTGGTGTGAAGCTAAAGAAATGTTTTCTTCCAATTAGCGCTGGTAGTCTGGTTTAAATCAGCGCTGGAAGCAGCTGGGTAGATAGGGGACATGAGCACCGTACAGCGGTTTCTGTTGTCGCAAGTTCTGCTCGGGTCGGCGCAGGCAAAGTTGTTTTTAGCTGCTCGCAGGCCAGAGGCCCCGGCGGGAGGGGGGGGTACATTGAATCGCTCCGTAAACACTTTGTTTAACCCCACGGGGATTCCGAAAAGCATTTATTGAGGTAAAAAAGTTACTGAGTTTCCCCTTTAAAGTTTAAAACTACTTTGATTAAGCTTCCACTCCACCACAGCTCTATAGAGGACCGTTCTCCTCAATGCATTGGTTCTTGGCAAAGGTAATATGACTCTATTATTCACTGCTTGTTTTGTCTTGTAATTGTGTCCGGTATTGTTTGGAGCTAATTGTTCATAAAGACAAGAAGGTTTGCATGAAGTATATATATTCTTAAAAAACAATATCAAAAAATTACATGTCAAACTTTCTCTGACCATTAGCCACGACAGTCTAGTATGCATTTCTGACACTTTCTCCTTCATGGACTTATGACCATGTGATATTTCAGTTTTTCTTTTCAACCCCTGATGCATCGGAGGTGGGGTTGTACTGATTTAAGAAACGTTTATGAAATGATTTAGACATAATTACTAATGTATATTGTGGCATGTTACCAAGCTGTTCACTTCCTGATGACACTTATGATCTGGTCATGTGTTTGAGGGCGCAGTTATACTGTCTCAGTAGAGTTAGCTCACGTTAGCAGACAATGCTAGTCTGTCACTTCCTGTAAGTGCAGTGCTCTGTTTGGGTCAGAATTTAACAACAATAGTGTGCACTGCAGACAAAGTACACAGTGTGCACTACGCAGTTTAAAGAGTTGTTTAAAGAAACTTCCTGTTAAATTTCCATCAGAAACTTTATTGAAGTGAGAAAATCTTTATAAGTTGATTTAAATTTTCCAGCTTTGAGCACAGAGACAAGCCAGCACAATGTGTTCAATATAGTTGCAATTTTTCTTGTTGAAATCTTCAACGCTGACATCTGTCTTCAGTTGGTCATCGTACCCCGACTCCAGCAATACTGGTTACCAAACACAAGATTAATAAGCAAAAAGCTGTAGTTTAAACAGTAGAATATGAATGTAGATAAAAATAAGTTCATTCTAGTGATGTTTCATCTGTCATCTCGAGGTAAAACGTGTGCATCAATAAATAGAAAATAAATGTAGATGTTCTTTTAGATAAAAGAGGAACTCACCGGTGCCAACTGGAAGGAGTTACAACCTGTAAAGTCATTTTAAAGCACAAGAGAAAGAAAATTAACGACCTCTCATTAAAATGAAGACTGTTTTTTTTTTTTTAAATGTGTTCAGACGTTTCTGTTCTCATCTCATTCCATTGTTTTGTTCCCTCCTAAATTAGAGGGAGACCATTAATCCCACTGACTCAGAGCTGGGAAACAACCAGCAGGACTTAAGATTCACAGTCCTCGACGTACACCAAGAACATTTTCACATTACAGCCATGATATTTATGTTTTCAGTGAACATTAGTCATGTTCAGTCATAGCTCAGATATTTCCTGCTGCTTTCAGTCTACAGACCTGAACTTTCCCTTCCCCACACAGATGCACATATTACAGATTAATATTCTAACATGATTGACAGGTTCTGGAACAACAAATAGAATTTGACAAAATGGGACCAGTTTATAGAAACTTTATAGAGAATACAGAGTCCACCCATCCATCCATCATAATTACAGAAGATTTTTTCACCAAATGCAAAACATAATGAATAAATATCATGAACTTAAAGTGATACTTACACATGTTGATATTTTAGCTATTCCATTGTTGCACTCCACCAAAGCATAATTGCGATATATCCACTTATCATCACAATCCAGTCTCTCTGTTTGACCATTTGTTAAGAATCTGACTCCATCATTTTTTAAGTCGGGATAATCTTCAGTGTTCACAGAGCAGTAGTCAGCTGCACACAATAAAAACACAAGAACATTTTTCCTGTCTCTACAACAGATCCTTGGAATAAACGCTATCAGTGTTGACTTTTACCGACACAGGTGGGAACTTCAGACCACTCTCCGTTGCTGTAACACACCACTTTTTCAGGACCAATTCGTTGATAAAGAACTGCGCACTTGTACATTAAAGCACGTAGACCGTCCGGGATAAAATCACCGTTCTGAACTAACGGGAATGCTCCACATCTGTAAACTGAAAAGAAAAAAAAAGGAAAATGTTTTGTAAACCACACAGATGGATCTGTTTGGTTCAGATATTAATCATTTCATGTAAAAGAGAAGAAAAGCTGCTTCTTTACTTGTGACAATCACAGGTGGAGCGTCTACGCCGGAGCCGGGAGAAGGTTCTGTAAGACACACAGCAGACCACTTTGCCAACTTCTCAGGAAGAGAAGTCTCTATTGGCTGGCCAAAAAGTCGCCAGAAGTCGCTAAATGACGTCACCGCAACGGGCAGTCTATGATGCGCATCCGCGATCTCCCGTGGAAGCGGCATGTTTTTTTTTTTTTTACATCACCTTTATTTACAACAACATACTTGTTTTGAGCGGCATGTCTTTGTTTGACGTGAATTTTTGTCAATTTACAAGGCTACTGGTCCAAAGAAGACCCAGGTGTGCCACAATGCTTTATGGGAAACAAGCAGCAACTGTTATAATACAGATCCTCCTTTTTCTGCCAGAAGTGGTGCACTAATAGTGCACCATTACTGCACTATCCCTGGCTGAACGGCTTGTCCCGCAAATATGGCATTACTTACGCTGTTCAAACTTGGCTTGTAGAAACATCCTTGTTTCAGGCATTCATTTATGCTTTGAAATCGTTTCCCCTGGGATCACAGGCGTTTCTCTGTGTGATTGAATTAGCAGACAAGTCGCTGGTAAGTGGCTGGCAGTCGGCAGAAAGGGGAACTTTTTCATGCCCATATATGGACGTTGCAGCAAAAAGAAATAAATTTAAAAAATGCCATTGGAAAGTCAAAATGCACCTTATCATACTTAGACTACGAAAAAAGAAAGTATCTTTCTAGTAAGTATGTACTTCTGAGCTTGGATCAGAGTTGTCTCCTCTCTGACAGATGATGCTCAGAAGCAGAAGCACACGCACGAGTGTAGACAACGTGAGTAAAGCAAAGCAACTGAGACTGAGTAAAAAAAAGCCGTGATTTTAGTGCAGCTTTTAATTTGAGACCTTTTTTTTCATTTTTAAATTTAAACAATCTGGCGGCAGGAGGCAACTTCGCGCAGGCGCAATGCATTTGTTATGTGGACGAGGAGGAGTGATCATCTCACAGCAGCTCGGACGGGCCGGGCCGCGGGCTGCAGCTGCACCAGGACAGCGTAAACTGAGTGAGTGCCGGGAAACAGAGAGGGGAGGGGCTGACGGTAGGCAGCTCCTGATGAATGACGGAGAGCGACATCACCTTCATCTGTCTCCATGGACACCAGGAAAAGTCGCTAGATTTGTCGCTAGTCGCTTTTTTGAAAATAAGTCGCTAGAGGGGTCTGAAAAGTCGCTAAATATAGCGACAAAGTTGCTAAGTTGGCAACACTGCAGCAGACACTTCTAAGCCCCACCGTGCTGTTGGACACGCCCCTGCTGTAAAGCGTTTAGAAATGTTGTATTCATTCTGTGATTGACAATGTGAGCCTTCAACACACTCTGATGAAGACTTTGTGCCGAAACATGTTTGAGTATTTTTATCTGTGCTGTGAGTCTAATAAATTACTCAGATGTGAGTACTTTTGGTCTCCTTCATTTGGTTGTTGAGATGTGCAACCCCACCACTTTTCTGGTAATTTTGGATTTTTAGGTTTACTCCATAAAGGATTTACAAGTTGAAACGCAAATGCCCCCCCCCCCCTTTATTTATCTTTCCACTTAAATCTTATACAGTATATAATCTCTGACTCTTACCTTTTATTTCCTTTTTTCTGCTGTTATTACCACTACTCATATTATTAATATTAATATGTATGTGCTGTATCTATGTGAATTTTGTAAATATTAGTGTTGTATACCTGTTCACACTATGTTGCATTGTACTTGATTTTGTTTGTACAATGATAAAAAAAAAAAATTCTCGCAAAAAAGTATTGTACTGTATACCTGTGCACATTGCTACAGTTATGATTATAGCGCTTACACACCTGGACTTCTTTCATTCTTTTTAAATCTTATTTATATTCTTGGCAATTTGTCATTTTTTTACGTTTCACTTGCTTTTGTTCTGACCTTGTCCAGGGACTGCAGATGAAAAACACAGTTGGCTAACTGGTACATTTACAGAGATCTTTATGCAACGTCGTCCCTTTCAAATAAACCAATTTAAATGAATAAAGAACTGGCTTATCCTCATGTTTCATAACTGTCCACTTGTTACCTGGATAACTTCTGTATTCCATTTTCCCCCAGACCACAAAAACACGATCAAAATAAAGCCCTCATCTTCACATTCAAGCCTTCTAACAGATCATTGGAACAAAAGGCAGTAAATGCCCGCTTTTACCTGTCCTGGCTGAAACTTCAGACCACATGATGTCACTTAAACACTCCAATGCCTCAAAACCAGGTCTACTCAGTTCGGTCCTACATCAGGAAGGCTTCTTGTCCCCCCCCCCCCCCCCCCCCCCCCCCCCAACTTTAATATAATGGAGTTTGATTGTGCTGAAGCCAAAAAGGTCCATAAAAGTCCACAAAAACTTGTCAATATTCCTCCATACTGCTCGTCCAATGTAATCCAAGTGCCCTGAGTGGGTAACATCCAGAAATTACTTGAAACTACGTCATTTAGTATATTTTTAGAGCTATTTCTTTAATAAGCCATTGTGCCAAGTTTGATTCGGTATTGGATCAATTTAAACTGAGTCAGGTGTGTTGGAGCAGGGAGACATGGAACACCTGCAGGATCGTGGCCCTGGTCCAATGTTGGGATCTTTCTGCCTTAAGTTCTGTTTTTGGTATATTGGGTATTTAACTTTTTTTTTTTTTTACCACCAAAACCCTCAAGTTTCACTCAGTATGTTTTGGATCCTTGTCTATTTGTATCATCAGGTCAGCTTTCCTGCATTTGCCTGTCTGAACAGGCAGCTAACCCCTACAGGTTTTAATATTTACCGTTACCTATAAACTCTAGAGGTTTAGTGGCATTTGAAGTCATGCATTTTTTTTTGTTTGTTTGTTGTTGTTTTTTTTTGTTATACTGGTATGATCCCCGAGGGGAAATTAGGGCTCTGCATTTTACCCATCTCTGTACTGTGAGTATCAGAGAGCAGTGGGCTGCTACTTAAAGCACCCGGGGAGCAGTTGGTGGGGGGTTAAGGACCTTGCTCAGGGGTCCACAGTGGTTCACCCAGGGAATCGAACCTGGGTCCTCCGCGCCCAAGCCCACAACGCTGCCACTGGGCTATCCACTCCCCCAAAGTGATGTTCATACCATCACTGGCTTCAGTGAACACCCAGCTGCTTTAATGCCAATGTAATGTTTGCTATGTGGGCCCCGAGCCTGTATTAAAAAGAAGATTAATCCAAATGGAAGATCTCTTACTTTGGGCACAAAGAACCAGTGTAAGCTTTGTGCCTTTTTATACCCAATCTTGACACCCTCACCTCATTCTGCTAGTTGTAAAATAACTGAAAACAGTGCTATTTAGAGACCTCTCCTCCAACTTCTGAGTGTTTGCTGCTGTCAAATAAAAAGTTTCCCTACTTTTTCTAAATAAAATTATTTTTACCAGTAAATTTGCTGATTTTTAAAACTTGTGGCCAGTAAATGAAGGTTTGAAGAAATAAATATAGCTTTAAGTTTATATTGCATTTTGGAAAATTACCCAGCATTTCTTGAAATAATAGGATATTATCCTCTAGAGTTCGCATGCACGTTTTTTACTGGCTAATTTTCATTCTAAATCATTCATGTTTTCCTTTTGCTTCTGGTTTGTGCTAATCACAACTGTTTCTGCTGTCATGTGATGTAATGTTGATTAAAACAATGAGAAAGGCCACCTTGACTTTGCAGATATTCACTTACTGCACTCTGGGCTTCCTTCCCACGTCCCATCTTTGCATTCGACAGATTCTTGGGCCTTCCCTCTCTCCATAGCATATCCATCTATGCAAATATACCTCACCTTTGACCCATGAGGAAACACCTCCTGGTATTTCTGCTGAACGACTGCATTAGGAATATAAGGTGGCTCAGCGCATGCCCCCGGTTGTTCTGTAAATAGAAAGATAAAAATCTAAGTTGCAACAAAAGGAAACGCACTACAGAGAAGACCAAGGTTACGTTCACACTGCAGGTAATGCAACCTGAATCCGATCTTTTCGCTCAAATGTGACCCATATCCGATCTGTGTCGAAGCGACTGCGGTCTGTACGGACATGTTGCATCCCATCCGACCTCTTCTGTGAGACCGAGACGGACGTACTTATCACTGCACCAGAGGAGACGAACACGGAATGTAAAAAATGGACTGAACAGTTAAATCATATTTTTCTGTTTGAACGTCAACCTGGAAACTAATGAAAGTGTTGTGGGAAACGTTTACGTGGTCCAGGCAGCTCAGTGTGTGAACGTGAGTGAGATGGTGTGCACGCGTGGGGGAGGTGCGCCACTGTGGATGAGGCCAGAAGAGAAAAGATGTGTGAAATGCGTCCGGTAAAGAAAGACACGTTCACCGCAGCAGGTAGAGAGAAGAACTGCGGTGATAAATGTGCAGCATTAAAATAAAGCCGCTTCACTACGGCATGAGATCTGATTTCCTCAGAACATCTGATCCGAAACATCCTCATCCACCATCCTGCTCCGACGCTGCATCCACACACTCCTCTGTACACATGTTGCAGCAGTTGTTCCACACAGAGACGTCTTCACAAATGCGCTTCTCTTCTTCCTCAGTTGTCACAAAACCTGCTCAATCATTTGCCGCCTGTTGCCACAACTCGCTTCCAACATGAGCCCGCACCGCAAATGCCGGTAACCTCCATATTTGTTTGCATTGGTTTCCATGACCACCGTTAAGTGCGTGATGTCATTCATGTTTAACTGAGCCTGCGTGTCACTTCAGCAGCGTGAGCTGTTCATATTGCAGTCAGTGGACAGGCCACATTTAGAAATGTAATGTGAACACCCACACAAAAAGATCGGATCTGACAAAAAAATCGGAATTGAGCATCAAGACTCGTGAACGTAGCTTAAGGCTCAATCCCAATGTTCCCCCTACTTTCAACCACTAGCCCTCACCCATTACCACTACACCCTCAAATTGAATCTGCAGGGGTAGGGCTTTGTAATTTTCCCTAGGAATTGACCCTTCACCAGCCCCACCCTAGAACTGCCGCTGACCAATCATTAGCAACCGTAACTAAGGAAAGGAGTGTCTGGCAAACTTCACTTCCATAGACCAGGATTTTCAAGTCTGATGACAGATATCCAGAACATTTGGGTGATGTTGTAATTTTTCTTCTCAACACCAAAAAAACACAAGCGGAGAGATGTGGGATATGGATAAACGGTGTGGAATATGGATTTAATAAGTAAGACGCTAACGCCACCTAGCACAGTAGCTAGCTACAAGACAGTAGTATAATATTAAGTAAAAGCTACTGTTTTAACATGGAGTAAGGTAGACGTGTGTCCCTAGAGGCTAAACAAATACACCAGATAAACACTAGTAAGTCATGTTGGTTGCCAAACAGAGACAAATATAACACGGCCCTCTCTGCCAGCTTCTCAGTCTAGTAGCTGCTACCCTAATCAGATCCAGTACCTGCTATCCTGATCAAATTAAATGTATTGATCAAACCCACGATGTGGGAACAACATCCTGGTCAAGGAGAAAACATCCAGCAACAGGATAAAACACGTCAGATACTTGAAACTTTCTGGAGTCATACATGACAGTTCGCTTAAAAGAAAACAATCTGTTAACTTACTCTGCGATGCAAAAACGTTGTTGTTCCTTTATACGTTTGTTCTGGACATAAATCATCAAGACGTGGAGTTTTCTGAGTCTTTCTATATGAATGCTAAGCCTTCGCTTCGATTTTAGCATCCTCTTCATCAACATTACTCCGTCGACAAATGATGGTGAATTCCTCAGATGCATCCTGCAGTCCTCTCTCTCTAGCCCCCTCTGATATCTCCCAACTATTATTCCAGGAAATTTAACATAAACTCCTTCAGAATATGTTCACTGAAATCGCTGAGCAATCCATGTTGATGTAGGCAGATACTAGCTAAAAACGGAAAGTTTGCCAGACTTAGCAACTGTAACCATGGGGGGGGGGGGGGCTTAGCAAAGGGTCAATTGGGACACCACTTTCTGCATTTACGTTCAGGCACGCAAGCGACTGCATAGTGACGTTTGCACGTACGTCTCACCATAACAACACACCCAGCATCAACACAGAGTTAACAGTTGCAGTCGTTTTTTTTTTTTTTTTCATCATTTGTCATGCTTCTGTTGATTAATAAACAAAACAACCACATGAGGAAGAAGTCCCCATGACGACTCTTGTCTCTTGTAAACTGCCGAAAAGCCTTCGCAAGCTTTCCATCAGTATTTTAGCCTAGCTAGTGTGGCTAGTCTGGCTAACGTTACGAACAAATGTGTAAACTGTACAGTTTTCTTGTCCAAGTCTTGTTGCTCTCCGAAGGTCGCTGTTGTTCCTTTTTCTCTGGCCCTTCCTCATCAAGTCAGCATCTGACGTCTCTCGCTCTGAAGGGCTAGATTCACTCCCCCTACCCCTCGTTATGTCCACTACCCCTACATGCAAAGAGCAATTGGTACAGCGCTACCTTCACAAGAATGCACTAAATATAGGGGCAGGGCTAACAAGTGGGGCTAGTGGGTGTATTGGGACGCTAAATATCGAACAGACTTACTCTTACAGACTGGCAGACTGAGCCACTGTCCGTTCACACAGTCAGCTGTATCCGAGCCTTCCACTTCATATCCATCTTTACACGTTATTCTGGTTGAAGTACCGTGACCATGCCAGCCCCTTGAGCCTTCATTCAGCTTTGCATTGGGAACAGTTGGTTGAACACAGGCTTGTTTATCTACAGAAGAAAAGAAGAAACACTTCAGATTATAAACAAACAGCTTCGTCTTCGTACTTTGTTGACCCCAGAAACATTTCAGTCTTTTAAAACTGCATCAGTGCACATAAAGGAGCCGTATCAAGCTTTTCAAATGTTCCAAAAGTCAACTACAGGCATATTCTGTTTAAGCTAAACACATTCCTCTGTGTGTTGTTTATTTGCGTCGTACTCAGTGTAAAATATCCTGTAACCATGGTAACCGGAAACCCTTGGCAGAAACTCGCAGACATGTCAGCTCCCATGGTTTCGGCCGTGAAACTTGTCTGTAACTGGCATCGTAACTCATGTTTGTAAACACTGATGGATGATCAGACTCCAGTCAACAGAATAAAATGGACCACCCTGTTATGGAGCTGTATACACTCAACCCAGAGTCTGATATGGAGTTTGAAGTACATGTGATACCACAGAGAGTACTAAGTACCCTGAGAAATAAGTACAGTAGCTAACAAGCCATAGGCTAACAGTTTGCACCGAGTTGGCAATATGGTTTTAATCACCGGTGTTGTTTGTCAATGAGTTGTTCTTATTGTAGGAACTGCATCACATTTCAGAAGTAATCCCTGAGAAAAAACCCTTTGGTACCACCCAATATTCATGAAGCTGTCAGGAATGAAGTTCACACACAAAGTTGAAGTTTTTTTCTGCTCCTGAAGATAAAACTAACCACTTTTGGCAAGTAGATCCATCTTTCGGTACAACAAATAAATTCCTACACTGAACACAACCTCATTTTTTTCCAATTTGCTGTTGTCTTGAGCTAAAAATTGTAAAAGATAAAAAAAAAGAGAAGCTTCTATTCAAATTGTGTTCGTGCGACAGTGTGGGGTCCCGTCACTATGCCTGCGATTCAGCACGCGTGACTCTCACCCGGGAATCTGGGGATCGAATCCTGCCCGGGCGCTCAGTTGCGTTCCTTGCCACATTTGCTGATGGTTTCCTGTCTCAGAGAAAGTCTGGTTCACTTCCTCCTCAGAGAGAGTGGATAGGTTAGGATTGTTGGAGTCTCTCCAACAAAGTGGGCGTCTTGCTACAATGTTGTACACACTTCATGATTGGTGCCACCTGTCTCCATGGATTGGTGGTAAATCAGTCGTTTGAAAGGAGCAAGAGGTTGTACTGAATGTTTATATAGATTCATATAGATAACTCAAATGTGCAGGAATGAAGAAAAATAATGACTTAAATGAAGCTTTTACGACATGGTAAAAAGCTCATAAAAGTCCATTTTTCATGATAAGGCTCCTTTAAATAATCCCTGAGCTGTAGACCATGTATTAGCTTATTTCTTTCCTTCAAGATTCAAGATGTTTATTGTCACATAGATGTACAAGTACAGGCACCGTGAAAAACTTGTGTTGGGGGTGCTTGATATTTATCACAGTTTAAACATGGGTGCTTTTAGAGTTAAAATTAGGAGCACTTCATGGTAGGAATGACATTTCATACAGTGTTTGAGTGCCAACAAAGTTTACAGTCATTATTAACATCTATAACTGGTCACATTTGCCTTCATATTGATCTGAAATGGTCACTTTTAGAGAAAAATCTCTACGCACTCTTAAAAAAACAAACGAACAAAAACAACAAAACATTTTAACCTTTTACAGTTAAAGAAATACTTACGTATACACTGTGGTTTGTGGACCCATTCACCATTTTGACATGCGCTGGTTGCCCACCAGCCCTCCACCACTGGTTTAAATGTATTATTGCAGGAATAAATGATTTCCTCTTCTTGAGCATACACTGGCTTCTTGGGTACAAAATATCCATCATCCAGACTGGGAGCACGACATTCCTGTTGTGCTGAAACATCATAAAAAAGATAATCCGAAGACCATATTATTATTATTTATACATTATTACACATTCAGGATTCTGGTGAAGAAAAAGTCCACTCACCGTGCAGCACTGCAGGAATCCAGACCAGGAGAGCCAATCCTAAACACTTCACCCACATGTTGATGGGAATTAAAATCAGCACACAAGCAGAGTTAAAAGCCTTTTCACATCTGGATCAGTTAATCATTGTTGGAATTTCCCCTAAGAGATAAGAAGTGAAGAAATAGCAAACATTTTGCTGAACCTTCACCGTGCTGTCGTTCATCAGTGTTGGTTGAACTTCACTAACCATTTTTAACTGTTATACTCGTTATGAATAAGCATATAAGTCACAAATGTTTCGCTGCACTTCTTTCTTAAAGGAATAGTACACCTACAGAATGATGTTCCTTCATTTTCTACTCACCTTCATGCTGAGCAAGACTCTGGAGGACTTTTTTAAAATCTCAAATTCAGCCGGAGATCAGACAGGTTTTCGTTTTCACCCATCTTTCATATAATGGAGTTCACTGGGGCTCGAACCAAAAAGGTCCATAAAAGTCCACAAAAACTTGTCAATATTCCTCCATACTGCTCGTCCAATGTAATCCAAGTGTCCTGAGTGGGTAGCGTCCAGAATTTATTTGAAACAACATCTTTTAGTATATTTTTAAAGCCTAAACAGTAATATATCTACCTGCTGCAAAGCGCGCCCCTGCGAGTTCACGACACTATGGAAGCCACAACGTTCAGCGCCTACTCTGCCGATATTGCAAGCGTAAGCGTTGTTTTTTCCACACGTTTCTTGCGACCCTGTTTTTTTTTTTTTTTTTTTTTTACTTGTCCTGTCCAGCATCGAAGCAAGCAGAATGGAAATCTGATTGCTTTATTCTGTTGAACAGTTTTGCTTTACCAAGCGGAGCTTTATGAACATAAGGCTCCACTTGATATCATGTTTATTCATTTTATTTTTTTATTTAAACATTTGTCTATTACACCATTCCATATCATACTGCTGGGCCTGACAAGGGAGAAATGAAAGTTAACAGAGGTAATGATAGAAAGTGAAACAGAGAGAAAGGAGTAAGGAAGAGGAAGAGAGAGAGGAGAGAAAACATGAATCCACTTACACAGTTCACTGGTACATCTGTACCGCGATCCCTAAACAACCAAGGTCTCTGTTGGAAAACAAAATCATACAAACACACACAAACACACGCAGAACTACGCAGAGAAGAGGTACAACCTAGTCATCGCAATGGGAAGTAGAGAAGAGGTACAACCTAGTCATCGCAATGGGAAGTAGAGAAGAGGTACAGCCTAGTCATCGCAATGGGAAGCAGTGTCACAGTGTCAACATGCATAATAAAGGGTGCTCCGTGGTGATACAGTCATGCAGATGCAGCCTCGTCTCTGCAAGGAGGAGAAAGCCCGCAAGGCTCACGACCCAGGCCCCCAGCAGCCACCCAGAGGCCCAGATCCCAGCTACCCCCCCAAAGAGCGGACATGCATCCCCCGAAGGGGCGGCAAAGGCGGCCCCAGCCGGAGCCCCCTGCAGTCTGGGGGCCCAGGCCCCAGCGGACCAAGACCAGCAGCTGCCGACCCCACCGGGCGCCGGGCGTCCCCCGGAGCGGAGACAGCGCCGGGCCCAGGGCCCAAGCGCCCAGGAGCAGCCACCCCCCCCCCCGGACCCGGGCGGCCCAACCGAAACCCAGGAGGACCGGACCCCCCAGACGACGCCCCCCCAGGGCAGGCCAGCCCCCACCCCAACGTCCCTGCCCCACACACCTGACACCAGGGCGCCACCACCTCTACCACCCCCTACCCCCGCCACCACGCTCACACACACACTCCCCACACACCTACCCCAACACTAGGGCTGAAAGATATACCGCCACCGCCCCCGCATCGAGACACGGGCACCCAAGACATCAATACCGCAAGAGCAACCACATACAAGATACAGATCCCCCCTGCGCCCGCCCCGCACAAAAAGCCCCGGAAGCCACAAACAAAACCGCACCCCCCACCAAAGCGCCCGGCCCCCAACCAACCCGCAGCCACACCGCACCACACCGACACCAAGATGCCCGGCACGAACACCGAGATACGAACCTCCGCCCACACCGCCCAGCCCCTACCCAACACCTCCGTGTACCCCCCCACACACACACATACACCCACCCACTCCGCTCTCCGACCTTACATACCCACACTCACTCCTCCCTCCACCCCCAACACTCTCCTCCCTCTACCGTCCACACCTACCCCCACCTCCTCACACCCCTCTAACACACACATCCACTCCCCCCACATAGCTGCACCAACCCCTCCCTACCCCCCCACACATACGCCCCCACCTCCCTATACCCCCCAATACCCCATACAGTCCCCCCTTACATGTCCAGCCCCGCCCATCCCTCTGACCTATCACACTCCTTGCCACTCCTTCCTCCATCCCCCCTTTCCTCCAACCACTTACCCACATCTCCTCCCTCTTCCAGCCCAAGTTCCTCCCTCCCACATTTCCTCTTTCACACTCTCATTCATTATTCTTACATACCCACCTCTCTCTTGCCCATGCCCTCGTGCCTCCTGAGTGGTAGCTCGGGCCGGGGAAGGAGCCGTGAGCTCCAAGCCCCCAACACGTCCCCCCCCCACCACCACCCCCATCCCCGGACGCAGCAGGCCAGGCATCCCCCAGGCCAGCGTTCCCCCGCAATGCAGCCAGCCTTAACCACTGGCGCGTGAAGCAGCCACTGTCCCCCCCCCCCCAGTAGCGCCCGGGAGACCGGGGCATGAAAGGACCCTGCCCCCCCCCCCCACCCCCCGCTCATGACTGTGTGTGTAAGATGTGTGTTGTTTGCAGTTAAAACTAAGGGGCAGTGCCAAGTCATGCCGGGAGTGGGGGTCGCGTAGGGGGCATGACCCCCCAACCGGCCCCTCCCTCCTTCCACACACTATGGCCCGCCCCTCAGAAGTGGTTGTGAGCTGTTGTTATTTTATGTGTTCTTGCGACCCTGTTGACTATGTTGAATGAAACGCTTGATTGTTCGATGATCACGCTTCAGAAGCTTGACAATTTTAAGAGTGCTGCATCCCTCTGCAAGATATCTCACTATTTTTGACTTTTGGGAGCCTGTCAAGTCCCTCTTCTGACCCATTTTGCCAAAGAAAAGGAAGCTGCCTAATAATTATGTTTGCCTAATACACCTGATATAGGGTGCTGATGTCATGAGACCACATCCCTTCTCATTACAGAGATGCACATCACCTGATATGCTTCATTGACTTCAACGTTAAATGAGCAGAGAATATTCTCTGGCAGATGTCGCATCCGGTTTCGGCTCACAGCGCCACAGTCTGGTCAGATATGCTGAAAAGCAGCCATGTTTTCTAATAACTCATCTATGCATCTGAGCTTGTTTCTGTTGCATAGATCATCATGAAGAACGTTTTGGTCGACAAAACGTGGAGAAAAATGTCAAAAACGTGTCATCAGCACTTTAATCCTTCATGGCATATATTCAACAAGATACTGGAAACATTCCTCTGAAATTTTGCTCCATATTGTCATGACAGCATCATGCAGTTGCTGTAGATTTATAGGTTGCACATTCATGATGAGAACCTCCCGTTCCACCATCCCAAAGCTGCTCTGTTGGATTGAGATCTGGTGACTGTGGAGAACGTTGGAATACAGTGAACTCATCATCATGCTCAAGGAACCGGTCTGAGATAATTCACGCTTTGTGACATGGTGCATTATCCTGCTGTCGTAGCCATCAGAGGATGCTACACTGTGGTCATAAAGGGATGGACATGGTCAGCAACAATACTCAGGAAGGCTGTGGTGGTTAAACTGCCGTGTTGGTACTAAGGGGCCCAAAGTGTGCCAAGAAAATCTCCCCCACACCTGTTGCCTTCCTATCAACTTGAATCAGTCTGGCCATTCTCCTCTGACCTCTGGCATCAGCAAAGCATTTGCGTCCACAAAACTGCTGCTCACTGGATATTTTCTCTTCTTCAGACCATCCTTTGTAAACCCTAGAAATGGTTGTGTGCAGGGCTTGACATTAACACCCGCCACCCCGCCAAATACGGGTGAATCTCAGCAGTGGCGGGTAACAATGGAAAATTGTCGTTTTCTCAAACGGCATCTGAAATAATAAACGAACTTAAATGTTAGACGAAAAGACTACAACTCCCATGAGCACTGCCTGCACACAGTGTTTGCTTATTGGCCCATTTGTGGCCGACGTCACTAGAGGTGGTTCCTGTGGAGAGCGCAGTTGTGAAGCTGAGATCGGCTTTCCAAACCGGACTCCTAACTTTCCTCCTGCACATCCGATCTTCACAGTTCTTCCTGCAGCACTAATGCTGCGTTCCATTTTCCTCGGAACTGGGAAGTGGGAACTGGGGGGTGACGTCACACCCGACCAACTTGTGTTCCAGCTCACTGGTCGGAAAACCAGTTAGCAGCCTAGCAAAACAACGTGTTTGCTAAGGCTATTGTTATTAGCCATTGTTGGCACAGCTGGCGTTGTAGTTCACATATATCATATAAAAAATGTGAACTATACTACAGCAGCTTCCCCCCACATCTATTTAAACCAATACTACCTGTACGACTGATTTATGCAACAAAATATAAGTAAGAAGTGTAAATAAATGTAACATTCCAGAAGCTTCTAAAAGTGCTATCGGGCGCGGCCATCTTTAAATCTGAACTCGGAGCTGCGAGAGTTGTCCGACTTTCCGAGTGGGAAATCCGACTTCAGGGGGCCGTTCCAGTTGAAACTTCCTACTCGGAACTGGGAATTTCCGACTTCCGAGTTGAAATGGAATGCAGCATTAGTTCATGTTCAACATGAGAAAGCACTCGAGCACTATGGGAGACATCATCACTAACAAGGATTAAGTGATTTTCCGCTGGTTTTCTTCACTGGGAGACGTGGTCTACCTGTGTGACGACGCTGAGCCCAAAATGATTGCCTGCAGGCCGGCGGAGATCCGCCCAAGCTCCGGTGTGCTCATAGAGCCGGACACGTCAATGCAAGTTTGGGATGTAAACATCCTGAACGTGCATGGTAGCATGTTTTATAAACTATTCCCAAAGATGCAGCAATGTATTCACAAAGCTGCAGCATCCACTATTACTGAGGAGTGAACACATGATTGATCCAATGTGAGCGCTTTGAGTGTTCAGCAGTAAAAGCACAATATATCAAATCCATTAATATTAGCTATTATTATTATTACTATTATTAACCAGACAGCGATTGTAGGATGAAGGCTGTGGGAGTTAAAAGATTTAGCGGTCTCTTTTCTTTTGATTTTTTTCGTCTCTGTAGTGGTCGATTTATGTAGTCTACTGATAAATACTGAAACAGGGATTCTTTTCAGATTTTTTCCAGTTCAGTTTTTATCTTTTAAGTTAATCTTTTACTCCCCTGCACCATTTTTAAAATGCAAAAAGAAACCACATTTTTTTATTAGCCTATTTTGTACAGTATGCTGCATATTTTCATATAAAAGGAGCTTTACACAGAACCCTATCAGAGCTGAATGACTGATAATTACCTGGAGTGTTAAACATTTTATGTAGCCTTCATATGAATGTGTACAAGAGTGTTTAACGTTTAAAAAGCTTGTAAATCTAGTTTAAGTAAACTTTAGCAGGTCATAGTTGGCTTTAATCCTATTAAACATCTTTTCTCAATAACAAAATTGTGGCTAGTAAAAATGTTGAGTGGCTAGTAACTTTGGAAAACCACTGGCCACCGTGGCTGGTGAGCAAAAAAGTTAATGTCAAGCCCTGGTTGTGCGTGAAAATCCCAGATCAGCAGTTTCTGAAATACCCAGAACAGCCTGTCTGGCACCAACAACCATTCCACGTTCAAAGTCACTTAAATCACCTTTCTTCCCCATTCTGATGCTGGTTTGAACTGCAGCAGATGGTCTTGTTCATGTCTACATGCCTAAATGCATTGAGTTGCTGCGATGTGATTGGCTGATTAGAATTTTGCGTTTACGAGCAGTTGTACAGGTTTAAAGTGGCCGGGAAGCAGCATAGCATTACAGTAGGTGAGATGAGGCTCAAAGTTTTGTACAAGGTGAGAAAAGCAGTTAGAAGAAGTTAGAGGAATGTTGTACTGTATCTTACTTTGAACTTATTTAGATTGTGTAATCAAGTGCTCTATGAGAACCCACAGGAACTTAATGGAAATGGCTTATAATAGATCCTCATCATTTCCCTTTAGACAGATCTGGATCATGTCGACTGCATTTTTTATTTGATCAAAACACAATATAATCACTTTCTGATGTTAAGAGATCATTTATTGCATTTTTTAGTTAAGCATTTAAAAGATGCTGTAGGTTCAGTGTGTTTTTATTATACATCCGGCTCTCAACTAGTCAGATGCTGGTCGCTGGTCAACCAGTCAGATGCTAATTTTAGCAATATTACAATAGCAATATTGGAAGAAGGCGGTTCTAGAAACCTCTTTTATATGTGAGCCAAAACACAAATCCTGGTGATAAGCGACTCCAAGATTCTTCACTGTAGTGCTGGAAGCCAAATTAATGTCATCCAGATCAACTATAAAGCTAAACAATTTAGTCCTGAGTTTTTCAGGTCCAAAGACAACAACCTCGGTCTTGTCTGAACTTAGAAACAGAAAATTCAATCATCCAGATCTTTATGTCACTAAGACATCTTTGTAATCTAACAAACTGATTGGTTTCATTAGACTTCATAGATGAGTATATCTGAGGGTCGTCTGCATAGCAATGGAAATTTATGCCATGTCGTCTGATATTACCCAAAGGAAGCATGTGAAGAGTATTGATCCGAGCACAGA
This sequence comes from Atherinomorus stipes, assembly GCA_023101725.1. Taxonomy (NCBI): domain Eukaryota; kingdom Metazoa; phylum Chordata; class Actinopteri; order Atheriniformes; family Atherinidae; genus Atherinomorus; species Atherinomorus stipes. Next base: position 13,281 of record JALJCO010000306.1, on the reverse strand, counting down.
ACCCTGGGGAACTCCATGAGTTACTCTGGTGTGTGATGAAGACTCGTTTACATAACAAGCTGAAATCTATCAATGACTTGAACCAGTCTAATGCAATTTGTATCATCAGCAAATACTGTATAGCCTTATGAATTATTTGAAAATAATTTTCAAAGTAGATGATGCAGTGGCCCCAGAATTTAACCCTGGGGGACCCCATACTTAATTTCCTTATTGCGTGAATTTTTAGGTATTGGTAAGGTATTAAGTATGATTAACCTTCTTTAGTAATATGTTATAATTGATGGGATCGCATGCCTTGGATAGATCCAGGAAAATGCCGACTCCACAATCACCCCAGTCGAAGGCATTATTGATTCTTTTTTCTCAGAGATCCAGAATAACCATGGAAGTTGAACTCTTCTTCCTGAATCCATATTGGGAACTGGTGAGAATATGGAGCCAGTCAATCTATTGAGTTTAAATGATTGAGACACTGGGCCTTATTCAAAAATATCGATATATAAATCTTCTGAACTTAAATTGTTCTTGAGAAATCCTTGAGAAAACTTACTATTATGAACATGATCAGTATTTTAACCAGGGTCTGATCACCACTCTTCACCTGCTCATCCCCATTGTCATTCCAAGCTCCCATTTAGCATCTGCCCCTTCACCTATCGATCCACCTGCCACCAACTCACCTGTTTCATCAAAGAAGTAGACACTAACACCTGACCGACGCCATTGTTGATTAAAATATATCCAGTGAAAGAATGATGAACACTTCAGATCAGTGAAAAGGCTTTTTACTTACTGCAAAGAATATGAACCGTTCCCAGACACAGATCTACTGACAATCAGCTTCAGGCAAGCCTGCTATCCACAATTTTCCTGAGGCGGTTGCTGGGGGGGGGGCACCATTATCAACAGTTACAGTATGTCCGAGACTTCTGGCGCGCAAATAATGCTACAATACCTCCCAGATTAGTCATTAACTTGTAGCAGCACCACATCTCCTGTTCTCTTAGCCCGTCTGCATCAACTACCACAATAATGTTACTTGCTAACATTTATTAGCATAACAAAAAGATCACAAATTCACATTTTAGTGCTCAGTAAAAAGAAAGGGAAAAAAAGGATGAAGAAAAACAGCAAAGTGGAGGTCGTCTTGAATCATCTTAATTTCTTTGCGGTTTGTGCTTTGGATTCTATTTTGAGGCAGTTCAGCTTTTTTCTTTTCTTTTGATGTCATAAATAATAAAACCCAGAGAGAGCAGAGACTGTCTACTGTGAGTAGTAGTAGTAGTAGTAGTAGTAGCAGCAGTGGTAGTAGACAAGCAGCTCCTACACGAACCCCGACTTCCTGCGACCCCACCATGGCGGTGATGCCGGTCTGATGTGCGGCTTTTTAGACAAAACAAGGCTGACAACGTGAACTTCCAGCTGACGACTTTATTCAAATCATTACTTGTCAAATGATTAATTTCTGCAGCTTTAAGATCACAGATGAACCATTTTATCTGGGCCACTTAATTACAGTTGTTGAATATTAACAGGATCCATAGTGCTCCCACACAGATGGTTGGTTTCAGTCCGTCATCAAACCCCGGAGCCAGCACACACCCTGGTTATAAAACAAAGAAGGAAAAATGAAGATGGTATTTTAAATAGACTCAGTCCATTAAATCACTGGAAGGGCCACTTTACAAAGTTGAACTCAGAAGTTTCTGGGTGCAGGTTTATGATGCTCTGATACATAAAACCAAAGAGCTGAAAGAGGATGTGAATATTTTTCACTTGACTGTAAATACTGCATTTTTTCCCAAAGCAAAGAGGAATACTCACCGTACTTATTTGGGCCTTGTTACAACCTGTAAGGAGTCATAGAGAACAACAGAAATCATTTTAGTAAATACTTAAAACTGGAAGAAAGCTGCTGATTTTCTATGTCTGCAGGCTTTTCCGGTGCTCAGTTTCATTCTAACTTCTTGTGTTGGAATACTGAAATCACCTTATTTAGATGCATCAGCTGTAACGACACACAGAGCTTTGGTTGATTTTTCTCAGTGACGTACCGCTAACAATGGCTTATTCACATCACTCCAAACAGTCATTCTTATCTATACTCTTGTCTTTTCTTGTTCCTCTTGTCCTCTGATATTCTCCACTTGCATTCCTTAGTTTAATTAGCTACGGTGCGCATTTTAAAACAGCTGGTGAGTTGATATTTGCTTGCTAGCATGTGATGCTGTGCATTAAGCAAAACTCAGCTGCAGTGTTACACGGCGTCCTGGAAATAAAAGTTGTGCAGTTTTTCAGCCTCAGGATGATGCTGGACTGCAACGGCTGCAGAAATTCACATAATGAAACGCCTTCAGACGAGTCTGGAACACAGAGTTGAGGTTGGAAAGCTGCGTAATACTATGTTATTTATTTCATTTAACTACAAAAATTATCGTAGCATTTTCTTATTTTCAACTATTTCAACATTTTTTATCAGACATGATTTTATAACGTCCATTCTGATCAGCTACTTTTTATTTTCAGCCTGCACAGTTTTCAAATCATCAACCTTTTAGCTGGAATCGACTTTAATTTTGTCCCTTTTTTCTGCCCCATCCCAGCTAGCATGTCTATGTGGGGCCCATTGTTGGTGGATGGTTTTTTTCTTTTTTTTTTTTTTTTTTTTTTGTTTTTTTTTTTTTTTTTTTTTTTTTTTTTTTTTTTTTTTTTTTTTTCTTTTTTTTTTTTTTTTTTCTTTTTGGTTTTTTTTTATTTTTTTTTTTTTTTTTTTTTTTTTTTTTTTTTTTTCTTTTTTTTTTTTTTTTTTTTTTCTTTTTTTTGGGTTTTTTTTTTTTTTTTTTTTTTTTTTTTCTTTTTTTTTTTTTTTTTCCTTTTTTTTTTTTGTTTTTTTTCTTTTCTTTTGTTTTTTTTTTTTGTTTTGTTTCTTTCTGTCCTTTTCTCTCTTTTTTTTTTCTTTTTTTTCTTTCTTTTTTTTTTTAAAGTTTTTCTATTCTACCATTGTTTCTTTTTCTTTTTTCTTCTTTTTTTTTTTCTCTCGATTTTGTTTTTTCTCCTTGTTTTTTTTTTTTTTTTTTTTTTTTTTTTTTTTTTTTGTTTTTGTTTTTTTTTTTTTTTTTTTTTTTTTTCTTCTTCTTTTTTTTTCTTTTTTTTCTTCCTTTTTCTTTTTTTTTTTTCTTTTTTTTCTCTCTTTTCTCTCTTTTTTTGTTTTTTTTTTTTTTGTTTTTCTTTTTTTTTTTTTTTTTTTTTTCTCTCTTTATTTTGTTTTTTTGTTGTGGGTTTGTTTTTCCCTGGTTTTTCTTGTTTTTCTGTTTTTTTTTTTTTTTTTTTCTCTTTTCTTATTGTTTTTAATATTTTCCTTTTTTTTTTCTTTTTAGGGAAGAAGAGAAACATAGTACCTCTTCTTTTCTGTTTTTCCTTTTTCCTCTCCAGAGCAAATGGCTTCGCCTTTTTCTTTTTCCTTCCTTTTTCCTTTTTTTTTTTTTGTCTCTCTTTTTTTTTTCTTCTTTTTTTCTCTTTTTTTCTTTCCCCCCCCCCCCCCCCGCGCCGCCCACCCCAACCGGGCCCCCACCCGACCCGCCGCGGGGCGGGGGGGGGCCCCGACCGGGGCCACCCAGACCCCACAGGAGGAGGGAGGCCCCGGGAACACCACCCGGAGCCCCACCCGGGAAGCGAGCGCCGGAGCCCAGGGCGGCCCCGCCCCCCCGAGGGGGAGGAGGCCGCACCCCAGCCGCCCCAGCCCCGCGGCCGCCCCGCGCCCGGGCCACGCGGCCGCCGGGGCCGGGCGGGGCCCGGGAGGGAGGGGCCCCACCACGACAGCGCCCGCCGCGGGCCGGGGCGGCGCGCCCCACCCGGCGGGGGCGCCCCGCGGGGGGGCGCGGGGCCGCCCCCCGGCGGCCCCCCCCCCCCGGCGGCGCGGGCCGGCGCGGACCGGGCGCCGCCCCCCCCGCGGCGGCCCCGGCCCGCGCCAGCGCGGGGGGCCCCCCCGCCGCGGCCCAGCCGGGGGGGGCCGGGGCGCCCCCCCACGCCCACCACCCGAAGCCACCCGCGCGCCGCGACCCGGGCGGGCCCCACCGCGCCAGGAGGGAGCCAGCGACCCGGGCGGGCGAAAGCCGGAACCGCCCGCGGGGCGGGGGGGGGGGGGCCCCCCGCGCGGCCGGGGGGCGCGCCGGCGCCCCCCGACCGCCGGGGCGGCCGGGGGCCACCGGCGCCGGCCGGCACAAACCCACCCCCCCACCCCCCACCCCACACCCCCCCGCCCAAGAAACTGAGATCAGTATGCAGAGAACACAAATACATTTACTTTTCATTTAGAAATAGACTTTACATTTAGTCTCCACAGTTTTCACATCAAATTTTTAACCCCTTAAATCAGGGTTTCCCAGTCCGATCCAACAAGGGCAGCAATCCTGCAGATTCTCAGTGTGTCTGTTTTAATTTGATTTGAGTGAGGTGTATTTGAGCAGGGACACATTGAAAACTCTGGGGATTGCGGTCCATAGGACTGGATTGAGGAACCCTGCCTTAAAGCCTGGTTATACAAATTTGTATCAAACCACTTCTGGCCTTTGTTTATTTCTTTATACTTATTCTATTTTATTTAGTTATTTGCTTTTATTCACTTTTGTTTATTTTATTATAGGTCTTAATTTATTATTATTAATTTGATATTTCTTTATTGTTTGTTATAAATCTTTCTTTTTTGTTATCCATTTAATATTAAAATATACCGTTTTTTTCCAGTCTTATTTCTTTCTCCTTGCAATTATTATTATATTATTATTGTTATCATTATTATTATTATCATTTTAAATTGTAAATAAATTCAGGCAGGGAGGGTTAATGCAGGGATCATTAATCCTAGTCCTCCAAGGCCAGTATCCTGCAGGTTTTCCATGTTTTCACTGCTGTAACATACCTGATTCAAATCAATGACTATGAACAGAGTCGTGAGTCTGGCTCTGTGTGCTGCAACAAGAAGACTTTGAAAACCTGCAGGCCCTCGAGGACCAGGATTGGTGATCACTGGGTTAATGGATGGGAAGCTAATTTTACTTAACTACAAAACAAAAATGTGACTGCATTTTTGCTATAAGCTTAAAGGTTGAATATGGAACATTTTTATTAAAAGTTACATAAAAAAAAAAAAAAAACACCTCCACGAGGCGTTTGGAGGGGTGCAGAAGGAAAGTACAGAATTTCCTTGAAAATTATATTTAGCTTGAAAATTAATATAATAATAAAAACAGATTTTAACGGGTTTGACAATGGCATTGTGTTTACATCTACAAGCTAAAACAGGCCGCCATTGCGGGTTACCAAATACAGTCTCTGTGTGGCAACAGTATATGCTAGACAGGCAACAGGGAAAAATGGTGGAGTCGGCAAGTCAAGCAGCTGCTTCAGAGCCTCAGAGATATTGTCATCTGTCTCAGAAGAGGAGTGACTTGAGAAGAACAAAAACTGAGTAAATTTAGGTGAAGCTACACTAAATGGACCCCCATAAATATTTTCCATGGCATCAAACACGGAAATGGCGACTTTCCTCCTGGATCAGTAAGCTAACTCACTTGCTAACATGGCTAATGTTTGCTGTCAGTGATAAAACAAGTAGGGTCTATCTGCGGCTCGCGTCTCTGCAAAACACAGGATGGTAGGGGAAGGCAGCGCCTTTTTCATCTCTGATTGGCTCATTCGAGCCTTAGGTTTAGGGGAAAAGGACAGGGGAAGTGTTTAGGTTGGCTCAACGTGAGATGACACTTCAGGGCCAAGTAAACTAGCCAATTCGGGAGAGGCCTTCTAGCCAATCAGAGGCGTAAAAAGGCGGGACCTTCCCCTACTATCCTGCGTTTCACAAATTCGCCTGCGGCTTCCAAGACATAAGCGTGTCATAAAGTGGGCGAGTCGTAGAGTGACGTGACTCAACGACAGGCCCACCACAATGAGAGCATGGTAAAATCTAACCCTACCCCTGACCCATCCCCTAAAACTAACCATGACCCGGCCACTAAACGACACGCCCCAGGGTTGCAATCAGCAAATAGATACACTTGGATAAAACTCCTCTGCATTACTTATTGAACATTGGGGAAAGCTGCAGGTCAGTTGTTCTATCGGCAACAAACTTGGCAACCCAGGGGTCGTTGCAACTACAATCTAGACACACGTGATGTTGCTATTATGTTCGTATATCCAACCTTTAAAGGTTGAATATGGAATACGGACAGAACAGCGACATCACGTGTGTCTAGGTTGTAGTTGAACGCGAAAAACAACTCCAGCCGCTGGGATGCCAGGCTCGCTGCCGATACGCAAGTGACCAACAGCCTGCAGCATGTTTAACAAGTAACGCAGAGGAGTTTCTAACTGACAGCTAACGTCAGCCATGTTAGCAGGCAGCTGGCTTGCCGATCCAGCAGGAAAGTCGCCATTTCAGTGTTTTACTCCGTGGAAAACGTTTATGTGGGTCCATTTAGTGAGGTCTTCACCTAAATTTATCCAGGTTTTGCTCTTCTCAGGTCACTGAGAAATAATTATTTTAGGCAAATATAATTTTTCTGGAAATGTTGTACTTTCATTCTGTGCCCAAACACCTGTGGAGGATTATTTTGAAAAATATAGCTTTTAATAAAAATGTTCCATATTCAACCTTTAACCTAAAGATATTGTAGCAGGTTTTCTTTTTATGTCTGTACCAAATTAACACTTGACTGAACAAGGAATTTTTATTTTCCTTGTTCCAGGCTTTAGAGTCTCCATGGAGAAACTAAGGATGCTGGAAACAGAGTGTAACAGCTTGGCTGTCGCACATTCTCAGTCATTTCTGAGCTAGAAATGAAAACTTCTGGATGACCCTGAATCAGATGTATGGCATCATTTATTTGGCTTTCTGTTATTTTAGTTTAGATTTGTTATTTTCCTCTCTAAATATATCAGTCATCAGGATGATTCATTTCTCTCAGGATAATTTAAACATGAGATGACAGAGTGATACTTACAATTGGATATTCTTGGTGTTCCACCATCACATTCCACTAAAGCAAAGTTACGAAATGTCCACTTGTCCTCACAGTCCAGTCTCTCTGTCTCTCCAGCTTTTAGATGTCGAACTCCAACACTTTGTAAGTCGGGATAATCGTCAGTGTTCACAGAGCAGTAGGTAGCTGCACAAAGGAGACGGACACATTAACATTACTCCTGTACTGGTGCAGATCTTTGGAATAGCAGCTGTTTGTGGTGACTTTTACCTATGCAGGTGGGCAGTTCAGACCAGCTGCCGTTGCTGTGACACACCACCATCTCTGGACCGTGCAGCTGACTTAAGTTTGCACACTGGTACTTCAGCAAAAATGTTCCAACTTGCTCAAACTCAGCATCCTGAACTACAGGGAATGCTCCACAGGCGTCAACTGAAAAGAAACAAGATGTTTCAGAGGACACGAATGTAAAGTTTTCATTGTGGAGTTAATTATCTCACACTATTTATCCCCCAGTTTGCTTTCTGCAGCAGGACAGATACAGACTTTGTATAAACAAATCAGTCTGTTACGATGATGTGAGTTTTATTAATTACTAGGGCTGGGAAAAAATATCGATACACTGAAATATCGCGATATTTTCATATGCTGATATATTGATATTTAAAAATGCCATATTGATCCATTTTTCCAACGAAATCTCGCAAGATTTTGGCGTTCAGTCACGAAATCTTGTGTTTTTTTATCTTATGAAATCTCATGAGATTTCATAAGATAACGATGAAATCTCTTAAGATTTGGTTGGTAAAATAGATCAATATCGCATTTTTGAATATCTATATGAAATCTGCGAATGAAAACATTGTGATATTTCAGTGTATCGATATTTTTTCCCGCCCTATTATTTACTCTGCAACTATCCAGCAAGTCTTGAGGAAAATGTCGAACTCAGTGGCTTATTCTGTTGGAGGAGGAGAACTGACTAGCAGTAGTTTTTGTGTGTATGTGTAAAAGGAAGAAAATCTGCTTCTTTACTTGTTGTAAAAAGAAGTTTGGCTTCTCCTTCGTTTGACCCGGAGCAGGATGGCGGACCTGTAAGAGGCAGAGCAGACACAGCGCTGAGTTCTTGCTTTTACTGATCTCTTCAACAACACCGCCATAAATTTTTGGGTTGTGCTTTAAAGTTATTCCCGGCCACCTTTCCTCCATCTTCCCTCTCTCGCCACTGCTTTCTACTATCAATTAATCTCTCTCTGTTTTTTTTTTGGAATATTGTTGTTGCCCACTTAGGCTAATTTTTTTTTCATCCTCCAGCCTTTTATCCAGCCCCCCGGATTTCCGTCCTCTGTGAGACCCCCCCTCCCCTGAGGTTTTACTCCCTTTTTTGAGAATGCAGCCCCCTTGAGCACGAGTTGCATCAAGTGCTCTATTTCCCGCAGATTCTCTATTTTTTTTTATTTTATTTTTATTTTGGAGTATAATGTATCATAATATTTCCAACATTAGGTTAAAAAGTTACCGTATCCTTTAAATATTGAGATGATAGTAAGGCTGATTTTATAGACCCCTTCAAAGTTTACAAACATGGTGACTTTTTTTGGTGGGCGGGGCTTAGCCTGGAGGCAAAACCAGCTCTAGTTGCTATGTTAACAAGCAGCAGCTAGCAGGTTTTGGTGGCTTTTTTGTAAATGGAGAGTTTTCAAACCAGTGTTTCAGTCCTGGAACTGTTGGAATATGTCCAGACACTTTATGGACCGTGACAGCTGCTATAGTAAATTAACGCTAGCAGATGGAAGCAGGCTAGCTGATCAGACACCTTACAGGACAGACATGAGGATCTTCTGTGCTGCAGACGGTGGAGTGGCGGGACATCTGTGTGTCCAGCAAAGAGAAGCTCAGAGCAAAGAAACAGCTGGATGCTTACGGTGTGTTCAGACCAGCGCGATTTGGGCGTCAAAATCGCGCCTGACGCCCAAAGTTCGACGCTTCCTAGTCACGCTGATTTCGCGCTTGACGCCGCGTGCGAGAGATGCCCAGCCAGCCGCGCCCCGCGCCGTGGGAGGAGCCTCCCTTCTCTTTCCCTTTCACTGCTCTGTCTGCACCACGGCAGGGCAGGAGAGAGAGCGGCTCGGCTTTATGTGATAAAAAAGCAGGAACGCCATCGCCGGACATCTCCGCTCAGTGTCCGTCCACAAAAATGATTCCAGGTGTTCTGACTGTGATGATTTTCATCATTTACTCCAGGAGCAGCTGGTGAGCGGCACCTTCAGCTTTCGATCCGGCCCAGTTTACGTCCCGCTGCCATGCGGGGCAGCATTATCAGCCCAGTACATCCCATCAGGACAGCAGGTCATCAACCCACCGTTCGAACCGGACCGGACACAGATCACAGTTTATCCTCCTCTGTCTTCAGATGAAGGGATTTCTGTTTTTCTGTTTCCTCTCCTGTCAGAAAAGTGTCTGTGAAATGACCCTGATTGGTGCGCCCGCCAAGACGAAAGTTCAGATTTTCCCCCGCGTCTGACGCCCCTTACGCGTCGGGCGTCAGACGCCAAAATCTCACTCGGCGGCGCCGCGCGCGCCTCCGCGCCGCGCCCAAACGCCCGCAGGTTTTGGCGCCCTCCTCACGCGCCTCGGCCATTGACTTGCATGTAAACCTGACGCCTACGCCCAAATCGCGCTTGGTCTGAACACACTATTACACCCCTGTCAGAAATGGTCACAACATGTTCTTATTATAAAATACACCAATCCGTTTGGATCTTTGTGTGCTGCGGTCCAAAGTTTTGCTGAGCCAGGTAAAAGCGAGAAGAATGACATGAGACCCGGATCACCGTCAATCAGGAAAAATTAATCATTTTAAGAGCAAACTGCACCTGCATGGCTGGTAAGTTTAAGCTAACAGAAATACTTGCAATGCAGCAGCTGTTATACTCGTTCTGATGTGTTATTATGATGATTTGTTGTATTGCTTTTGGGAAAAGCAAAACATATTTGACGTTTTCAGTTTTATATTTCAGACTCAGGGTCTCGTTGCATCATTCAGCAGTACTATTTAAAAACTGTTCAGTCTTTTATCTTTTTGCATTGAACCATAATTGTCTTCGTTTTTTCTGAGGACTAGTGTCCACTGGTATCCTAAAAAACTTTAATTTACTGCCACAGATGTTGTTCCACCTATTCTGGAACCCAAACACACAACAAAAGTTGTAATAACACTTGAGGAAGCTCATTTCTACGGTCTTCGCTGTGCGCTTTCCTCTGTTTTTGCCTCCTGCTACAGCGGTAACGTCACAGTGACGTAGGCCATGAAAGGAAGAGTTTAAGTTTCTTTGATGTGACAACAACGTCGGTCATAATGTCTTTTCACATGTATTCCACAACAATATGGGATGTCCCACATCTGTACGGCACATAAAAAGGGACATAATTGCGAAGACACAGCAGACACAGAAGATAAAGCACGTCCTTGATGAAGAAATGCTCTGTTTTTGTGATAGAAAACTGTCAGAGAAAATCAGAAAATCAGCTGAGGATGCCTTCACCGGAAGAAAGTTAAAGTTTTGGAAAGAATCCAGCCTGAGTTCAGAACCTAAATGCAAAAGAAAATCTGTGAGGTGACCTGAAGAGGACAAGAGATGTTCTCACAATCTGACAGATCTGGAGCGAGTTTGTGAAAAGAGCGGGAAATATTACCAAGTCTGCATGTTTGACAACATAAAAGAACTGAATGCATCAACCTGAGGCAAAATTATTGAACCACATGTTTATATGTTATAATAAATGATAAACATATTAATACAAAAAAAAAAAAAAATAGGAATCACATGCTGTATTTGTTCAAGAGGGAGTTTAATGAATTTTGTGGAAATGCCACGTGAACTATCCTGCTAAGTAAAAGCAGATAATGGATGTAACATTATCTATCTCTGTTTATTTTATAAAATACAGAGAGATAATTACAGAAGATTGTTACTCAAGCCTGTTTCGAAACATTTCTGATTGACTGAGTTGTATTTTACAAAGAAATAAACTGATGATGCAACAGAATGTAATACAAATCTTGGAAACAAAACGCTGCAACCCACCAAGATGCTGGTCTGGGTTTGTGGTCCTGGTCCAGGACTGGTCCCAGATTTCAGGTACACAAGATTATTAGTCTCACCAGGATCCTTTTCTGCTCTGAAAACCATTTTGTCTGCTCTAACTGCAGAAATTCCTCCTCCTCCTGATGTGTTTTCTGATGCCGTATAATAGCCAGCTGATGCTCACATTTCTATAAGCAAACCAGCCAATTTTAAATGTGAGGTGGTCCGCGGCGCTAGCTGGAAGTTTATGGTAGTTTAGGGATTCTAAAGAGTCAGAACTTTAACAGATAGAATTTAAAAAGAGATTTATCTGTATTTTTCCTACTCAGGATTTGGTCATAAGTTTTGTGTGGTTCATTATTTTATAGATCTTATGTCAGCATACTGTAGGATACAACTTTTAATCTCTGTCCAGAGGAGCACAGTCCGAGGAACATCTTAAATGTTCAAGAAATGTTATGGAAACTTTAGACATTTAATACTTTTGTTGTTTTTCACAAATGATTTTCTTTCATATTGTAAAGATTATTGTTGAAAAGTGGGTCCATCCAAAAAGCTCTGTTTTGTTCCAGTGTATCAACTATATTCAGACGTTGCTTTTAGTCCTCTCTCTGTGCTGCCAGAGACTTTATCTGACACACTGGGTTAGATAAACACATAAATATCTTTTTTCTATGTTTAACAACATGACTGTTGGAGCTGAATTTCACATACTCACCAGCCAGCAAGCCAGGAATCCAAACCAGAAGAGCAAATCCAGCACACCTTGCCCACATGTTGCCAAAATAGAAATCAACACATCAAAGCAGGAATAGAGCCTTTTCAGACCTGAACTGGTTAATAATTACTGGGATTTCCTAAAAGACAAGAAAATAAACTTTGCACTGATTATTGACCACGCTGTTGCCTCAGAGTAAATACAGAAAATGCACAAACACATACATTTTCATGTTGATTAAATTAGTTTTGCTGCAAATTTAAACCTTTATTTAAAACTCCAGTGATCCAAGACTATTGGCTAATTGTAGATGTTTAAGTTTGTTTTTATTTCATTTCAAGTTTATTTTCATAAAAGAACACATTGAAAACACAGTGAGAAAAAAAACAGTTAAAAGACAAGACAGTGCTGGAAGAGGCAAAAAAAACAGTCTGGTTTATCTGAAGCCTCCACCAAAGACAATTAAAACGTGCAAATTTAAAGTGATAACATTAAATACAATGATGGTAATAGAACAATAAACAATAGACAGAAAAATAATACACATACACACATACATACTGTCGTCCGCAAAATTATACATACTATTAAAGAAAAGGCTAAATTCACAATAGTAATTCAAATTACAGGAAACTAAGGAAACGAATGATAAATAAAATGTACAAAATTATAATTTAGTGAAACAAAATATTGCTTTTGAATTATTATTTCTTATTTGAAATATTGCGGAAGTACAGGTGAATCACAGACGAAACACCAGGGATGGTCAAGTGTATCTATCTGCGGCTTGCAACCCAGTGGGCGTGTCGTAGTGTGGGCGTGTCGCATAGTGGGTGGGTCTGGTTAGGTTTAGGGGAAGGGTCAGGGGTAGGGCTAGATTTTACGTGCTCTCATTGGCCTGGTGGGCGTGTCGTCGTGTAACGTCACACTACGACACGCCCACACTACGACACACCCCTGTCTTGCGAGCCGCAGATAGACCCTTTGTGGTGGATTTCCCAATCCTTATAAGCTACAATATTAACAGTTCCTGTCACTTAGAAGTGACAGGAAAGCAGGTGGTGTTTACCAAGTAAAGAGAGCTTAGGACAATGTTATTATAAGACATGACATTTAAATCTGATACAGGCAACAGTGTGTCTATGTTTAGTTGATTCTCTTAATATGGGTTTGATTATTCTGGGCCTTTGTGTCAGGGGACTTCACTCTCCTTTAAGAAGCATCTTCAGAGAGGAGAGGGGGTCTTCTGCCTCTGTATAGGATGTACGCTGTCACTGTTGTGTCAATAAATCTGAGGTGTTGACCTTCTATCACCAGACCCTACTTAGCCTTTCTCATCCTTTCTTGGGGAAACATTTTATCCTCAACATTTGGCGATGCCAGCCGGAAGATTGATGGGACTCTGGACCTGCATCTCTGGAGTTCCGGGCGGCCCCCGAAAATACCCTCAAAGAAGGTAGGCTGCCCACTCGGGTCTGCGTATAGAGCCCAGTGA